>JAYESA010000006.1:10794329-11123351 GCA_036927795.1 Iris macrosiphon
TCCAAAACAAACTATAAAAATGATAAAAGCCAGATGACTAAATTTTTTATATCCAAAACAAATTATAAAAATGACAAAAAGCAAGGACAACGTAATTTAACAGAACAGTCATCAAGCTCGAGAGCTTTCTTGCAGTCTTGTTCAACTCGCTCACACTCCCTACCAAAACCCAATTAACAAAAATTGACATAAACCCAATTAAAGACATCATTCAGGAAGAAGAAGAAGAAGAAGAAGGAGAAGGAGAAGAAGAAGAAGAAGAAGAAGAAGAAGAAGAAGGATGTTATTAATGTAGTAGTACTAGGAACTATCTGGACTTGCTTGTAGGAACTAGAAGTACCTATGACTCTCCATCTTTCCTGTAAGTAGGAAAATTTTGGAATATGAAAGTTTGAGTCCATTTTTGTTCACTCATAAATACTATAATATTTGTTTATCCTTCAATAGAAAATGTATACGTGGCATCTTCATTCAAACAAAACCATATTGCAAGTAGTTTTGTTCACCAACCAAGGTGATTTTGACTTTGAAAATGTTACTGTGCATTTTCTATTGAAGGGTGAACAAATATCCTAATATTTGTGGATGAACAAAAATGGACTCTATGAAAGTTCCATGGTGAAACCTAAAAAAATTTGTATTATAAATAAGATTTATTATGATAATAATTTGCACATAGGTAAATGTTTATAATATTTAGTTGTAAATTGACCAAAATATTTTAAAGAGTTAATTACCGAAATGGTACCCAAGAAATGTAGTGTTTGCCATTTTGGTACTCGAATTTTTTTTTGGCCGAAATGGTGCATGAACTTTACATTTTGGCTCAATTAGTACCTGAAGTAAATTTCATTGATGTTTTTGGATAAAAATCAATAAAAACGGACATGTGATGGTCACGTGTCCCATTTTTAATGGTTCTTTTGTCAAGTTTTGGGTTTTGGACTATCATTTCAGAAGAATATTAGTGTTCGAAGAAAATTGTTTGGATGAAAATAGTTAGAAATCGTCAAAAATAGTAATCCAAAATCATAAACTTGACAAAAGAACCATTAAAAATAAGACACGTGACCATCACATGTCCATTTTTATCGATTTTTATCCAAAAATACCAACGAAATTTACTTCAGGTACTAATTGAGCAAAAATGTAAAGTTCATGCACCATTTCGATAAAAAAAAAATTCGAGTACCAAAATGACAAACACTATATTCTTTGGATACCATTTCGATAATTAACTCTATTTTAAAACTCAAACTCAGATCGAACAATATTTTTAAACTGCAGATCCCAAGATTGACACAGTAATTGTGATCATGTTGAGCATGAACTTGCAATGTAGATGCATCTCTATTAGTTGAACCTCCCTATATAAATAAACAAACAAACAATCTTATATATATATTTCTCACATTGTATAACTGAATTCTTGAGATTATCTTTGACTGTACATCAACTTCGAAGTCACATAGCATTCTACATTCACATAGATTAGAGTAATCAATCTTCCATTGCTTCAATGAGACAGTAACAAAATCCAAACATATGGACAACAAAACAAATAAAAATTGGAAATAAGCCACAACATACAAGGCCGAACATGAAAGAGATGATCAAGTCCTGCCATCGAAAAAGCGTAATGCCTAGCCGGCAGGACCCCCTTCCTAATAACAAAAGAAGGTCTTCTCAATCGGCGATGCCTCACACCTCACAACATGAATATATTTACCAAATATCCGGACTCTATAACAGTGAGGAGACCGTGCTAGCTCATATAAAAATGCTTAAAATTATCATGCGAATTTCAATAGCAAAAGATATACTAAAACTCAAACAAGAAATAGCAAAAAGACAAAATCAATATTTCCAAAGTGTTACAAAAGTGGTAGGAAAAATTGTACATAAAAGGTATTCAAAATATATAAAACATTTAGAAGAGATGAGTTTCGAATGCATGCCTCTCATTTAAAAAGCCCAGAACAATAACACTGGAGCTGGCTTACCATTTGTACATTGGGAGGCCAAACTAATATATATTTTAAAAGTGCAGAAATTTTCTATATAGTAATCAACATTTCAAAAAAAATTGGGATAAATCGGCCCCTGATAAAGACTCACAGAAATCATAGCTTCCGAAAATCCAGAGCGCAACTCCAACCTTGATCGGGTGCAGGAAGGGTTAGCCATAAATAGCCTGGGACACTTGCCAGGTTTTCGTAAACTATGATGTACTTCGGGGGCAGTGGTCGTGCTGGAGAAATTATTGGATGGGCCGGACGCAGTGCACCCTTCCTCTCCCCTACCGTTAGATTACATGGGAATATGTGCATGGACACATCTCCATGGTAATCTAACGGCTGGCATGGAAAAGCTGCACTGCGCCCGGCAAACCCAATAATTTCTCGTTGTGCTGCTAGAACATCTCGGTCTTCGAGCAGGGGCGAGGAAGGTTGTAACTAGCAGTCGGTATCAGCAAGGGCTAGCAATAAATAGCCTGGGACGCTCACTGGTGTCTCTAAGCATAGTTTCTAGCAGTTGCAGAGGAACTAGAACAATTCCTTGCCTAATATACCTTGAAATTTGTTTGAGCTCTAGAAGCTTATTGTTTGCTTGAAATGGCGATCCACCTCTCCAGGCTTCAGTGACTTCATGTGCAGATTGCCACCTAAAATTTAAACACGGTTCATAAATCATGAGGTAATTGAGTGGACAGTCGCAAAAACTGGAAGCAAAAGCTAGAAAACATATCACTACAGCTCTAAACTGAATCAAATGAAGCAAGAATCCTTCATGATCGATTGTAAAGTTTTAGTAATCAATAATGCTTCCACTGATGTTGAGGAAGGAACAAGTTTTGAAGTTCATAGTTTTCCCCATTGTGGAGATGCTTCCTGTAACAGAGTTGTCTAGTGATCCAACTTTAGTACAAGTTATTCTTTCTCTATTTACATACCGAACGTTGATTACCCAGTCTCCAGCAAGTTTGCTCTTTAGACAGAAACCCATATGAGAGGATGAATTTTGCCAGCTCATGTATTCAGTATCGTCCGATACCTATCTGACATGGCCGATACTGATACGGTTTGGCATGTCCCGATCCGATACCGACCGATACATGATGATACTGACCGATACCGACATTGGAGACTCTTTTCTGATCAATTCGGCAAAGAAAATTAAACGAAAACAACCGATCAGCAGGGGTGTAAAAGCATAATAAGGTTGTAAAAGCATGTAAAAGAAGAAAATTTATCTATCGCATGTAAACCAATCGGCAAGGGTGACCACTATTTCATTCAATATCAAAACTACTAAGAAACAACACTCGAAATACTTAAAATTATGCCTAAATGTATGAACTATATTTTCTAAAATGTTAATAATTTATTAATAATTATTTGCTTTCCCATACAAAAAATCTGATACTCCGATCCGAAACCGCCGATCCTGATACTCAAAGAAATGGTCCAATACCGTTTCCGATACTGCGAACCTTTATATAAACTGACAGTTGACATTAATAGTTCCGTATTCCCTTTCAGTTTTAGGGTCAGAATATGCACACACATAAAGAAGCAACAACAACAAAGTCCTTGTCACAAATACACACAAAATAGGGAAAGTAAAGGTTAAAAAAGGAACTTTGGCATAGAAAACCTAAACAAATGTTCCTTGTGACACTTATTATCTGAAGTATATGTTAAAGTTCTAACATATCAGAAACACACAACAAACATGAATTCTACAAGAAAAAAAGGAGAGCCGGTAGGGAAGAAAGTGGGGGGGGGGGGGGGGGGGGGGAATATTTTGCCAACCACAACCAAGAAACATGATATCACTAATCAACTACTGCCAAGATTTTGACAATGGAAAAGAAATTTAAATTACAAAAAACATATATTTATTGTTGGATAATATTAATATATTATGAAGCAAACTTTGAAGCAATATTAATAAGCCCCAGTATCCAACTACATCAAATGAATGTGAAACCAATCTTTGAAAGCAACCGAAGGGGAGGGATGGGGTTTTAATATGGTTTAACGGATAATTAAGCACAACTAAGAATGCTAATAGGCAATTTAAAATATGTGCTAAAATGAGACAAGAATACAAATATCCGATGTATCATGAAATCCTCCGTGAGGCA
Organism: Iris macrosiphon; assembly: GCA_036927795.1. Classification (NCBI taxonomy): domain Eukaryota; kingdom Viridiplantae; phylum Streptophyta; class Magnoliopsida; order Asparagales; family Iridaceae; genus Iris; species Iris macrosiphon. The sequence continues at coordinate 10,798,480 of JAYESA010000006.1, forward strand.
CTCTAGTCCCGAAACTCTCTCTGGTTTTAATCCACTATTATGAAAATAATTACACTTAAGTAATTTAATCCGAATGCCTCGCGATTTCCTACACACGAGTTTTGATTCGAATGGCTCGCCGACTCCTACACAAGCTTTGATACAAAAACTTGTGGACTTCAACCTCTTATAAGAAAGATTTTGATCTTCTTACAACAATTGAAGATCCAATTTATAACTCACTTTAAAACTCTTATCTCAAATAGATTTAGAAAAATCAAAGCTCTTGCATATATGGAGAGGTTTGTACAGAGTAGAAAATTTGAGGCCCAAAGAAGTGGGAAAGAAAATGAGAAAAAATGGGTTATTTATAGATTCCCAAAACAGCCAGCCATCTATGAGTTTTCATTGTGCATGCAATATATTGTCGATATACCGCAAGCACAACAATGACTATAAGTATAGCCGTTACGATATTTAATATCGAACAGACTGCTCACAGACAGTATACCGTCGGTATACTGTTGTGGCAATTTATTTGGCTGAAAATGGCAGCAAGCTACTGGAACAAAATTTTGTTCCCACAGTATACTGTATGTATATTGTTTTTAGGACTTTTTGATGATTGGCTTAGTTATGGGTTCTGAAGCTTTTGTTTGCCTTTACTATTGAATTACAATGTCCTAGAGAATTAAGTATAAAGAAATGTTACATTGAACTTGACGACTTCATGGTTTGGCTTTCTTCAGCCTTGTTCATATTGATGGTAACCGTCCAAAGCAAACTAGATACGATTAGCTTTCGGGGGCTTCGTCCCCGAACCCCCACCGAGGGCACTATCCCCTCGACCCCCAACAGTCGACCAGACAATAGAACCCTCGAAATCATGTTCTTGGACTTGGAGATATCATGGTGGTTCATAGAAATCATTTAGCTAACATTGTCTTTGGCCTATTATAAATTATTCATTTGCATAAGTCTATGATTGATCTTGCTTGTTACTTTTCTGCAAATAAATGTTAGACGAACAAAGTAATATACATAGAAGCAAGTGTGCTTAAGATTATTGCATGTTAGGATTATGCCAAGTTTAAGTATTAACAATATAGTAATTGCATGACCATTAATGATTTCATAATAAGACTTAATCGATTTATCATAATAAAAAAACTCTAATTAATCATTGGACTAACAATCTCAACAAAATATCAAATGTATTTGAACACAATAGTTCCTCTCTCATTTTTAACAAAGGCAAAATAATTAATACTATAAAAGAGGAAATTGGAACCATTAATATCAATACGGGTCACCTTACCATGACCACGGGTGTCTCACATGGCAACTCTCCAAAATCTCGACACAGGAGCATGGTTATATATGTGAATTTTGGAAATACACATATAATTAACGTGAATAGTTTTGTTTTGTTTGGTTTGAATTTGTGTTTGTATTTAAGCAACTTTTTAAGTATAAAAGGGGCAAGTATATTGAAATATTGAATCATATAATATTTGCTTACTAGAGATCTCCCTCTTATGAATATTTTATGACTCATAGGAAACAAGTGTCGAACACGGTTGGACACGTATGGCAAATTATATTTCCTACATGGGATCAGTCCGAAGGAAACATTATGTGTAGATGTCTTCTTGTCTTGTTATAGCTACACATCCGGTAGAAATTGGAAGAAAAAATATTTATATAAATTTTTAGACTATCATCAAAGAAGCATGGTGCTGATTGGATTGGAAGGGAAAGGATCTTATACTTGGTTTTATAGGGGCCTGGCGGTTGGATTCAGTTCCGGAATTACAGCGGTTTGCGGTGGAGATCTGCCAAGTCTCCATCGACACAAATCTCATGCGGGACACGTAGGTGTGGGATGACAATGCGCAAGGTAATTTTGAGTTCAAGTTAGCTTATAATCAGATTCGTACACTGCATGAGAAGGAGGAGTGTACATATATTATCTGGATGAAAGGTATTACGAGAAAGATGCAACTATGCATGTACAAGCTTCTTATGGGCTGACTAATGACGAGAGAGAGACTCTCCAGCTTTGGTGTCCAAGTTGGAGATATCCGGTGTGTTATGTGTTGCTGAGATGTTGAAACGAGTAGTCACTTGTTCTCTCAGTACCCGTTCACATGAGAGATCTGGAGGGAGCTGGCGACACGTCTGAACTTGGTGACCAATGGAGAGCAGGATGTTAGGTGATTCGTAGTATCAGGGCTGACAGCTGCAGAGGACTGACCTGGTTCAGGAAGGCATGCATCAGACTGGCCTCAGCAGTCTGGCACATCTAGATAGAACGAAATAAACGTGTCTTTGAGGGTCTATGTACATCTAGAGTTGAGGTTGTACACAATATTGATTTTGATGTAAAAGGGATGAGGAAGTGTTGAGCCCCGGTTCAGGGGGGTGTGATGTAACAAGTTATTTTTGCAATGGAATTACCTTTTTCCATATATATATATATATATATATATATATATATATAAGAAGAGTGGTTTCATAATATGAAACCAACCTATATTACAATCGTTGGATTGTATTGAAAAGCCGGAATTAAAAAGGAAGAAGCATGCGGGTAATTTCTTAAAAGATCCGGATTTTTCTGAAAATTTATCCATTTTATCTTTGAATTTTACACATTCACCAATTCTCTCTCCTCTCTCTCTCAGCCTTCAGCGACTCTTCATCTTCTATGCGCCAACCACATAGCCAGGCGGTCACGCATCTCCACGACGGTCACCTCCCTTAGGGTTTGAGCGACATGGGTACTGAGATTAGGGTTCGAGCGAGCGAGCGAGCGAGCGAACAGGAGATGGAAGCGAGCCAACATCACAACCCTCTAGTCGACGGCCAAATGAGCCATCCCGACGGTGGCCGAATGAATTCACTCCCCCTCTCTCCGCGCGAACCATAAACATGGTCTCGCCGTCCCACACATTGCGGAGATAGAAGCTGATGTTCCTTCCCTTTCTCAAGGTCATATCTCAACCATCCTCACCGACACCATTGGAGAGTTAAGATTTTTAATTAGTTTGTTCCAATTAAAAACGAAGTAGGCGTTCTAAAATCAATATTTGAAAGAATCATCTTCACATGATGCTCCTTTGGCTTGAATTTGGAATGCCAAAATCTAGTTAAGCCCAATTTTTTGGGGTGTTAGAAATAAAATTGGCAACATATTTTTATTTGATCGACTCTATCTCTGCTACCTGTTTTTGTTTACTACTTGTAATACTTATACAAGGAGTTGCAGGAAGTCAAGAAATTTGTGTGCTCCATTTTATAAGCAGTTAGATTTTTTGGATAGAAAGGCTATGTGGGAGTTTATTTGATCGACTCTATCTTCACATGATGCTCCATTTTATAAGCATGAACACCAAACATGTTGTAGTCATCCTAAATTAAGGATTAAATTTTATTTATAAGTTATAATGTTAGTTAAGCTGGAATGAAGAATATCATATGGATGTAGATAATAAACTGTGTGCATATTGACAAGTATTGAACTTCAACTAACTTGTGTGGTTTGAAATCTTAGATAATGTTTTGAATGTGTTTGGAGACGTACGACTTACCAATAATATCCTGGATAAATGTTAAGGTTTGAGGAGAGGGAAGACATGATCACTACTGTGTCATCTTTTCTATAGTTATTCAGATCCTTTTATTTCTTTTCTTAAGCCTTCAGTAATAACGAACCTTCTTTCACAGTTCAGCTCTTTGCATTTGATAGGATCTGTGTTGGAGAAAATGTACTATTAGATAACTAATGTAATATAAAGGATTTGTCCTTAATTCCTAGGAGCAGTAATTAGATTAGAAATAATTCGTTCTGCATTTAGCATGATTATGTGATTTTAGGTAAAGTTAACTTCAATAATCAAGGTACGAGACATCGAGTTTAAACTAACAATTTCTTGTTGGTATACTTTTTATACAGGATGGAACAGTCATACATTCAAAGATTTTTTTTCCTCAAGTTCCAGAGAGCCAAAAATCTAGGGAAGGACAAGAGTTTGAAACTTTGGAAGATGCATTTGAATTCTATAATACATATGCAAAACAAGCAGATTTCAGCGTTAGAAAAGATTGGGGTAAGAAGAAGAAGGGTACTGATATATGGACTTGGAAAAACTTTGTATCTTCCAAGGAAGGAGAAACGAACTTGTGTTATGAGCGAAAGAGGAAGAACCCAGAAAATAAGAATTTAAGAGGGCGAGAAAGAGCTCGTTGTGATTGCAAAGCCAAAATAAATGTTGTTCGGAATAAGCATAATGCTCTTTATAGTATCTCAATTTTCACTGAAACCATAATTATCCACTTTCAGCTCCCGAAAAAGTTTACTTTTTAAGGTCGCACCGCAAGATTTCAAATGTTGCAAAAGATCTATTAGATGACTTTGAAGTTACAAATGTATCAACAAGCCAACAACTTCAACTAATGGCAAAACAAAGATATAAAATCTGATATCTTTTTCAGTAAAAATATAGGGTATACTTAAATGTTGGGGCGGATTAAAGTGAAATAAATTACCTTTAATATATTGACTGCTTTATATTTCTTCTGTTTGAGAACAGAGAAAAAGAAAATTAAGGGGGAGGTTACTTCTCAGGAGGGCTCGCGTCGAGGAGGGAACATCGCAGGTGCGATGAGCGATGAGATACGGGCATCTGGCGGGATGTCGAGGGGCCGAGCTGTGTTTGGCACCTCTCTGAGGTTTGCAGGGCTGTAGGAAGGATGAAGGTATAGGTGGTTGTGGGGGTTCTGCTCGGCTGGGAGCTCTGCAGGCAGGGAAGAGAAGTAGGGATGAAGAAGTATAGGAAGAAGAAGGATGAAAGAAGGTGGTGTAGTAGTATAAGAAGAATTAGATAGTGAAAGAGCTTTGGGTTTAAGATGAGGACAGAGATGCTAGAGTAAATCTAGTAAGTGATGAAAATAATTTCTAACATCTTTCTCAGCACACCCATATTTTTAAATCCCGCCTGCTTGTTTTGCCATCAGTCGAAGTTGTTGGCTTGTTGGTACATTTGCAGCTTCAAAGTCATCTACTAGATCCTTTGCAACACTTGAAACCTTGCAGTGCAACCTTAAAAAGTGAACTTTTTTAGGAGTTGAAAGTGGATGAGTATGGTCTTCGGTGAAAATTGAGAAGATAAAGAGCATTATGCTTATTCCAAACGACATTCATTTTGTCTTTTTGCAATCACAGTGAGTTCTTTCTTGCCACCTTAAATTCTTATTTTCTGGGTTCTTCCTTTTTCGCTCATGACACAAGTTCGCTTCTTCTTTCTTGGAAGATACAAAAATTTTCCAAATTCATATGTGAGTACCCTTCTTCTTCTTACCCCCATCTTTTCTAACGTTGAAACCCTTGTTTTGCATATGTATTGTAGAATTCAAATGCATTTTCCCTAAGTTTCAAACTCTTGCCTTCTCCTAGATTTTTGGCTCTCTGGAACTTGAGAAAAAAATCTTTGAATGGAAGACTATTACATCATGTATAAAAAAATATACCAACAAGAAATTGTTAGTTTAAACTTAATGTCTAGTACCTTGATTATTGAAGTTAAGTTTACCAAAAAATCAGAGAATCATGCTAAATGCAGAACGAATTATTTCTAATTTAATTACTACTCCTAGGAATTAAGGACAAATTATTTATGTTACATTAGTTATCTAAGAGTCAATTTTCTCTAACACAGATCCTATTAAACGCAAAGAGCTGAACTGTGAAAGAAGGTTCCTTATCACTGAAGGTTTAAGAAAAGAAATGAAAGGATCACATAACTATAGAAAAGATAACACAATGTCTTCCCCCTCCCCAAACCTTAACATTTATCCAAGAATATTATTGTTAAGTTCGTAAGTCTCCAAAAACACTCAAAACATTATCTAAGATTCTAAACCAGCCAAGTCACTTGAAGTTCAATACTTGTCAATATGCACACAGTTTATTATCTACATCCATATGATATTCTTCATTCCAACTTAACTAACATTATAACTTATAAGTGAAATTTAATCCTTAATTTAGGACGACTGCAGCATGTGTGGTGTTCATGCTTATAAAAGAGTGCATCATGTGAAGATAAAGTCGATCAAATAAAAACTCCCACATATCCTTTCTATCCAAAAAAAATCTAACTGCTTATAAAATGGAGCAAAAAACTTTTATTGACTTCATGCAACTCCTTGTATAAATATTACAAGTAGTAAACAGAAACATGTAGCAGGGATAGAGTCGATCAAATAAAAATATTGTTATGACCAACAACGCCGATACCGCGCTCTGATACCACGTGTCTGAAACTGACTGCAGGAAAACTATGCCAACACACCTGAGATATCCAACCATCCGTCTAACCAGAACGCTAAGACAAATATAACACAATATTTTCGATGACTATGTCAACTGGACAAATTTCAATCTTTATAACTTTAAGTGGAGATACAAGATTGAATAAAACTATATAGAATCATTTGCTCAAAAATTCAACCCCATCACCAAACTCAAGAAGAAAGACAGATTATAATGAAACCACTCACCCAACTCGTATTGATCTCCATGAACGAAGGAGACGATTCCTCCATCAGATCTCTTCTTCCTTCTGTTTTGGATGGCGAGCCCTAAGAGCAAATTACGGACTTTCTCATAAATTTTCTATGGACAAGTACCCTGAATCTCTTGTCTTGTGCTTCCTTTGTGCCTCCACCCTCAACACATATCCAAAATAGTCCAACACCAATTATGGATGTCCAAATCTGGTCAAATCAAATATTTGATGTAGATTTGAGGCCCACAACAGAGCTGTCCGTCGCCATAACCGAATATTATTTTATTTTATTTTATTTTTTTTCTACCCGAAATCCCCTCCCACCCTTTAGTCGGTGCCCGGACCTACTCGGTAATGTCCCGTAGCTTTACCACTAAGCTACACCCTAGGGGATATATATATATATATATATATATATATATATATATATATATATATATATATATATATAATACAGTAATGTGCAAGACGGGTGGTTTTATAATATGATACTAACTTGAACATTACTGAATTATATATATATATTAGCATGCAAAAGCTTTTGATGTGTCTGTCTTCATAATCAAGTATGAAGGAGTTTGAGTTACAAGTTCATTGTTGATCTTCTGAAAAGTCCAAAGCTTCAACAATCCAAGTTCCTCCCTAGTTATCGATCGCTTCATCATTTATAGCATCATCAATCAAAGCGCTGTGAGATTAATTTTTCTTTTTTATTCTCTATTCTAATTGGTTGAACAATTACTTACAACAAGCTTTGTAATTTTTTTTTTTTTTTTTTTGGGGGGGGGGGGGTGTTGTAGGAATCGATATAGGGTTTAGGTCGAGGTCTAGGCTAGGCCTAGGGTGTCTCTAGGATAGTTGGCATCGGACTTGGGAGCCAACAATACGAGGTTGTATCGGATCCAATATTCTAGTGATTTAAGCCTTCAAGATTGGAATGGTTTGATGTAAGCAAGCCAAACCAACTGAAATCGTGCTGTCGTCTCTTTCTATTTTTGTGCATGTTTACTGCTTTTTATTGCTGTCCGCTGACAAAGAAGTCGGAGCACGTAGGCGCTGTTAAGCCCACTACATAAGCCACATCTTCATTATAATTACGTTGCATAACTCATACATCGAAAAGTTCGTAAACCCTATTCACCCCCTCAAGGGTTAGTCTCTGATCCAACAAATCTGATGCAGCCTGGCCCGCTTGGCCCGGTTAGACCATGCCAAAGGGGGTCTTTCCTAGTACACATGACCAAACTATGTTGCAAAGGTCATAACTTTGGCTACGGGAGTTCATTCAAGGCCCACGAGCAGCCTGCACCACAATCAGTTGCAGAGCAAAGATCATCCATTTTCCTCTAAATGCACCTAATGTGTATTTATAAATGGAGAAAACTTACACAGATGGCCATTAACAGGAAAGATGAAAAGGCAAATAATTTACAGGTAGATTACCAACCATAGGACACCATCATGATGTTACCCAGACCCGGTTGAATGTAATAGATGTGTATGAGACAAGGTTCGCAGTATCGGTATCATAATTTGTATCCGATACTTCCTATGAGTATCGGAAGTATCAGCGGTTTTGGAACGGAGTATCGTACTTTATTTGTATCTTTAAAATTGAATAATTGAATAAAATAATAGTCACCATTGCACATTGTTTTACCTTGCGATAGATAAGTTTTCTTCTTTTACAACCTTATTATGCTTTTACACCATCGTTGATTGGTCTTTTTCGTTCAATTTTCTTTATCGAATTGGTTGGAAAAGAGCATAGTTTAAAGTATCGGCCGATACCGATCCGATACGGCCGATACCGATACAGTTTGGCATGTCCCGATCCGATACCGACCGATACCCGATACTGACCGATACCGACATTAGAGGTCTCTTTTCCAGTCAATTCGACAAAAAAAATCTGAATTAAAAAGACCAATTAGAAAGGATGTAAAAGCATAGTAAGGCTGTAAAAACATATAAAAGAGGAAAACTTATCTATCGCATATAAATCAATCGACAATGATGACTACTATTTCATTCAATATCAAAAATACTAAGAAACAATACTGAAAATACTTTAAATTATGCATAAATGTATAAAATATATTCTCTAAAATGTTAATAATTTACTAATAGTTGTTTGCTTTCCGATACCAAAAAATCGGATACTCCGATCCGAAACCTCCGATACTACCGATACCGCCGATCCCGATACTCATAGGAATGGTCCGATACCGATCCCGATACCGATACTTTGAACCTTGAAGAGAACCCCATTTTCGGTATCAGCATCAAGTCGGTATTGAATCGGGACATGCCAAACCGTATCAGTATCGGTCGGATCGGATCGGTATCGGCCGATACCGAATACTATGGTATGCGATGGCATGAAAGCAAGGTAAGTCCTTTTTTCCATCTACTACCTTGCAAGCATGTGTTTTGAACATGCAGCAGGAGCCAATGGTTATTCAGCAGCTTATTTGGACGTTATTGAAGAAATCCATTCAAAAGGTTTTGCAAAGGATCCAAAGGAAGAAGAATGGTTCAATTCTTTTTTTATTTTCAAGGCACAACCACTTAGCTGAGCCTGAGAATCCGATCCTAAAACTACCTTTAAACCATCAGACTACTTGGCCATTTGGCTTCTTGACAGTATTGAAGAAATTCGTACACAAAAGACTTTTTTCATATTTAGTTCTACAATATATGTTCAACTATTTAAGGTGATTTGGAGGAATTAGAAGGAAAATTTGAAGATACTCGAGTTGACTATACATGCATTTTTGACAAACATGGGAAGTGGATTTAAAAAGTGTTGCATTGCAAATATGTTAACTTTTGGAACTTCCTATACTTCAGTTAACATCTATATATAGTTATATACTGAGGTTTTTGATTGTTTGTTTCCAGAGCAGTTAACTAATGAAGACAACAAACAAAAGTATTACATAAATAACATATTTGCACTTTCTTCGCAATAGTCAAAAAAAAAAAAAAAGAATTCCACGACAATAAGTGGAAGATGCAAGCAGAGACTCACTGTATTAAACCAACTTTACTACAATTATGACAATTAGTAAAACCAACCAAGTTCTGTGCAAGGTAGATCAGTAGATGCAAAAGTTAGGAGATTAGTCAAAGTAGTAGTAGAAGTAGGGTAGGCCTAGGGCTGCAAACGAGCCAAGCCGTTCGCAAGCTGCTCGAAGCTTGGCTTGATAAAAGCTCGTTTGAGCTCGGTTCGTTTAGTAAACAAGCCAAGCTCAAGCTTTATTTTCGAGCTCGTTTAATAAACGAGCCAAGCTCAAGCTTAGAAGTACTCGGCTCGTTTGAGCTCGCGAGCTGGTTCGTTTAGAAGCTTGCGAGCTGACTCGTAAGCTGGCTCGTTTAGAAGCTCGTTTAGGAGCTCGTTGCTGGCAGTTTACAAATTTATTTTGTTATTTAAACTTAAATTTGTTCTTTGTTGAATTCTAATTTTATGCATGTTTGTATAACAATATGGTTGTGTGCATTGTATATAATTATATGTCCTTAGTAATTGATATTAAGAAACTTTTTAAATTGAATTTTTATAAATAAATTGTTAATATTATAGGTACTTGAATTCAAGCCTAACTAGCTTGAAATCAAGTTCGTTAAGCTCAAAATCAAGCTTAATGAGCTTGAAATAAAGCTGAACAAGCTCAAAATCAAGCTTAACGAGCTTGAGTTTGAGCTTATCAAGCTTGCTTATCAAGCTTGAATCAAGCTTGCTTATCAAGCCAAGCTCGAGCTTAAACCAAGTCAAGCTCAAGCTTAATATAAACGAGCTCGAGCCAAGCTCAAGCTCTAAAATAAAAAAATTATCAAGCTCGAGCTCGGTTAATTCTAATCAAGCCAAGCTCAAGCTTATGAAAACTTGGCTCGGCTTGGCTCGTTTGCACCCCTAGGTAGGCCAATACAAATTTGGATTGAGGCCAAAGAAAAGGATATTGTTTTCGCGACAAATTTGGAATATAGTTTTTGTTGTTGTTATTCAACACTTACTTGTTCTAGTCCAAACTGGATTAATCCTAATGTGACAATGAAAACGGAAGAAAATAATACAACCCTCAAGAGCATCCCTGGACATCAAAATTGTGGCATAAAAACTTCGAATTAACTGTGTTCCTATAGTAAATGTTGTAAAACTAAGGGGAAAAAAAAAACTTTTTCCAACCATTCGCTAAAATAAAAAAATACCAAATAAAAAACAGAAGCAATGTTACTGAACAATTCATACACATCAACAACATACATATATATATATATATATATATATATATATATATATATATATATATATATATATATATAGAGAGAGAGAGAGAGAGAGAGAGAGAGAGAGAGATCACAATTTTTTTGATGTAATACTTTTTTGTCTAAAAATATCATTATTCATGGATGAAAAAGTCATTTACTCACTAACTCAAACTTTTATACTAATCTAAAAACGTCATAACTCTCTCTCTCTCTCTCTCTCTCTCTCTCTCTCTATATATATATATATATATATATATATATATATATATATATATATATATATATGCTCGTCTCTGTTACACAAACAACACGTGTCCCCCGACTACTAATATTCAGTTAGCCAAGTTTATAAATGAAAAAAAACCAAATCTCTGTGGAGCCTACTCATGGTAGGGTCAAATTTTGACAGTCCTGACTCAAACTTCCTGAAAAAATTACAAAGTCAGGACAGTCAACATTTTTGACAATACTACCTGAAACTTGCTGGAAATAATATTACAACATTGAAATTTTTTAGGTCATAATTGTTAGTAATATTACAACATTGAAAACATTCAACATAAACATCCACATATTCACAAATATTCAAAAAGTCTACAGTCAACATTGCAAAATCACAAATTCAAAAGAAATATCCATACACATTCAAAATTGATAGTGATACATCATCATCATCATCATCATCATCATCATCAAAAGAAGAAGAACGAGTAACCGGTCTCTTAGAACGAGTTGTAGTCTTTTTCATTCCACGACTTCTAAGCGTCTCTACCACGATATCGCATAACTTGCGAAGCCTAACCTGCATGGGCCACCACTAAAAATGTGTCACGACCCGCACCCGATATAGGGGCACGAGTACGTGGGTACGTCCAGCCTACGCCGCAGCATCGGCGGTAGAACGATGTCTAGGTCACAGTACTAGCTAATCAATCTCACATGAATATCCAACTCCATAAGGAGACAAAGATATCACAATATAATATGGAAATACTCAATCACAGAACTAAAGTACGATAAGATATCGAAGTAAATAAACGAATTACAACACAAGTCTAAACAACAAAAATAGTCTAACCTGCAAACAATAATATCCAAATCTCCAAGTATGCCGAAAACAAGTCCTCTAAGTCGCAGTCTGGAAAAATATTTCCAGTCAGGATGGAGCGAAGTACAAGCACTAACAATAGTTCCATGTATATTGACAAAAACTATAATACAGTGTAAAAAAAATACAAGATGGATATAAATATTGGCAATAAAAAATATTGGAGATAATAAAATACTGAAAATAGAAATACTGGAGCATATATCATCATCAATGGTACAACTAGCAATGAACAGAAATACAAGTGCATGCTAGAACAATGAACTGGAATATAAGTGAATACTAGAACTATAAAGTGGAAATACATGACTAGAATATCTAGCTAAGTGTATGAAACATCAGTATATCATGTGATCGGCTTGGGACTGATCAGGCTTGTTACATATGATTAGTTATGATTCATGTAAGGTCAGGCTAACCATCCTGATAGCTATGATACAAGCAATAGTCAGGCTAATCATACATAATAGGCTATGAGGCATGTAATGGTCTGGCTGCACCCGACGTGAGCTATGGGGTGAGCTATGATTCATGTAGAGTTGGGTATGATCATATAATCTACTAATATCTCCCCGTCCCCAACTAGCACGATGGATTCCAATCACTACTCCTCGTGACAGGTCTCGATGATGCCAACTCGTGTATCCATAGTGTCAGAATCATGTACGATATACAACTAGAATCATAGAGATGATCAACATAATAAAAACTGTCAGAGAATGTACTCGCATGTGGTCCTCTACTGGCAATACCAATGTCCTATTTCGAGGTCTTGTCTGAATAATCCAACAGTCCTATAGACATCATTTAATAATAATACAGCATTAGTCATTACACTAACACACAATCATAAATACACTGAACTCAGAAACTACGCTAGGGGTGACACTGGTCAACTAGCAGGGTCGAATGTGCATCTAACTGCACGGGTATCACGTCTTCAAATGCTGTGCAAAATCTGACAGTCAACTCACTAATACATGTCTAGCCAGTACATCAGTGTACACAAGACAGTCAACTAAAAAATTCTCAAGGTCATACAGTCAAATATAAATACGGGATACCTACTACTAACACTTATGGCCATTCAACATCTATAATACAGCTATACATCGTAGTAGCAATCCATTTCCACACGATGTATATATACCAATTAGTTATTAAACACACACGCGCGCGCACGCAACTGGTTACTAGGTTCACCAACACAGGGTCCTATGTCAACTAAACTGTCATGAAGCAATTTCGAATCCTAATTAATATTCATATATGTACACACACACACACACACACACACAATCATGAATGAAGGCAAGTCGAACCTGCGCGTTAGCGTGCATGTGCACGAGGTCGAGGGAGACTGCTGCAGGTCGTCTCCGACGAGGTGAGATGGGTCGATAATGACGACGATGATGGTGATGATGGTGATGATGGTGATGATGATGAAGATGATGATGATGATGGTGATAATTATGATGATGATGATGATGCCGAGGCTGCCGGAGGAGAGGCTCGGCGGTCAGGGAGGTCCGGCGTATGGAGAGGAGGTCTGGAAGGAGAACAGGATAATCGAGACGGCGAGGTGGCTGTTGTGGAGTAGAGGCGAGGTCGAACAGGCGATCGGGTCAGGGGGTTGTCCGGTCGGAGAAGACGATCACGGGGTTGAGGGGAAGTCGGAGGTTCAGTCAGGTGGAGGAGATCGGGGTTCAGTCGGTCGGGATGGCCGGAGGAAGAGGATGGAGTCGAGATGAAGTGGTGGTGATGTTAATGGTAATGGCAGCGAGGGATCGTGGTCGGGGTCATCCGCTGTACGGCGGCGAGGGGCTCAGCGGGGACGCTGTGGTCGACGGTGGCGTGGGTAAGTCGGGAAGGTGATGGGGACGGTGGAGTTAATGGTGGCGACATTGTGTAGATGAGTCGAGGGAGAGGAGAAGTCAGGGACGAAGGCTGACAGCGGGGTGATGAGTCATGTCGTGGTGGCGGTGATGATAGGGATGAGGTCGGCTGCTCGTCGTCGGGTTGGCGAGGTGGTGGTGGTGGTGTTAATGGTGGAGATGGTGGTTGTGGTGGGGACTCGGGGTCGTGGGGGAAGATGAGTCGGGGTTGATGGAGATGGAGTTCCGGTGGTGGCTGACAGCAGTGGTGGTCACTGCTCCGGCGGTGGGGATGGCCGGAGATGGGGGTCGGGATGATGGGGACGAAGAAGGTGATGGAGAGTTAGGGTTTTGGTTTGCTTTAGGGTTTTTGATGTTGGTGATAGAAATAATGGAGGAAATGAGAGGTTTGCATGAGGGGGATGAGATTGATGACATCCTAGGAATTAGGGCCGGCCATGTGCTCATTGGGATGGGGGATGGCTTTGGAAAAAAAGGGTTAGGATGTGTGATATATATATGAGGGTGTGTGTGGTGAGGATGGTGCTCCATTTTGAATGAAGGGCCAAGATTACACATGAAAGAAATTGTACAACCAAAAAGTGGAGAGAGAGAGAGAGTTGGACCAGTCAATGAGGGAGGGGTTGGTTCTTCATGTGCTTTGACCAATAGGATGGTGGCACCTCATTGCACTTTTGCATAAAAATCCTCAACAATTGGAAAATTGCACAGAAAATAGAAATTAGGATTTAATGAGAAAAAATACCATGTTTAGTGTGATATAAAGGTTAAAAAGGGTGTGTGGTGTTTAGTATGAGTCTTGAGGGTGTGAGTGGGGGTTTGGTTTGGTATTGGGTCTAGTTTTGGGTTAAGTTGGGTCCTTACACCAATTTAATTAAAATTAATGTAGAATGGTGTTTTAAAATTAATTAGAAGTACATAGAATTAAAATTAGGTAGGACACAAGTGTCATAGACGTAGAAGACTCAGAATAAAATATTGTCATAATTTGGGTTGCACAAAATGGGTCAAGATTATGTCTCCAATTTTGATTGGAACGCACAAAGATACAAAGTTGAATTTATTTAGAATTAAAAATAAATGTCTGCGACGAATATTATACGACTAAAATGAAGCACAAGAGAGCATATTTATGAGTTACACAAAGGTCAGAATAGAATACTGGCACGTCTAGGACAATGGTATAAAATTTGTTGGAAGGCAAAAGCTAGTATAGCGCTCCCAATATTGAAGCAACGGTAAGGTACAACAATCAAATAAAATCACAATAATAAATATAATCCCAATAAATAAATCCTGAATAATATTAATTAAAATCTATAACCCTATAATTTGGTCAGGGGTTCATCTAGTGGGCTTCTAGGTCTAGTCTACTAACTCATGCATTAAAGAATACTATATATATTAAATATATATATGCACATATCATGCAATTATTTAAAAATAAATATACACAATACTTATAATAAATAAAAAGACAAAAATACCCATATTTTAGGATGTGGTAGTAACAAGTCTACCCCCCTTAGAAAAATTTTGTCCTCGAAATTTAAGATCATCAATAGTTGTATTTATTTATTTATTTTTTATTTTTTTACCATCAAAATTTAATTTCATCAAACAATATAATCATGAAGTAAATCCATATTGTTATTTCACAAAAATTTCAAAATTCTATAAATATCATATTCCTGAAAATCTTCAAATTTAAAATCAAATTCCATTCTTATCACAATCTCCGCCAAAATTTTAAGTTAATAACTAAATACAAAATTTAATATCCAATCCTCAAATTTTAAATCCAATCAACGCATATTTATAAATTTTAAAATCTCATCCCAAAAATTTGAATTCAAACTCTAATCCACTAGTGATCTTATTCCTCGATTTCTTCTTCCACACAATACTCAAACAATGTAATACTTATGAAATCTTCAAATACAACATTCAAAATAAATCTATATCTTGCAGTCAAATAAATATAATGATAATCTTCTTAAATTCCTCAAATTTTAATGACAAATTCAATCATATCATAATCTTCATAAAAATTAATGATTTAACAAAATCGTCAATTCTGCCATATTAAGTTCTCAACTCTTTATTTAAATTAATGTTTATCCTCAAAATTTAAGGTACATTGTCTCTCTCTGTCCAGACAATAAAGGTCTAAAAAAAATCCTACCTACAGTCACACAACATGCAATCTAGAGAAAATATACATGGTTATGGTTACTTTTGTCATGGTATTGCAGTCTCTGTCGGGGTGTACTACTAACTACATTCTAGCAAGAGAATCATTGATACAAACTATGGTACTAAGAAATCAATCAATCAATAAAATAGACGAAAAAGGAACAGAAGGAAAGAACAGAATAGAACCTGCTAACACCACCTTGGTTTAATGATGCATCCAAAGTTTGATACCCCTATCCTTTGGTACCACTATTTCTACTACAAGCACACCCACTGCTAACTCTCTTACCTATTATAATTATTTATACTAGTTGTTCTTATCACTCAAGTGCACGCCAAGTGCAACACAACACACTAAGTACTGCTCCCTCTAATACAACTTTAGGTGGACACCCAAGTCAGTTTGCAGTGCCATCTCAGGCATGCTCAAGCCAACAGATCCTTACACATGCACTTCATCCACTCATATACTGTTATATATTTCTTATCCACCATAAAATTTTATTCTCAACATAAAACCCTCAAAATTTAACTTCTCGAACAATTTAAAATAAAATGCATATACTTTCCTCAAAAGTCAAATATTCAAATATTGAAATAAATTTTAATCACTTCCAAAAATCTTTATAGCTTTGACTATGTTTATTGAATTGAATTTGAATCCTTTAAAATTTTAATAACATAAAATCTCAACTCCTCAAAAATTCTTAAAAATTGAAATTTAGTTCCAATCTTCAAATTATAAATTTAAATCCATATTTATCTAAGTATACATATAAATATTTACAGTCTCTAACACTCAAGGTACACACAAATACACCAATTGTCTACACCCCTCAACTGTGTACTAAAATTTGCACTGCCTTGATTACTTGCACTATCACTTCCAATAATTTTCTATCCATATTAACTAATACACCAATCTAATATTATCACACAAGGTACTTACTGTTACTAGCACAATTCTCAACTAATCTTTGATATATAAACACTAGCACTATTGGTATAGTAATACTAGCTTTATCATTAGATTACCTCATCACACTTATTAGAACTCACGATCACTTGCACTTTTATAATACACATGTTTTACTTCACTCTCAAAGGCAGGCATATGGTTCTATATCTCGATGGATGTATACGTATCTCCCTTTAACCTTTTACAGACTGATACACTAATCTGTGATACACTTCATACCTTTCATGACCAATCTTGATATTTCTCTACCCATGGCACACTATTAGAATTTTCTAATACTCATGCTTCCACTTTTATGAACTCCTACACTGATACTCATCACCCACTGTGCATCATGTACATAATTTCTAGGCACTCTTCCATCTATTGCTTCCAACACATCATTGGCCTCAATATCAGGTGATACTTCCATCACTAGTCATATACCGGTATACTCACATCTAATCACATCAGGCCTTACTTTATCTGTAACACAAGTCTTACTACTTAGCACAATGTATTCTTATTCCCTCATACTCTCTTATACACTCATGGGTACTCTCCTACTATAGCACACTCATTAATACCCTTCATGCATATACATTCCTTTACTCTTGACGCACCCAAGTATCAACCATCAAAGTGAATATCATGCTCCATTAATTTTCAACACAATTTCTTTGATACTTAATTGTTTACATGGATCACCCAACTACATGAATTCATGACTATCCAGGACTGGCATGCTGACTCTGATACCAACTCCTGGTGTCACACCCCAGTCCCAAAATACCAAGGGACTAGACACGTGGTAATGGCCAGCAGCACGCACCAATAGACAAACCCAATTTAATGGATCCGTCGGCCATACTTAAGCTGTATTACAATAGTCAGGGTTTACTAATCTCATCCACAGAATAAAAACAACAATATCAGCAAATGAAATAAACAACATCCAGTCACAAGTAATTAAAAATTGGGAAACAATCCGATATTAAGTCTGTTTACAAAAGTTTATTATAACAGGAAATAAAGAGTTTATTGGCCATAAAAACTGAGCATGGAAGAAGCAGATGTTCAAGAGAAGTCCTCAGCGATCACCTCGTCCTCAGGTTCTGGTACTGCTCCGAGAAGTGCTCATGTTCCGTATACCTCTTGATAGACCTCGTCTGCTAAATCTGGGGACATAATCCATTCCAGGTCCTCAGGGGACATAGCAAGGTACAGATAAAATAAGCCAAAAATAATGCAGTGCAGAAATAAAGGAAACAATAGGATAAATAAATAAACCAGCTAAGTGATAATGCAAGTGGGAGTTTTAGTCATACTCAGGCTGAGACTACTACAGGATCAGTGTCAAAGAAACCATAGCAGTATTTTCTCGAAGGGCCAGAACTTGCGCCAAAGCTCTGTATCAGAGACTAAGACACCTCCAGATGACATTAATTATAATATAATCAGCCTTGATATGGTAATACTCTCCCCACCCAATGTAATCTCACGTCACAGTTCACAATGTTCATGTTACGCAAGATCAAAACTAATGCAATAAGTCAGGATAAAATCTAAGCATGTAAAGATGTCATAAACCTGTATCCTATACAGAATCACCTTGAATATTTCAGGAAGATTTTGTTCATGATTCGTGTCAAGTGTCCTGGGTATAATGTACTTGGTATGGCAAGTACGAGAATGTAAATGTCACGATATCCATCTCTAGGTGACGTTACACAACCCCGCGTACGGTGTTGGCACCCGACTATTAATCGGAAGCTAAGTAAGTCACACGGCCCTATGGTTGAGCATGTACAACAATTATAATTAAGTCCAAGTAATATGTATCAAAGACTGCAAGTTGGTAAGGTACACTTACTTGGGTTTTCGGCTCCAATTGTAGCTCTGGCTTCAGCGGAATTTGCAGGCAGTACTCCAATTGCTGAAATAGACATCACCATCAGATCCAAAAAATATTAATCAGCTAGAAATGCCTGTCCTTGAGTCCAATTTGGACACAGGGGCAAAAATGACATTTTCGGGGCAAACCGGGGTCAACATGTGGGCCGCTTTGTACCGAAAAATACGTCAGGGTCAAAGGTCTCCAAATCTGTCCAACTTAGTGTCAACAGGTCAGGAACAATGATACGAAACTAACAAAACTTCCAGAATTGGATTCCGATGAGCCGATCACAAAATCGTCCGTCAAGTGGAGCTTGTGGGGCCCACGATACGCGGTTTTGTCAACGTTCTCAGAATCGAACCAAACTTGGCTCACAGGACCAGCGTATTGCTACGAGTCCGATGGCACAAGTTTCGTCTCGATCCGACGTGTGTACACTAAGTTACAGCGAGAACCAGAAAGGACGGATACTGGACGGTGTCCGCGGATACGTATTGATTCCGGTGTGCACGCACATCCGAATCAACTTCTGCGAAATCCCGTACGTCCGTATCAACGGCGCGCACGTATCGGTGAAGACCGCACACGACCAAGTCGTCCCGTTTGGCGGGACGTACTCAGTTCCAGGGTAAAACAGGGCGTTGGTTTTCCTGTTTTTGGATCGCGGTTCGCGATCACCACAGGTCGCGATGCACAGAGTGGTTTGCACGGGCACCGAGTGGGTCACGCAGGATTCGCGTTAAAACAGACGAAATAAAAAATAGAGCTACGGGAAGAGAGATATGAGTACCTGAACAGGGCTCAAAAATCAAGATTCTTCGTGTCCGACACGTGTCCGACACGTGTCAGGGTGCTCTTCTCCCTAGGGTTAGGGTTTAGCTCCTGTTGGCCGGAGACGGCGGCTCGGGGCTGGTCGGAGGGAGGCCGGGGGAGCGGAGGCGGTCGAGGCGGCCGGAGTGCTGGCCGACGAGGGACTCGCGGAGGGCGGTCTGGCGCTGGTCGGTGAGGGTTTTCCGGTCGGGGCTGCGGGGGAACGGAGGGAAGGAGGAGGAGAGGAGAGGGGCTGGGCACGGCGGCGAGGTCCGGGCACGGCGGAGGTGGGCAGCAGGTCGGGAGGAGGGTGGCCGGCGAGGTCGAGGGGAGCGGGGAAGGAGGCGGAGGAGAGGGTTTTATAAGGCGACCGAGGGAGAGGGAGAGGCGGCCGGTGAGGGGGAAGGGAACCGGAGGGTCGGGGACGCGAGCGGGCGGCGGCGGCGGCAGGTGCAGGAGCCGGAACGGCACGACTGTCGGCAGCAGGAGGTGAGGAGTCGGGCGTTGAGCGTTTGGGGAAGAAAGGGCTAACGGGTTCGGGCATATTCGGGCGGACGGGTCGGGTCTGCGGATCCGGCCCGATCCAATAAAATGGATTACGGGTCGGGCTAGTGGGTCGAGTCTGGGTTAGACCCGGATCTGACCCAATAAGGTTTTGGTTCGGTTCAGTTAAGTTTAAAAATGAACCCTTTGTTCGGTTCAGAAAATGGTTTGGTTTAAAAAATAAACCCAGTTTATTTTGGTTAATTAAATAAACCTTAGTTATTAAGTAGGCTTTTAAAATCCTAGACAACTTGCTTTTCTACCATAACTGTACATAATTTCGTAATATCCAATTCTAAGTTTCTTTCCCAATAAAATTATCTATTTCCTATTATAATTTATTACACCATTTAAAATATTATTTAAATATTAAAAATAACACATTGAATTTAATTACAAAAAAATTCTAGAAAATTTCCAGAAAATTGTAAAAAATCCAAATTTAAAAATTCTTGAAAATCTGGGGGTTTACAATCTACCCCCCTTAAGAGGATTGCGTCCTCGCAATCAAAGAATAATCGGTCAACAGAGATGACACGGTTGCAAACACTGTTCGAAGCACATCAAAATCAAGGAGAATCAAGGTTGAGAGTAACACCTAGGAAAAATTATTTCCCTAAGCATTAAAAGTTATAAAATTTCCCGAATGAAGGAAATCTAGAAAATTACAGTTTTAGAATAACAAGTTTTATCCTTTAAAAACTTATCAGTTTAACATTTATAAACATTCTAAGTTATTCTTTAAAAACATATTAGATTAACAATTCTAGGTTATCACTAGATTAGCAAGTTAAAACTATCAGGTTAAGTCTAGGGTCACGAACCAGCAGGCACGAACTACAGAAATGCTAGAAACGAAACTACAAAAACTTACTCGTATTAGCTACTCCATGGTTCTGCGCGTCTCCCACAGTCATCATGAAAGCTTGTCCGCGTCCTTGAGGTGTTGCCCTCTGCTGTTGCTGGGCTTGCTGGTAGGGTGCTGCTTGAAGTGCCAAGGGTGGCCTTGGTTGATGTCTTCCAGGTGCTGGTAGAGCTTGTTGGTTTGCCCTTGGTGCTCCTTCTCCACGTTCAGGGCAATCCCTTACCGAATGCTGACGAGATCCGCATGCTAAACACAATCCTAATCTGCGTCGACATTCCTTGGTGAGATGGCCGGCTTTGCCACAGTAGTGACAAGTAGTAAGGACTATCACTTATGGTGTAGCTGCTTTCTGCTGTTGGTGAGGTCTCTTTACGGCTTCTTCTTGTGGTGCTCTGGATGTTGCTAATGGGGAAGGCCGCTTCAGACTGGTCTTCCTCCTGGTGACGCGCTCCATGCATCGAGCTGCAGCGAGGACGTCCGAGTACGAAGTAGGCGCAACGGATCCAATTAGTTTCTGTAACTCGAAGTTGAGTCCGTCGAAAACTTCTCGGCCTTCTCTTCTTCTGTCGGAATTAATGTTGGAGCGAAGTGACTTAGACGAATGAACTCGGTGTTGTACTCTTCCACCGTCATAGCATCCTGAGTGAGGCGATTGAACTTGTCCCGAAGTTCTGATCGAGCGATAGCTGGAATGTACATCTCCTGGAAGAGTCTGGAGAACTCTTCCCAAGTAACTCGGTCTGTTCCAAACCTGGTCTCCTCGGATAGCCACCAGTGATGAGCATTGTCCGTCAATTACATTCTGACGGCAGTCATCCAACGTTCCCGTAGAAGCTCAGTTGCTTCTAATTGATGCCGAATGTTGGTGAGCCATTCATGAACTTCGATTGGTCCCTCCTTGCGAGAAAAGGTACGGGGCTTCAGCTGGCAGAAATCGGTGATAGAGCCCGTCATTGGTCGTCGAGCTGGTAGGTTGACCTGCTCCAGTGCATTTATTATGTTGTTCCTCAAGTACTCAGCCTCGCGACGTTGGGCCTCATGTTGGACTTGTTGCTGGGCTTGCATCATTGCGTAGATCATTTAGAATATTTATTGCCCGTCAATAGGCTGCCCTTGTGGGAATACAGGCATCGGTGGAACGAACTGCGGAGGAGGAGGCATGTCATCACGCCAAAATCTAGAAGCTTGATGATCTGCTTGGCTGCTTCGGTGAGTAGAGGGATCTCCACTCAATGGCGTCACTTCATCTTCTCCGTAGGTGGCTTCAGCACCTATTGGTGTTCTTGCTGGAGTTCCGTCGTTTGCTCGTGAATCTATTACTCTGCATCAAAAATAAACTATAAGGGCGCACATGAATCAAGGCAAGATGCAAGTCAAAAATTAGTTCGAATACGATATAGATATCAAAAACGATTCAAGCAAGTGGATGAGATCCTAAAAACTTATCATATTCTTATTGTAGGCCTGTTCGGTCCCTAAGTTGAAACCGATCAATTTAGTCGTTGACCTGTATGGGCCACCACAAAAATCATGTCACACCCCAGTCCCAAAATACCAAGGGACTAGACACGTGGCAATGGCCAGCAGCACGCACCAATGGACAAACCCAATTTAATGGATCCGTCGGCCATACTTAAGCTGTATTACAATAGTCAGGGTTTACTAATCTCATCCACAGAATAAAAACAGCAATATCAGCAAATGAAATAAACAACATCCAGTCACAAGTAATTAAAAATCGGGGAACAACCCGATATTAAGTCTGTTTACAAAAGTTTATTATAACAGAAAATAAAGAGTTTATTGGCCATAAAAACTGAGCATGGAAGAAGCAGATGTTCAGGAGAAGTCCTCAGCGATCACCTCGTCCTCAGGTTCTGGTACTGCTCCGAGAAGTGCTCATATTCCGTATACCTCTGGATAGACCTCGTCTGCTAAATCTGGGGACATAATCCATTCCAGGTCCTCAGGGGACATAGCAAGGTACAGATAAAATAAGCCAAAAATAATGCAGTACAGAAATAAAGGAAATAATAGGGTAAATAAATAAACCAGCTAAGTGATAATGCAAGTGAGAGTTTTAGTCATACTCAGGCTGAGACTACTACAGGATCAGTGTCAAAGAAACCATAGCAGTATTTTCTCGAAGGGCCAAAACTTGCGCCAAAGCTCTGTATTAGAGACTAAGACACCTCCAGATGACATTAATTATAATATAATCAGCCTTGATATGGTAATACTCTCCCCACCCAATGTAATCTCACGTCACAGTTCACAATGTTCATGTTACACAAGATCAAAACTAATGCAATAAGTCAGGATAAAATCTAAGCATGTAAAGATGTCATAAACCTGTATCCTATACAGAATCACCTTAAATATTTTAGGAAGATTTTGTTCATGATTCGTGTCAAGTATCCTGGGTATAATGTACTTGATATGGCAAGTACGAGAATGTAAATGTCACGATATCCATCTCTAGGTGACGTTACACAACCCCGCGTACGGTGTTGGCACCCGACTATTAATCGGAAGCTAAGTAAGTCACAAGGCCCTATGGTTGAGCATGTACAACAGTTATAATTAAGTCCAAGTAATATGTATCAAAGACTGCAAGTTGGCAAGGTACACTTGCCTGGGTTTTCGGCTCCAATTGTAGCTCTGGCTTCAGCGGAATTTGCAGACAGTACTCTGGTTGCTGAAATAGACATCACCATCAGATCCAAAAAATATTAATCAGCTAGAAACGCCTGTCCTTGAGTCCAATTTGGACACAGGGGCAAAAATGATATTTTCGGGGCAAAACTGGGTCCACATGTGGGCTGCTTTGCACCGAAAAATGTGTCAGGGTCAAAGGTCTTCAAATCTGTCCAACTTAGTGTCAACAGGTCAGGAACAATGATACGAACCCAATGGAACTTCCAGAATTGAATTTCGATGAGCCGATCACAAAATTGCCCGTCAAGTGGAGCCTGTGGGGCCCACGACACGCAATTTTGTCAACGTTCTCAGAATCGAACCAAACTTGGCTCACAGGACCAGCGTATTGCTACGCGTCCGATGGCGCAAGTTTTGTCTCAATCCGACGTGTGTACACTAAGTTACAACGAGAACCAGAAAGGACGGATACGGGACGGTGTCCGCGGATACGCATTGATTCAGGTGTGCACGCACATCCGAATCAACTTCTGCGAAATCCCGCACGTCCGTATCAACGGCGCGCACGTATCGGTAAAGACCGCATGCTACCAAGTCGTCCCGTTTGGCGGGGCGTACTCAGTTTCGGGGTGAAACAGGGCGTTGGTTTTCCTGTTTTTAGATCGCGGTTCGCGATCACAACAGGTCGCGATGCACAGAGCGGTTTGCACGGGCACCGAGGGGGTCACGCAGGATTCGCGATGAAACAGACGAAATCAAAAACAGAGCTACGAGGAGAGAGATATGAGTACCTGAACATGGCTCAAAAATCGAGATTCTTCGTGTCCGACACGTGTCCGACACGTGTCAGGGTGCTGTTCTCCCTAGAGTTAGGGTTTAGCTCCTGTTGGCCGGAGACGGCGGCTCGGGGCTGGCTGGAGGGAGGCCGGGGGAGCGAGGCGGTCGAGGCGGTCGAGGCGGCCGGAGTGCCGGCCGGCGAGGGACTCGCGGAGGGCGGCCTGGCGCTGGTCGGCGAGGGTTTTTCGGTCGGGGCTGCGGGGGAACGGAGGAAAGGAGGAGGAGAGGAGAGGGGCTGGGCACGGCGGCGAGGTCCGGGCACGGCGGCGCTGGGCAGCAGGTCGGGAGGAGGGTGGCCGGCGAGGTCGAGGTGAGCGGGGAAGGAGGCGGAGGAGAGGGTTTTATAAGGCGACCGAGGGAGAGGGAGAGGCGGCCGATGAGGGGGTGGGGAACCGGAGGGTCGGGGACGCGAGCGGGCGGCGGCATCGGGTGCAGGAGCCGGAACGGCACGGCTGCCGGCGGCGGGAGGTGAGGAGTCGGGCGTTGAGCGTTTGGGGAAGAAAGGGCTAACGGGTTCGGGCGGATTCGGGCGGACGGGTCGGGTATGCGGATCCGACCCGATCCAATAAAATGGATTACGGGTCGGGTCGGACTAGTGGGTCGGGTCTGGGTTAGACCCGGATCCGACCCAATAAGGTTTTGGTTCAGTTTAAATGAACCCGGTTCGGTTCAGAAAATGGTTTGGTTTAAAAATAAATCCGGTTTATTTTGGTTCAATTTAATAATTAGTTTTTAGGGCTTTTGAAATGCTTCCGGGGTCAAATAAATTTCCAAAAAATTACCTTATATCTAGTTTTTCATTTTACACCATAAAATATTATTTTTATAATATTTTAATATTATTTATTATCATTTAAAAATTATTTAATAATTAAAACACTTGAATTTAATTACAGAAAAATCCTAGAAAATTCCAGAAAATTGTAAAAAATCCAAATTTAAAAATTCTTGAAAATCAGGGGATTTACACCTGGAACCATGACTGATACTCTTTACTCCCCCTTCTACCTATAGTACCAATACTAACTATAATGACACATATCATAGAACTATCGCTACAAGGTACTACACTACGGGTTATCTCTAGATTGATGCATGCTGCTCACATGTCCAACCAAGAAACACTTACAGTCTCAGAAGCCACACTCCCAACAGTCAACAAGACACAGACCTAATTACAAGTCACCAATTATCACACTAACAAGGAACCCGAATAAAAAGAAGCTCTATAAAGAACTGGACTAAGGACTGAAGGTATCTCTGCTGCTAGCAAAGAAAATAATGGAACAAGGTCCTATAATAACAGAAGTAGATAAGTATTGAGATGATACTTTAAGAACCAATTTAAGATACAATCTGATAATCATACACGTCTGTCCGAAATTATGACACTCAAAATTCTCGCCACGCCAGTAAGCATAGCTGCGATAAACGATAGGTTCCATAACTAAGGTATGCAACTCTATAATCATGTCATCTAGAATCCTCACCACGCCAACCGGTATGGCTGCGAGAAACTCTAAATTTCATAACTAAGATATGTACATCCACGGTCAGGTTTCTACGTTTCCGCCACGACAGCTAATGTGGCTGCGATAAACTCTAGGCTCCATAACCAAGGTAGACGTTTTACCTTTCTCACTGTCCTCATCAACATATGCTATCAGATGATACCGTAAATTTTAATCCGTAAAATTTATCTCGATATAAAATCAAACTCAACAACAACATCAAGAATTAAATTTAACAACCGATCAATAAGAATCAAATTCTATAAATGAGAACGGGTGGAAACAAGGAAAAGATTTAAATTGGAAATTATAATAAGATTCTCAAGGGTCGTCCCAGGAATCTCTTAAATAATTTATGATTGAGTATCCTCTCTCATCCTAGGATCCTATGTCCTATATCCTATCGCAGGCACGCAGTAGTACAACTAAGACGTCGCACTACCACGATATCGCACAACTTGCGAAGCCTGACCTGCATGGGCCACCACTAAAAACGTGTCACGACCCGCACCCGATATAGGGGCACGAGTACGTGGGTACGTCCAGCCTACGCTGCAGCATCGGCGGTAGAACGTTGTCTAGGTCACAGTACTAGCTAATCAATCTCATATGAATATCCAACTCCATAAGGAGACATAACTATCACAATATAATATGAAAATACTCAATCACAGAACTAAAGCACGATAAGATATCGAAGTAAATAAACGAATTATAACACAAGTCTAAACAACAAAAATAGTCTAACCTGCAAACAATAACATCCAAATCTTCAAGTATGCCGAAACAAGTCCTCTAAGTCGCAGTCTGAAAAAATATTTCCAGTCAGGATGGAGCGAAGTACAAGCACTAACAATAGTTCCATGTATATTGGCAAAAACTATAATACAGTGTAAAGAAATACAAGATGGATATAAATACTGGCAATAAAAAATACTGAAGATAATAAAATACTGGAAATAGAAATACTGGAGCATATATCATCATCAATGGTACAACTAGCAATGAACAGAAATACAAGTGCATGCTAGAACAATGAACTGGAATATAAGTGAATACTAGAACTATAAAGTGGAAATACATAACTAGAATATATAGCTAAGTGTGTGAAACATCAGTATATCATGTGGTCGGCTTGGGACTGATCAGGCTTGTTACATATGATTAGCTATAATTCATGTAAGGTCAAGCTAACCATCTGATAGCTATGATACAAGCAATAGTCAGGCTAATCATACATAACAGGCTATGAGATATGTAATGGTCAGGCTGCACCCGCCGTGAGGTGCAGGGTGAGCTATAATTCATGTAGAGTTGGATATGATCACATAATCTACTAATATCTCCATGTCCCCAGCTTGCACGATGGATTCCAATCACTACTCCTCGTGACAGGTCTCGATGATGCCAACTCGTGTATCCATAGTGTCAGAATCATGTACGCTATACAACTAGAATCATCGAGATGATCAACATAATGAAAACTGTCAGAGAATGTGTAAACTCCCTCACTCAAAATAGGTATTTTGTGTATATTTTATATTATTATATTTATTATAGATGTTGAATTTATTTAGAGTATTCTCTTAGTTAATTAGAAAATAAATTTTTTTAGTATATTTACTTATATAAATATTTATTTAGAATTATTTTTAGGCTATTTTAGATTATTGGGATTTTTCCATAATTTTTAGTTAATTAAAAACTAGTAACACTAATTTTCTAGGCCTTTGAAGAATTTATTTTATATTCAAACTTAATTAAAAATATCCTAAACTTTTATTTTAGGTTCTAAATAATAAAATATATTTTTTAGAATTTTTGGGAATTTTCTGATTATTTTTAGCATTTATTTTGAGTTAATTATGAAAAACTGAACTAAAAACTAATTTCTGAAAAAGAAAACCCAAAAAGTAATTAATTCTGCCCAGTCAGCAAATAGTGGGCCCACCTGTCAGCCTCCCGCAGTGAACAGTGTCGGGCTCGCCTGTCAGTGACCGCGGGGTGGGTGCGAGCCGACCTCGAGCCGAGCCGAGTCAGAGTTCGACTCGGACTCAGCCGAGCCGCGTCAAGCCATGATCGTCCGATTTGGGCGGGGTTGCATGGATGGCTGACACGTGTCAACTCTGAGCCGCGGCTGCACTCTCTCTCTCTCCTCTATATATATAATAGTTTCAAGTTATTTTCTAGGGTTTTTCTTGAGCCGATTTTTGGAGAATTGCCATCTAGGGTTCCTTCATCTTCCAGAAGCCATTGCGCATAGCTCCGGACTCCAAACGAGACCTAGTTTTTTGTGTTAGAACGATATTGAGGTTAGCTTTCTGATTATATATATATTTTTTACGAAATTATGAGTATTAAATTCTGGAAAATTCGTAGAGCATAGCATGTCCGAAAATAGATGTGTTTCGATATTTTGCGATTCTGGGAGAACCATGAATCAGAATCATGAACCGTTTGAAGTTTCGGAAAGATAATGTATAGATAATTGACATATATTTTTCCCAGAATTTAATTCGAAGTATTTATATACTATTAATCCTGTAGAACTTCTAGGTTAGAATTTAACCATCGGTGCACAATACAAAATTTGTATGTGCCATAATTCCAAAACGAATTTGAATTCGGACGAGCCGTAAATTCCAGCATGTTTTTGACGCTAAAATCTACAGGAAATCATGCATGAAAGTTGAGTTTGTGTTGGTTGACTTTTCGGTCAACAGATTGCCTCGATTTGCGTGTCATGAGTCTCGAGTTGATAAATTTTAGTTTCTTTGGACAAAATTTAAGAATTAACATAAAAATCAGAATAATAAAATTAAAATAGGATTTAGAGTAATTATTTCAGAATTAAATAAATTAAAATAAATTATTTTTTGACGTGATAAATTTATAATACATAGGCTATTTGGACTGTGACTTGGACTCTGATTCATACCAGCAGCAGGACCCCAGACGAGTACATTCTCTGACAGTGTTCCAGTAGGACGTAGTATTTAGCCACCACGGTTAGTTTACATCAGACCCTGAGTCGGAGAACCCAACGCGCGTTCGTACATTTATATGTACGCAAATATTATTCAGTTTGGTATATATATTTATGTACGAATTTACTATATGTATTCCAATAATTATGTAAATAAATTGATGGTTATATTATTATATAGTTATATGAATATATATGTAAGTAAATGCTAATTGATAATTATGACTAAATATTCAGACTGTACGACCCTAGGACACCGTTGACTATCCCATACTTACCTTGACCATGTTGACCCTAAGAACTTGTGAATTTGTCCGCCTTGCGTACATTAACGTACTGGCATAGACACCTGTCAGTTGACTGACTGATTTTGTACAGTACTTGAAGACGCGACACCAACGTAATTCAACGCGTAATTGACCGTGTTAGATGACTAGTGTTACCCCTAGTATAACCCCTTGAGTCCAGTGTAAATGTGGCTGTGTATGTGCTAGTGTAAAGACTAATGATTCTATTGTATTATATTTATGTGTACATATGATATTGGATTTGTTCTGCGCGATTTCTCGAGCAGATTATTGGTACGTTGCAGCTTCCTTGCCAGGCAAGTATACCTTGCCATTGTACTGTCATTTATATTCCATATATTGCATGCATCTTTATTTTCTGTCTTTAGTTCATATATTTTAACTGTTATATAAAATGCGCGCAGCGGTGTCGTCGCGATATATTTTTATTTATGTAATTGCATTGACCTTGTTTATGAGACTACCCCATTATCATGTAGCACCATTAGGTTTCATTTGACTGTGACACATATTTTTACACGAGTTATGAGTCTCATATAGATCACGGACGCACGTATTGACTGATCATCAGTACGTGTGGGACGTGCTTTAGGAATAACTGCTGTTAGAAACTTTGCATGCTAGTAGACTTAGCAGTTATTAGAGGTCTAGGGGCATAGCCTATTGTCGTACGGTGGTTCCATCCTTGTCCTTGTTTGGTTGCAGGATTGAGCCAGAGTACTAAGAATAGGCTATGAACCAAATTATGTCATGGATGTGACATGCTTAGAGCATGGGGTGGGAAGAACAACAAGTACAACATTTGAGCTCCTTTACACTTTTTCTATTGTGCGGCCGGATTCTCCGCTGGAGATACGAGCGGTGATTACCACTATATATTATGTATTATCAGGCGGGCCTCCGCCGTTCAAAAGATGACGTGCCTTTTAGGCCCCTGGATCTCCAATAGAGAACCATGCCAAATCCCAGGTTTTCAGCCAGATAGCTCACTTGTGGGGAAAGTTGTTCTTAACTGCATTCACTTAGACGGTTAGGCGACCCCTTTGGATATTTATTTCAGTATTTTATTGGCATGTGTTTAAGTATCTTGTTATGTCCCTCTGAGGACCTGGTCCCCTGTCAGGTGTATCTGTTCTTGAGTATTCGCAGGAGCGCAGATCCGGATGGCTACATATGATTCGGGGATGTCATCTCTTCGAGCCCGTGATTGATAACTGGTATACTTATATAGTATTTATTGTGTTGTACTCATCTTGTATTTGCTCTTATATTCGAGTTGGCAGTGGATTTATTTCCATCCAACTATCATCCTTAGATGCTTCTTATTGAGATCTAGTTTCATAGATGTTGGTTATCATTTATATTTGATTTTCTGTGGATGAGATTTAGATTATACCCTGTGACTTGTGACATATGTTATACTACTTGTGGATTTGATATTCATAATACAGCGTACGTGTGGATTTGGTTTCCATATATTGGAGTTGCCATATCCATGCGGCTGGCATGCTTACGTGTCCTAGTCCTACGTATTTTGAGACTGGGGCGTGACAGAATGTACTCGCCTATGGTCCTCTGTTGGCAATATCAATGTCCTATTTTCGAGGTCTTGTCTGAATAATCTAACAGTCCTATAGACATCATTTAATAATAATACAACAACAGTCATTACACTAACACACAATCATAAATACACTGAACTCAGAGACTACGCTAGAGGTGACACTGGTCAACTAGCAGGGTCGAATGTGCGTCTAACTGTAAGGGTGTCACGTCTTCAAATGATGTGCAAATTAGACAGTCAACTCACTAATACATGTCTAGCCAGTACGTTAGTGTACACAAGGCAGTCAACTCACAAATTCTCAGGGTCATACAGTCAAATGTAAATACGGGTGTCACGACCTGCACCCTGTATTGGGACACGAGTACGCGGGTACGTCTAGCCTACGTCGCAGCATCGGTGGTAGAACGCTGTATAGGTCATGATACTATCTAATCAATCTCACATGAATATCCAACTCCATAAGGAGATGCAGATATCACAATATAATACGAAATATACTTAATCACATAAACTAGCGCACGATGAGATATCGAAGAAAACAAAAAAAATACAAGACAAGTCTAAACAACAATAAATAGTCTAACCTGCAATCAATAATATCCAGTCTCCAAGTATGCTGGAAACAAGTCCTCTAAGTCACAGTCTGAAAAAAATATCCAGTCAGGATTGGAACAAAATACACCTCTAACAGCAGTTCCACATATATTGACAAAAACTATAACACAGTGTAAAGAAATACAAGACATATATGAATACTGGCAATAAGAAATACTGGAATAATGAGATACTGGAATAAAAAAATACTGGAGCATGTCATCATCAATGTACATCTAGCAGTGAATAGAAATACAAGTACACGCAAGAACAATGAACTGGTATATAAGTGTGTACAAGAACAATAACTAGATCATGTAGAGATGCTAGATCAATATACTAGAGATACATGTAGAGAATATCTAACTAAGTGTGTGAAACATCAGCATATCATGTGATCGGCTTGGGACTAATAAGACTCATTACATTGATTAGCGATCATCCCTGCAAGTTCAGGATAACAACATGTAACAGCGATGAGGCATGTAATGGTAAGGTTGCACCGACGTGAGGTGTGGGTGAGCTATGATGCATGTAAAGTTGGGTATGATCACATAAGCTACTAATATTTCCCCGTTTTCTCCCAGCTAGCACGATGGATTCCAATCACGACTCCTCGTGACAGGTCTCGATGATGCCAACTCGTGTAAATAACAGTGTCAGAGTCATGTACGCTATACAACAAGAGTTATAGAGATAATCAACATAATAGAAACTGTCAGAGAATGTACTCGCCTGTGGTTCTGCTGTTGGCAATACCAATAACCTGATTCCGAAGTCTTGTCTGAATAATCCAACAATCCTATAGATATCATTAAATAATACAATCTTGCATCAGACATTACTCTAACACACACAATTATAAATACACTGGACTCAAGGCTATGCTAGGTATGACACTGGTCAACTAAGGTCAAGTGTGCGTCAAGTTGCACGGGTGTCGCATCTGTAATTGCTGTGCAAGACAGACAGTTAATGATACGGTCTTGCCATATGTGTACATATGGCAGTCTGCTAACATGTTACATGGTCACAGGTCAGGGTAGTTATGGGGTATCCGTATTTACACTCGGGTCATCTAGTACATGGGCATATAATACCTATTATTATTTATCATAAACATTAATACTAACTAATTTGCAATTATAATAGATATATGCATTTAGATATACTTTAAAAAGAATTAATACTACGTACGTATATATATTAAACATGTACTAGGGATACATGCATCATACATATACGTATGTACATACATACTAGTTGAGAATATACTATATATATATATACATATATATGCCAAAAATATATTTAAATATATATACTAGTACAAATACCCTACATATATACCAATTAGGTTCATACACATATATATATAATATGTACATACAACACACCAATATACCAATTACACATACCAATACCTACTATAATACAAATGTATACGATGAAGAATACGCGTATACACGCACACAATAATCACGAGAAATGCTCTCACCTTGGCTTCGGCGTGCACGTGCACGAGCGCGGCGATGACGATGACGATGACGTTGGCGATGGTGTTGATGATAATAACGCCGACGATGACAATGGTGAATGGTGATGATCATGGTCAGGAGGTGGTTATGATGATGATTGTTATGATCATGGTGAAGGTGAGGTAGAGATGCTGCTGGCATTCAGGTGGGGAGTGGCCGGAGATGGCCGAATTTTGGCAGATGCTCGGGTGAATGGGAGGAGATCGAGGTGCTCAGGTGGTGGTGTTGAACATGGATGT
The DNA here is from genome assembly GCA_036927795.1 of Iris macrosiphon. Lineage (NCBI taxonomy): Eukaryota > Viridiplantae > Streptophyta > Magnoliopsida > Asparagales > Iridaceae > Iris > Iris macrosiphon. The sequence continues at coordinate 10,831,813 of JAYESA010000006.1, forward strand.
CCGGAGGGGATGGAGGAGACGGTGGGGGTGCACAGTGGTTCAGGCAGGGTCGTGGATGGCTCCGGGGTCGGGTACAGCGGGTTCGAGGAGAGGCGGGGAGCTCCGGGCAGAGAACGAGGCGGGTGAGGGAGGTTCGATCGATGGGAGGCAGGGTCGTGGGGGTGGTGCACGGGTCGTCGAGCGGGAAAGGGACAGCGGCTTTAGGCGTTTAGTCGTCGGGGATGATCCGGTCGGGACTGGCAAGTTCACGGCATCGTGGAGGAGAACATAGAGGGAGACGAAGTCGACGGCTCAGGCGGCGGGATGGCAAGGTCGTCCAGCGGGGTCTGAACTCCGGCGAACGGATCTCGACAGGGACGGGGAAGAGCTCCGGTCGGGTTGAGGCTAACAGGGGGTCGGGGACGAGCGGGTCAGGCACCGTGGAGGAGTCTCCGGCCGTGGCGAGGGAGATGGCTGAGCTCCGGCGGTCGAACAGGGGAACAGGGATGAAGGGGGAGATGAGTCAGCTGGGTATGGGTTAGTTTCTAGGTTTTAGTTTTTAGGAAAAAAAGAGAAGAAAAAAAAGGGATTATTTATATGAAGGGTGATGCTTGACCTAGAAAAGTTTGACTGGTCAACCCCTCTTGGGATTGGGCCTCTCATGTAGGATTTCAATGGGCTAGAATTTGAATGGGTTCAAAAAGAATGGCTCGGATTACATCGGTTCAAGGTTTAGAGGGCCAGGGTCTTAAGGAGGTTGATGTTAAATTACACACTCCTGAAAATCATAGAAAAATACACATAAAGGAGAGTTGGGTTTATTTACGTGTCGTGTCCAACGGGGTGGACACCTTAATGCACTTTTGCACAAAAGTGCACTACAATTAGAAAATTACACGAAGTTGGATTTTGGTTTTATTTTAATTAAAAAAATGCAATTGGTGTTCTAAAATAAATTAGGAGTACAAGAGACTAAAATTAAGTGGGACACAAGTGTCATGAATGAGTAGACTCAGAATAGAATATTACCCTAATTTGGATTAATCAAAATTGGTCGAGATTGTGTCTCCAATTTCGATTGGAACGCACAAGGATACAAGTTTGAATTTATATCGAATTAAATAAACACGTCCGCGACGAATATTGTGCGACTAAAATGAAGCACAAGAGAACATAATTATAAGTTACACAAGGGTCAGAAAGGAAGGCAGGCATGTCTAGGACAAAGATGTGGAATTTGTTGGAAGGCAAAGGCTAGGGTAGCGCTCCAAATATCGAAGCAACGGTAAGGCACAACAATGAAATAAAATTACGGCAATTTAAATATAATAAAATATTATACAATCATTTACACATTAATTATGAAAAGACGAAAATACCCCTAATCCGAAATATGGGGGTGACAAGTCTACCCTCCTTAAAAAATTTTGTCCTCGAAATTTAAGTTCCTCAATAGTTGTATTCATTACGTTATTTTACCATCAAAATTAAATTCTTCAAACCATATAATCATGAAGTAAATCCATATTGAAATTTCACAAAATTTCATAATTCTATAGATATCATATTTCTGAAAAATCCTCAAAAAATCGACTTCCATTCGTATCATAATCTCCTCAAAATTTGATGTTAATAATTAAATACTCAAAAAGTTTCAATATCCAATCCTCTAATTTTAAGTCCAATCAATGCACATTTATAAAATTTAAAATCTCATCCAAACAGTTTGTATTCAAACACTAACCCATTAATCATCTAACTCCTCAAATTTAAGTCCAATCGATGCATATTTATAAAAATTAAATCCTCATCCCAAAAAATTTGAATTCCAACACTAATCCATTAGTGATCTTATTCCTCGATTCTTTTTCCACACAATACTCAAATAATATAATACTCGCAAAATCTTTAATTATAATATTCAAAATAAATCTATATCTTACAGTCAAATAAATACAATGATAATCTTCTTAATTTTCTTAAAATTTAATGACAAATTCAATCATTTCATAATCTTCATAAAATCAACGTTTTAACAAGATCGCCAATCCTGTCATATTAAGTTCTCAACTCTTTGTTTAAATTAATGTTTATCCTCAAAATTTAAGGCACATTGTCTCTCTTTGTCAAATCATAACCTCTTCATTAACTCTTTACTATGGTCAAACCCTCAACAATCAAAGTCTAAGAGAATCCTACCTATAGTCATACAACACGCAATACAACACGTAATCTAGATAAAATATGTAATCTAGATGAAACATGCATGGTCATAGTCTCTTTTGTCATGGTATTATAGTCTCTATCAGGGTGTACTACTAACTACATTCCTAGCAAGAAGATTATTGATACAAACTACGGTACTAAGAAATCAATCAATCAAAAGACGAAAAAAGAAACATGAGGAAAGAACAGAACATCGTCTTTTAATCTATTACTAGGACATCTTCAACCTCTATCATACACTTAACTCTGGCACATTTATTCAAAAATTCCTGTCCCTATACACTGATACCCATCTCAACTAATCACTAGTCCACAAGATATCCATGGATACATCCATATTACACATATCTGTCTATCAATACCAAAATCTGATACCAAGGACCTCTTAACATAATCATCGGCCGAATGATGCATCCAAATTTTGATACCTCTATCCCTTTAGGTACCGCTGTTCTACTACAAGCATACTCACTGCTAGCTCTCTTACCTACTATAATTGTTTATACTAGTTGTTCTTATCACTCAAGTGCACACCAAGTGTAACACATCATACTAAGTACTGCTCTCTCTAATACAACTCTAGATGGACACCCAAGTCAGTTTGCAGTGCCATCTCAATCATGCTCAAGTCAACAGATCCTTACACATGTATATCATCTACTCATATACTAATATATACTTCTTACCCACCATAAAATTTTATCCTCAAAATAAAATCATCAAAATTTAACTTCTCGAACAATTTAAAATAAATGCATATACTTCCCTCAAAAGTCAAATGCTCAAATATCGAAATAAAATTTTTAATCACTTCTAAAATCCTTATAGCTTTGACTATGTTTATTGAATTGAATTTGAATTCTCAAAAATTTAATAACATAAAATCTTAACTCCTCAAAATTCTTAAAAACTGAAATTCATTTTCACTCTTCAATTTACAAATTTAAATCCACAAGTATACATATAAATACTCACAGTCTCTAATACTCAAGGTGTACTCAAATACACCCATTGTCTACAACTCTCAACTGTGTACTGAAATTTGTACTGCCATAATTACTTGCACTATTACTTCCAAATGATCAAAGTTATCATCACACGTATTTTCTCCAATGATTTTCTATCTATATTAATTGATACACCAATCTAATTATCATCACATGAAGTACTTACTGTTATTAGCACCGTGCTCAACAAATCCTTGATATAGAATCACTAGCACTATTGGTATGGTAACACTAGCTCCATCATTAGATCATCTCATCAAACTTATTAGAACTTACGATTATTCGCAGTAGTTATAACACCCATGTTTCACTTCACTCTCAAAGGCAGGCATATGGTTCCATATCTCGATTGATGTATAAGCATATCTCTTAAACCTTTTACAGCCAGTTAAACTAATCTGTGATACACTTCACAACTTTCATTACCAATCATGATATTTCTCTACTTATGACATCTCATTAAAATCCTTTATGCATATACATTTCTTTACTCTTAACACACCCAGTATCAATCATCAAATTGAACATCATGCTCCATTAATCTTTAACACAATTCTTTGATACTTAATTGTTTACATAGATCATCCAATTACATAAATTTATGACTATCCAGGACGGGTATGCTGGCTCTGATACTAACTTTTGGAACTATCACTGATACTTTTTACTCCTTCTATCGATAATACCAATACTAATAATAATGACACATTATCATAGAACCATTGCTACAAGGCACTACGCTATGGGTTAACTCTAGATTAATGCCTACTGCTCACATGTCCAACCAAGAAATACTTACAAACTAACAAGTCACACTCAGTCAACACTAATACAAGACGCAGACATAATTGTAAGTCACTAATTATCATACTAACAAGGAATCCTCAAAGAAAAGAAGCTCAAAAAGGAACTGGATTAAGGACTGAAGGTATTTCTACTGCTAGTAAAGAAAAGAAGCGATGGAACAAAGTCCTGGAATAACAGAAGTGGATAAGTTTTGAGATGATACTTTAAGAACCAATTTAAGATATAACCTGATAATCATACACGTATGTCCAAAATCATGACACTCAGAATCCTCGCCACGCCAGTAAGCATAGATGCGATAAACGACATGTTCCGTAACTAAGGTATGCAACTCTATAACTATGTCATCTAGAATCCTCGCCATGCCAACCGGTATGGCTGCGAGAGACTCTAAGTTTCATAAATATAGTATGTACATCAAAGTCAGGTTCCTACGTTCTCGTCACGATAGCTAATATGGCTGCGATAAACTCTAGGTTCCATAACCAAAGTAGACGTTTTACCTTTCTCACTGTCCTCATCAATATATGTCATCAGATGATACCGTAAATTTTTAGCCCATAAAAATTTATCTCGATATGAAATCAACTCAACAACGATACCAAGAATTAAATTTAATAACTGGTCAACAAGAATCAAACTCAACAATGATACCAAGATTTTAATTTAATAACTGATCAACAAGAATCAAGTTCAATAACAACAAGCGAGAATGGATGGGACAAGGGAAAAGATTTAAATTGGAAATTATAATAAGATTCTCAAGGGGTCGTCCCAGGAATCTCTCAAGAATTTTTGTGATTGAGTATCATCTCTCATCCTAGTATCCTATGTCCTATATTCTATAGCAGGCACACAGTAGTACAACTAAGACGTCGCACTACCACGATATCGCATAACTTGCGAAGTCTGACCTGCATGGGCCACCACTAAAAACGTGTCACGACCCGCACCCGGTATAGGGGCACGAGTACACGGGTACGTCCAGCCTATGCCGCAACATCGGCGGTAGAACGTTGTCTAGGTCATGATATTATCTAATCAATCTCACATGAATATCCAACTCCATAAGGAGACGCAGATATCATAATATAATACAAAATATACTCAATCACATAAACTAGAGCACGATGAGATATCGAAAAAAATAAAAAAAATAAGACAAGTCTAAACAACAATAAATAGTCTAACCTGCAATCAATAATATCCAGTCTCCAAGTATGCTGGAAACAAGTCCTCTAAGTCGCAATCTGGAAAAATATTCAGTCAGAATTGGAACGAAATACACCTCTAACATCAGTTCCACATATATTGATAAAAACTATAACACAGTGTAAAGAAATACAAGACACATATGAATACTGGCAATAAAAAATACTGGAATAATGAGATACTGGAATAAAAAAATACTGGAGCATGTCATCATCAATGTACATCTAGTAGTGAAATAGAAATACAAGTACACGCAAGAACAATGAACTGGTATATAAGTGTATACAAGAACAATAACTAGATCATGTAGAGATGCTAGATCAATATACTAGAGATACATGTAGAGAATATCTAACTAAGTGTGTGAAACATCAACATATCATGTGATCGGCTTGGGACTAATAAGACTCATTACATTGATTAGCGATCATCCCTGCAAGGTCAGGCTAACCTGTAATGCCCCACAACCGCACGGTGCGTTACGCTGAGTCGGATTGAATAAAACAATAGCTGGTTACATTTAATTTGTTGAATTTTCGGAAGAAGTATTGATTGAGTTGGTTTCATGTGCAGATGGCTAGCAGAGTTCGATGGAAATCATGTGTTCGTTCAGAGCAGTACTGAGATAGCTGGATTGGAGCGATAATGTCGTCTTCCTTAGTCCGATCGGTCGAATGATTTGGAGAGCACGGCCTGCTCGCACGGTCATACCAGTTGAGTAGATCGCGCTTTGCATCGGACCACGGGTTCAAGGGATCGGCCGTATCGGCAGGACAAAATGCTTAATGGAATCAAATATTGTGAGTGGGCTCTGTCCCTTTTCTTCTACTCCTTCATGCCTAATAATATGGAACACACGTAAAGGTTTAAACACTTGGACTGGAACTTGGGAATCACTACACTGAGGCATGTATAGAGTGTACGTTGTTTGCTTGGATAGGTTTGTGGCTTGATTGGTTTTCACGTGGGTTAGTTGGAGCTAGAGTTGGATTACATTTAGGGCAGTTAGAGAAATAATTAGAATTATGCTTGGACAGTTGGAATTATATATCTTGGTTGGAACACCGGATAATTCGGGCGAACGAGCGAGCGTGCATCCGTGCATGAGTATCACTTGGGCGCTTTGTCAAGCAAAGCATGTAGTTGTGGTTCAAAACCGAACAACTGCATCGGCGAGGACATTGTGCCACTGTTGGGGCATTGTGCCATGGGACTGTTTTGAGTATGGGTATTGCACCATTTTGAATACTGTGTTGAGAAGCGACATTGTGTCTATGGGGATAACTTGAGATTTGTGCCTTGGGCAATATGTTGGAAGAATATTTATGGATTGGTTGGATATTTGGTTGAATGAGTCTAAGATCGCTTGGTGGAGCGAGAATGCTCGATCCTCTCATCATACCTACTTGGTGTCTGCATGTCACGGACAACCTGTGTTGCACAGGGTTTCGTTTCCTCGAACGGGATTGGCTCTGGGGCACCGGTACCGTTTGGCCATGGAGGAGACAATGGTAATGCGTCTTGGGCGCGTGTGCCGGTAGTTCGATACGGCCAGGCGGGTTAGCTACCAGGACTGGATCGGGTAGAACTGCCTATTGATTAGTCCGATCAATGTCATTTATGGCTTGGTCAGTGACTTCATATAGATAAGTGTTGGCTTGCTTTACTTTGTTGGTTTGTGCTTCGTATAGGCGCGGCCATCTTGCCTCGGCAAGAGTGTGCACTTTGAGATTGGATTGTAATTTTTGGTTGAGGATGGATATTGAGGCTTGGATGATGGTTCGATATGTTATCGTATTGCTTGGGTTTGAGTAGGATGGTTTGCATGCTAAAATCCTTCGGGTTGGTTATATATTGCTTGTCGATTGGATTGAGTTGAATTGCTTGCATTGCTTAAACTGCTTTACAGCTTTCCTTAATATGTCATCCCTATGCCATAAAATGAATCTAGGATTCAACTAGAAAGATCACCATTTAACTGTTTGCATTCACTATTTACTTAGTGTCGGCTTAGACGAGTGGGTTACCCCGCTCACCAGTACGGCTGTGTACTGACCCACGTTTGTGGGCATTATTTCATGTACGCAGGTGTAGTGGCACTGCTTGGATATACGAGACATGATATATGAACTGTAAGTACCTTTGTGGGCTAGAGAAAAGAGCAAAAGTATTGCATCACCTTTGAGGCAATCGCCTTTGTGGCATTTTATTTGGACCATATCGGGAGCTTCGCTGCGTATACTCTGATGTGTGCTTGGTACATAATACTTGATTTTTGTTGCCACTTGGTTGTTTCGATGATAACTTTGGTGTGTAACAACATCGCCTTGTACGAGCGCAACTCCAGGCTCGTACGACATCACGTCCCGATGAGAACGATTGTCCTGCGGGAGAGCTACAACATGGTGATTCATGTTCAGCGGGGACTATTGAGCTTGCGGGAGATTGGGGCATAACAAACCACATGTAACAACGATGCGGCATGTAATGGTAAGGCTGCACCGACGTGAGGTGTAGGTGAGCTATGATGCATGTAAAGTTGGGTATGATCACATAAGCTACTAATATTTCCCCATTTTTCCCAGCTGCACGATGGATTCCAATCACGACTCCTCGTGACAGGTCTCGATGATGCCAACTCGTGTAAATAACAGTGTCAGAGTCATGTACGCTATACAACAAGAGTTACAGAGATAATCAATATAATAGAAACTGTTAGACAATGTACTCGTCTGTGGTCATGCTGCTGGCAATACCAATAACCTGAATCCGAAGTCTTGTTTGAACAATCCAACAATCCTATAGACATCATTAAATAATACAATCTTGCATCAGACATTACTCTAACACACACAATTATAAATACACTGGACTCAATGCTACGCTAGGTATGACACTGGTCAACTAAGGTCAAGTGTGCGTCAAGTTGCACGGGTGTCACGTCTGTAATTGCTGTACAAGACAGACAGTTAATGATACAGTCTTGCCAGTATGTCGGTGTACATATGGCAGTCTGCTAACATGTTACATGGTCACATGTCAAGGTAGTTACGGGGTATCCGTATTTACACTCGGGTCATCTAGTACATGGGCATATAATACCTATTATTATTTATCATAAACATTAATACTAACTAATTTGCAATTATAATAGATATATGCATTTAGATATACTTTAAAAAGAATTAATACTACGTACGTATATATATTAAACATGTACTAGGGATACATGCATCATACATATACGTATGTACATATATACTAGTTAAGAATATACTATATATATATATATACACATATATATGCCAAAAATATATTTAAATATATATACTAGTACATATACCCTACATATATACCAATTAGGTTCATACACATATATATATAATATGTACATACAACACACCAATATACCAATTACACATACCAATACCAACTACAATACGCATGTATACAATAAAGAATACGCGTATACGCACACACAATAATCACGATAAATGCTCTCACCTTGGCTTCGGCGTGCACGTGCACGTGCACGAGCGCGGCGATGACGATGACGATGACGTTGGCGATGTTGTTGATGATAATAATGCCGACGATGACGATGGTGAATGGTGATGATCATGGTCAGGAGGTGGTTATGATGATGATGTTTATGATCATGGTGAAGGTGAGGTGGAGATGCTGCTGGCATTCAGGTGGGGAGTGGCCGGAGATGGCCGGATTCCGGTGGATGCTCGGGTGAATGGGAGGAGATTGAGGTACTCAGGTGGTGGTGTTGAACAGGGATGGCCGGAGGGGATGGAGGAGATGGTGGGGGTGCACAGTAGTTCAGGCAGGGTCATGGATGGCTCCGGGGTCGGGTACAGCGGGTTCGAGGAGAGGCGGGGAGCTCCGGGCGGAGAACGAGGCGGGTGAGGGAGGTCCGATCGATGGGAGGCAGGGTCGTGGGGGCGGTGCACGGGTCATCGAGTGGGAAAGGGACAACGGCTTTAGGCGTTCAGTCGTCGGGGATGATCCGGTCGGGACTGGTGAGTTCACGGCGTCGTAGAGGAGAACAGAGAGGGAGACGAAGTCGTCGACTTCAGGCGGCGGGATGGCGAGGTCGTCCGGCAGGGTCTGAACTCCGGTCGGGTTGAGGCTAACAGGGAGTCGGGGATGAGCGGGTCAGGCGTTGTGGAGGAGTCTTCGGCCGTGGCGAGGGAGATGGCCGGGCTCCGGCGGTCGAGCGGGGGAACAAGGATGAAGGGGGAGAGGAGTCGACTGGGTATGGGTTAGTTTCTAGGTTTTAGTTTTTAGGAAAAAAAAGAGAAGGAAAAAAGGATTATTTATATGAAGGGTGATGCTTAACCTAGAAAAGTTTGACTGGTCAACCCCTCTTGGGATTCGGCCTCTCATGTAGGATTTCAATGGGCTAGGATTTGAATGGGTTCAAAAAGAATGGCTCGGATTACATCGGTTCAAGGTTTGGAGGGCCAGGGTCTTAAGAAGGTTGATGTTAAATTATACACTCCTAAAAATTATGGAAAAATACACATGAAGGAGAGTTGGGTTTATTTATGTGTCGTGTCCAACGGGGTGGACACCTTAATGCACTTTTGCACAAAAGTGCCCGACAATTGGAAAATTACACGAAGTTGGATTTTGGTTTTATTTTAATTAAAAAAAATACAATTGGTGTTCTAAAATAAATTAGGAGTACAAGGGACTAAAATTAAGTGGGACACATGTGTCATGAATGAGTAGACTCAGAATATAATATTACCCTAATTTGGGTTAATCAAAATTGGTCGAGATTGTGTCTCCAATTTCAATTGGAACGCACAAGGATACAAGTTTGAATTTATATCGAATTAAATAAACACGTCCGCGACGAATATTGTGCGACTAAAATGAAGCACAAAAGAACATAATTATAAGTTACACAAGGGTCAGAAAGGAAGGCAAGCATGTCTAGGACAAAGATGTGGAATTTGTTTGGCACTACAAAGATGCTGGGACCTCATGTTACAGTGGCATGACATCACGATGAGGTTTAGCCTCGGCTCTAGGCTATGTCATAGTGGAGTAGACCCGCAAGGAAGCTCGAGGCTTTATGCCAAGGACTCTTTAAAAGAACTCACCTAGAGTATATGGAAAGAGATATTGGCCGTCTCTTGAGAAAAAAACTTGTAGACGCCCAAAATACACACACCGAAACTAGGCGTGCACAGGACCTTTAATGTGCAACCGGAAGCATAGCTGATGTCATTGTGAGAGTGAGAAGAATTGCAGCTATGGTGCAGAATTCAAGGCTTAGTCCATTCTTGTATCATACTGTTGTTCGACTAATGCGGGAAGATTCAAGTCGAAGCGACATCTATCCTAATTCATAATGGGCAGTCACTGTGGGAAACGCTCAACCCATATATATTGAGATATGTGGGTGATTGTTGGTATTTTTGCCTTTGAACTAGTAAATATAGTCCCACGTTGGCTACACAACCAAGTGGGTATCTCAATATAATCCTTTGTATGAGTTGAGGTGTGCACATGGGGTGTGGTGGGGCACATGGGTGCAGTATGGGGGTATTTTTCTAGGAGAAAAAATGATTAACTCCTCATGAAAGCATTTATGCTTTTTTTTTATGCTCTTGGAATTATTTTCATAGGAGCTAATCCCCAAAGGGGCTTAGCGACTCGGACTCGGACTCAAGGGCGCAAAGTGGTTCTTTGTTGGCGCACTTTGCACTTAGTACGCCAGCATCATCGCAAGGCGCTTGTGCGCTGTTGTTGCGCTCGTGCGCTCGTTTTATGTGCGAGTTTTATGCTCGGGTTGCATGCGCGTGTTGAATGACAGGGCGCTGGAGCGGGTGCTGAACGGACGCTGTGCGGGCTATACATTGGTCTGCGATTGTGGGATATCAATTTTGTATATTGTCTTTTTAGTCCGACATCGAAAAAAAGAGGAGAATAGGCTTCCATCATTCCCTATATAAAGATCTCTCTAGCCTCCTTTTGAGACAGACGAAAAAGTTGAGAAAGAGGAGTCCAAAGGAGTCCGTTCGAGTCACACAAAGAGGTGACTACGAGCGTTCCAGAAGTTTCCTTGTGAACTTGCTGGCTCCTAGGAGCAGATCGTCAATAGATGGCGAATATTGCTTTGAGCAACGGTGGTCTTCACCGTCCCAGTAAGAATAATTTTTTATTCTATCTTCTTATCCTTTTTCTTCTTAGTTCGTTCTGTCCGTCTGCATCTGCGATTGCAAGAAAGAACGAGAAGTTTGGTTAATTCTGATTCTTTTGTAATCTTGAGAGCAAGTTGTAATCAGAATCCTTATATAGTTCTTCATGAAAATCAATAATAGTCAGAGAAATTTTTTTTGTATGAACCTCTAATCTCGATTACGCGTTCTTCCAAATTTGGTTAAGCCTCAGAACTAACAAACCCTTAAATTGGGGATTAAAAAAAATGGACAAAAGAAGGTTGAACAAATCTTAACTTAACCCTTTATTACTCTTCTTTCTAAACCTCCACCCTCAAACCAAGCACGATCATTTTTTCTCTCACTTAACTTTTTCTCACTTAACTCTCTTAACCCTCGATCCAAACAAACCTTTTGTCTCAAACTTGGACATATAAGTCCAAGTTTTCACCCAATCATTATATATATATTTTTGTTGTCCAAGTAAATTGTTGGCGCACGAAGGTCGCAAAAATGACACCAACCCACCTGAAGATAACAAATTTTTGTTTCAAGCATGCAACAAGATAGATCAAATACAATTTATGTTCAGTAACTATATCACATGGACAAATCCCAATTTATATATTGAATAATACAAGAGACTGATTACAATATACATTGAACTCTTTTTTCCTAAGTTCAGCTCCTCGCAAATCTCAAGAAGAAAGAAGAAGATATACGATAAAATTATTCACCCAACCGTGTGATGATCTCCCTGAACAAAGAAGACGACTCTTCGAACAAATCTTTCCTTTTGATTGTCTTTAAAATTGTATCCTAGGAATGAGGTATAAACTTTCTCTCAAATGTTCGCGGACTTGATATCTCGTATGAAATAAAAAGGGATAATTAGAGTTTAGACCCTGGATTTTATATCGGCTTATAGTTTAAGTCCTGACATATCCAATTGGAAAGTTTAAATCCTAAATTTTTAATTTTTGTTTCATTTTTACCATCTTACCCACCCGAGTTCATATAGGAAGGTTTCATTGTTTGCATGGGAGTGAGGGTACAAAGAAAAAAAAACCAACAATAAAAATTCAGAGTATAAATTCTCCAAGTGGGGCTAGTGAGGGCTCAAACTCTAAGTTGATGTAAAATCGAGGGTCTAAACTCTAATTAGCCTAAAAAAGAAACTAATCCTAGATTGGAATTTTGAACCCAAGTCCAACCAAATTTGGAGAGGGGCCCAAGAAAAAGACCAAGCCCAACCCATCTAAAAAAATATATTTTGACAACCACCACAAACTCTATTCATTCATTCATCATCGTCAATCAGCAGCAGCAGCCACCACACTTGCGGAGAGGAGAGAGAGAGAGAGAGAGCAGCAGCAGCAGGAGCAGCCATGGTGAGGAAGAAGAGCGTGGAGTTCGACGAGTCCCCTCCGGACTTCGACCACTCGAACCCCTACGGAGACCCCGTGGCGATGCTGGACTACCGCGAGCACCTGGTCCGGGAGAAGTGGATCCAGATCGAGACGGCCAAGATCATCCGGGAGCGGCTCCGATGGTGCTACCGCGTCGAGGGGGTCAACCACCTCCAGAAGTGCCGCCACCTCGTCCAGGAGTACATGGAGGCCACCCGCGGCGTCGGCTGGGGGAAGGACCACCGCCCCCACCAACTCCATGGTATAAATACAATCTTTTACCAAAACCTAACCCTAACCCTAACCCTCGTTATTGTCGGATCGGAGCTGTTATGATCGGCGGTTGATTTTTTGTGTTTTGTTTTGTAGGGCCGAAGGAGGAGGCGGCGGAGGAGTGACAGTGGTGGTCTTCGCGATCTAGGTGAGTCGGGGAATGTAGGGCTTTCTGTACGTTTCTTGAGATTTTCCTTATATTATGCGCTTGGTTGGGAAATTTAGGGTTCTGTACGTTTCTTGATATTTTCCTTATATTATGTGATTGGTAGTGAAATGGTGGTCCGATCAAAGAGGATTTGAGCTGAAAGATCGGATTTTTCTTAAGTTTTAGAGTTTTTGCGCTTCAATTTGGGTGAGTCGGGAAATTTAGGGTTTTCTGTACGTTTCTTGAGATTTTCCTTATATTATTCGATTGGTTTTGAAGTGGTGGTCCGATCAAGAGGATTTGAGCTGAAAGATCGGATTTTTCTTAGATTGGAGTTTTTGCGCTTCAATTTGGGTGACTCGGTAAAATTTAGGGTTTTCTGTACGTTTCTTGAGATTTTCCTTGTATTATTCGATTGGTAGTGAAATGATGGTCCGATCAAGAGGATTTGAGCTGAAAGATCTGATTTTTTTCTTAGATTGTAGTTTTTGCGCTTCAATTTGGGATTGTAATTGTAAATGAAATGACTTTGGGATGAGATAATTTTAGGGTTTGGTTTAGGGTTTGGAATGATTTGATTCTTGTAGGACCGAAGAAGTGTTGTAGTGGTAGATTGTAGTTAGCTCTTGAATCTAGAAACTTTAGGAGTTCCTTTTAACTACCTAGATCAAAGTAATCATGTTTTAAGGGGTTGTTTGACATGGTTATTTTGATCTTGAAGGTGATTAAAAGATAAAAGTCGTTATTTTTTTTTATCATAAGTTTTAGGAATTTTACGAGCGTCTCTGGGAGATGCTGGATGAAGAGGTATTGATTTAGTTTTGTTCCTACTATGTCGAGTGACATTTTTTCACTCAGTTTTGCAAAAAAAATTTATATTGTGTATTGAAGGTGATTAAAAGATAAAAGTTAGTTATTTTCTTATCATAAGTTTTAGGAATTTTATGAGTCTCTAGGAGATGCTGGATGAAGAGGTATTGATTTAGTTTTGTTCCTACTATGTTGAGTGGCATTTTTTCACTCAGTTTTGCAATATTTTATTTATATTGTGTATTGATGGGGAACGCTTGGATGATGATGATCACAATCATATTGTATGTTGATAGTGAAATGGTGAGTTCTTTTTTTGAGATAAATTGATATTCCAATTAATAGGAGTTGAGTTGACAAATTGGAATTTTATTAGAAATCTTGTTTATAATGGACTTTTTTTTGCATGATTTTTTTTTTTTTGGGGAATTGGAAATGGATCTAGGGATTCGAATTTGTAGGATCATATTGTCGATCAATTGAACTTGGAATGAGATAGTAACTGGATTTAATTGATGCTAATGCAATTAAAAGCGACAAGTTTTTATGGGTTTGTGTTGGAGGCAATTCAATAAACACGACGGTTGGTCAAGTTGGTATTATCAGCGTGTAGTTTACTAAGGTGGCATTTAGGGTGCATAATAAGGACCGTTGGCAACTTAGCCTAGTATGCCAGTTTGTGAGAAGTTGGCAATGGGGCATAATAAAAGGGAAGTTGTTTGAGATGTAGATCTGTGCAAAATGGATAGGTAGATGCACCAAATAGGAACAGGGAAACCTTAGTTAAAGGAGTTGCTAGACTAGTATGCCAAAGTGAACTCGGATTAAGGCAGCGAGAAAATGATATAGAAGATGCTAAAGTATTCTAGCATATGGCACTTTAGTGAAACTTCAATAGAGGAAGGTTCATGTCTCCGACCTTGAAACTTTTGGATAAGGTTTTGTTGTTGTTTGTTGACTAAATTACCAGATACCTTATTTTCTCAACTTAGGCATGGTTTGGTATAGCCATTACTTGAAAAAAAGCAGAGCAGAAGCAACTTTTGGGAGGAGTCTGCCTCCTGTTTCAAACGCTGCCCCCAAAATTAACTAGCTTATAAAATAAGCTGGTGTTTCCAAACAAACCTGATAAGCTGTTTCCAAACCCAGCCTAAGAATGTTGGTCCATCTTATATAACCCTGTAGGGCACATTCCAAGCAGGGCCTATGTTTTCACCCTCACAGAGTAATTTAACTCGTAAAACAAGAAAGATGTTCCTAAACTGTTAGAAAAAACTCGACTCAACCCGGACCCATGACCCGGTCAGGGGAGGACCGGGACGAACCGGTCTGGGTCCGGGCCGGTTCACGGCCGGGCCGGTCCGGCCCGATTAATTTTTTATTTATACTTTTATATATATATATATTATATATATAATCTATATGATATAACTTACATGTTAATAAATTTAAGTTTAAAATTTATAGTTTTTTTGTTACTAAGTATTTTTTTTTAATTTATAATTTATAAGTTATATGTTTAGTATAATTTGAAACAGAAAATTTACTGTAGCGAAATAAATTTATATTAAATTTTTGTAAACGAAACAAGTTTGGAAAATTTGTAAAAAAAGTCATAGTCCGCCAACAGTGTTGGCGGAAAACACAATTACTGTACACGTAAGCAGCAAAAGAATTAAAAAAATTTAAAAAGTGGGCTCCACGGCCAATTTCCGCCAACAGAGTTGGCTGAAATTGGGGGGGGGCAATTTCAGCCAACTCTGTTGGCGGAAATTGGCCCCATGGGGCCCACGTTTTTTTTTTGGTTTTGTTTGGTTTGGTTTGGTTTGATTGGTTTTTTTCGTTGGTTTAGTTTAATTAGTTATATTTCTGTTTTATTTATTTAGTTTAGTTTTGTAATTAAATTTAAGTAAAAATATTTTAATGAAATAAAATTAAAATAAATTATTTGGAAGGAAAGAAATATTTAGAATAGACATTAAATATTTCTAAATTTTTAATAGACATTAAATATTTGGAAGGAAATAAATTATATTTCTGTTTTTTTATAATAGACATTAAATATTTCTAAATTTTTTTTTGTAGATCGAAACATCGTTTTAAATCCGTGGGCCCCCACATCCAATATAAATTTATTTTCCTACAGTAAATTTTAAATATTCAAAAATAATATTACCGAAAGTCAAATTTGGAGGTCAAAACATCGTTTTTTGACGATTCTAAAATTTTCCGAAGTCCGTCAAACGGTGAAACGGTTTATCCTGAAGTACTTTTTCATACGGTCATTTTGGCTCAAACTGGAGCTTGTTTCGATCTCCCAGTCAAAAGTTATGATAGTTTGAAGTTTTATATTTTATATTTTTGCCTGTAACATATGCGTCTTGTTTCGGATAAATTTTTTTTCTACATGATTTGTGTTACTCTCGTCGAAAACATACAAATCGACTTATTATTTAACGAAAAACGATTTCATAACAAGTACTTATGGTCGTTCGAAGTCTGCGATGGCAGACGTAATAATCTTACGACAGATTATTATTATTATTATTATTATTATTATTATTATTATTATTATTATTATTATTTTAACGTCTGTTAACGACGAAAAAATGTACGATAAAAATATAATATTTATAAATATAAACGTCCAATTCATATTGATATTTTTTTCGTAATTTTTTTAAGCTTTTATGCTTTAGATGGAATTTATACAAAACTTTTATGCTTTAGATGAAATTTATACTAAATATTTCTTTCCAATTAATTTATTTTAATTTTATTTTGTTAAAATAATTTTACTTAAATCTAATTACAAAACTAAACTAAATAAATAAAACAGAAATATAACTAATTAAACTAAACCAACGAAAAAAACCAATCAAACCAAACCAAACCAAACAAAACCAAAAAAAAAAAAACGTGGGCCCCATGGGGCCAATTTCCGCCAACAGAGTTGGCTGAAATTGGCCCCCCCCAATTTCAGCCAACACTGTTGGCGGAAATTGGCCGTGGGGCCCACTTTTTAAATTTTTTTAATTTTTTTTCTGCTTACGTGTACAGTAATTGTGTTTTCCGCCAACACTGTTGGCGGACTATGACTTTTTTTTACAAATTTTCTAAACTTGTTTCGTTTACAAAAATTTAATATAAATTTATTTCGCTACAGTAAATTTTCTGAATTTGAAATTTATAAATTTATTTGTTAGAAAATTTATTTAATTTATTTATATCAATATTTATATAACTTTAAGTATAAATTAAAATCTAAATATTTATACGTTGAATTTTATTTTAATTTTTTTTGGAATAACTTATAAAAAATGTATAAATCTATTTTTTTAATTTAAATATAAATTTATAACTTGAAATTTAAAGAAGTTATTTATATAGACATAAAGAAGTTAAATTTAAACAACTAACAACATTAAGTAAGAAAAAGCTGAATTTCTTTTATTAATGACAATAAAATTATAAATGTATTATAACATTAAGTAACAAAACAAAATAGAAACTTGTAAATAATTTTTTATTTGCATAAAGCTTGTAAAAAAATGTACAAGTCTTTTAAAAAAATTTCGTCATCCGTCTTTCGTTGTAGTTTATTGCTCAGCTCCTCCTTCAGTAGCATCATCCATAGTAAGAGATTCAAAGTCCAGCTCTGAGATCGACACTTTCATCTCTTGAGTCTTGAGTTCTTTGTTCAGCAAGGGTCCAATCTTGAACGCAGACACAAGTTTTCAAAATATCTGGCAGCAACCGACTCCTCCCTCTTCTGGTTTATCATCCTTGATCCTGCACTAAAACAAGATTTCGATGTTACCGTGGACACCGGGACAATTAGAATATCGCGTGCTATAGAAGAAAGTACATGATACGTTTTTTCGCATCTCTTCCACTATTCTAAAATTGAATAATAAGATGAAGAGTCATCTTCATTTTTTTCGTAAGAATTTAGATATAAGGGCAATCATAATTTAGACATAAAACCAGAGCTACTACCTTTAACGGTTGTACCGGGTTGGGTGGATACAACTCTTTCTTAATATAAAGCAATTAAACTATCGAAAACATCCATAATTTATACTTTCAAACTACCTACATCAACTCTCATATTTTTCTGAAAGTCGTCAAATAAAATATATACACCATCTAATTTAATCTTAGGATCAAAAACGGAAGCCAAACAATATAGAAGAGATATATTACCCCAATATTTTTTAAATTTGGCTTCCATTTTGGCAACAACATAATCAAAACCAGGGACATTTTTATATTTACAAAATAAATGAGACATGTTAAGAATTTCTGTTAAAGCTAAATGAGAAGTTGGATAATAAATTCCAGATAGAATACATGTTGAATTGTAAAATAATTATAAAAATTCAAAAATAGAAGTAGCAATTAACCAATCATTCTCAGTTACTTGATAATCAAAACTAGGATTAGCATTAAAATAATGTGTAATAACATCTTTAAACTTATTGGAAGATTGCAACATTAAATAAGTAGAATTTCATCTATATGGTGCATCCTTAACAAATCGCCTAAAAGTAACACCATATTGTGTACATAAAATTTTAAAAGCTTGTTGTCTACTTGCAGAAGGGTTCAAACTATGTAAACATGATATAAGATTTTCTAAATTTAGTTGAAAGAATTCAAGACATTCTTGTACAATCAAATTAATAATATGACAAGCACATCTTACATGAAAAAATCTACCTTCTAAGATAGGCATAAATTGTGTTTTCAAAACATTAATAGAAGCAGTGTTATTACTATCATTATCAAAAGAAATCGAAAATATTTTATTGTGAATATAATATTTACGCACAAATTGTATTATAGCGTCACTGATTACAACGCCGATATGTGAAAATTCTAAAGGCCTTAGACAAATGATGCGTTTTTGCAACATCCATCGTGGATCTATATAATGTGCCGTGATACAAATATAAGCATAATTTTGCTTAGTAGTCCATATATCAGAAGTTAAAGCTAATTTACTAACATGCATAAAACCTTCTTTCAAAGGAGCCTTGTCTTTTTGAAAAAATTTCAGAGCCTCTGCTCTAGCTGTAGATCTAAAAACTTTAGTAAAACAAGGATTAAGGATATTACTTGCATATTTATAATAGAATTTACTCTCACAAAATGTAAAAGGTTGTTCCTCATATATCTTGCTAACTTAGTCTTGTTACGAGCATCAAAATAAGTAAAGTTACCTAAAGAAGATCTTTGACAACCGGTACTTAACTGTGTTTGTGTAGCCTGCAGTGTCTTTGCCATAGCAACTTTCGTAGTCTTTTTAAAGTGTCAGTGCCATCATTTTTTTTCATTTGTAAACCCGCTTACATTTCTTACATTTTACATCTTTAGGTATTGGTTTTTGATCTTTTGGATCTAAAATCGGTGCGTTCTCACTATCAGTGACAAATATTTTTGTATAATATTTCCATAAAAAAGATTGTTTCCTATTGGCAATATTTGTAGCCGTGGTCATACTTCTAACTTCAGGAGGTGACATTTGTGTTGGTGGCACAAAATCAGGAATATAATTATTTTCACACATATTATTATAATAATCATAATTTTCATAATGTTGGTTTGAACCTTGTCCATCCATATTTAAAAAAAAAAATTTTTTTAAAAAATTTTAGAGCTAAATTAATTACTTCTCTACCAAAATAGTGAGAGAGGAAAGAAAAATCTCAAATCAGAAAAAAATATATTCTGTAATATTAAAGTTACTTGTAAAGTCTGCTAGAAGCCTCCAAAAGAAATCGCAAGAAAATATGTTGAGAGGAAAGAAGTTGGACTCCAGTAATTGCTTTGCTTCTAAACTTTGTAATGACCTTGCTTCTAAATTTTGTAAGAGGAAAAAAATTGTTGTGTTTATTTTTTATGAATTATAGACTATTTATAGGACTTTTTGGGGACAAATGACCCAAATACCCTCAAAAAAGAGTTGTTATAATGAGTATTTTGGTCATTTTAGCAAAATGACCAAAATATCCCTAAAACGGTCAAAAAAACTTTCCAGTAAACCGGGGATATTTTGGTAAAAATATCTCCAACGGTTATATTCTAAAAAAAAAATTAAATTTCAGCCAAACCGGGCCGGCCCGACCGGGCCGTCCGAATTTGACTTGGCCCGAATGGCGGGTTGACCGGGCTGGGCTGGCTTGCGGGTCGGATCCTCCGACCCAGCCCGGACCTATGGGGGAGTGGGCCGGAGCGGGCCGGTTTGTTGACCGGGTCCGGGCCGGCCCAGACCGGGTTTGACCGGGCCGGGCCCGTGGCGGGTTCCTGGCCGGTCCGCACTTTTACACACCTTGACCCTTTGTTTGTCTACACGAATAAAGCTATATTGAAAATGGGGAGAAAATCTGTACCATTATTTCATTTTAAGATTAGTTTTGATTATGATTTTTTTTTTTAGTGTTTTGGATCTTCTTTACTCAGCTTCATGGATTTCCTAGTTGGTGGTTATGATTTTTAAATTCCTTACAAGATTTGTATGTTTTCTATCATTTTGAACATGGTTCTTAGTGCGAGTAAATTTGTTTTATGCTTTGGTCACGGTTCTTTGACAAATATGGATGAATATGTGGGCGGAAAGGTTGAAAATTTGTGGCTTTAAATCGGATTATATTGAGAGTTGGTTAAAGTAAAGACGAGGATCATCAAGGTGAAAAATCTTGGTGCTATTAAAATGTCAAAAATGTTGGTGCTATTACAATGTCAGTCTGCAATTTGATCTACTTGAACATATATGTTTAGTAGTTCAACATGACTTTGATGTGTTTTTTGTTTATTATTATTCTAGTTATTACATATCTTCAGTTGGTTTCTTAAACTGGTAACTTCAACAACAACAACAAGAAACCCTTTATCCCAAATATTTGGGGTTGCACATCCGAATCCCTTTCTTCCATTCAGCAATGTTAGGGGTTGTATCCTCTGTAACACTAAAAAGAATGGTTTCCTTCTCTACAACCTCAATCCATGTTCGTTTAGGCCTACCCCTGTTCCCAGCGGCTCTCTAAAATGGGAGCTTCTATGCATTTATTCAGAAAATTGTCGTACCGTTTTATGTTTGGTTGGCCAGGGGCCATGTAGGATTGTGTATAATTAGAACAATTGATAATACGATTATAAATTAATCTTCTTTATTCAGAAGGTGTTTTAGTTAACTTGAAATTCCTATTTAATAAGAAACTTATTTACAATAAAATTTATAAATCCTTGGATTTGGTAATAACCAGATGCTTTGGGGGTAAACTGTCTGTTATGTCAATTTCTTTCCCAAAGGGTGCATGCTGTTTGTGTATCTTGAGAAAACTCTGTATGATTGAAATATAATTCATGCTATATGTGAAGTCAGCTGAACAATAGAAAGGAACATACAGAAAAGAAGAGCAAAAAGTAACGAAAAAAGTGAAACTTCTTTCTTCTCCCTTAGAAACAATACAATTTTCTTTCCTTCTTTGACTACAATGCGGTTCTTGATTTTGTTCCTAAATCCCTTCCATCTTCATCTTCAGGTTGTGGAAGTCATTTCAAGATTTTTTGGACTTCCTTGCTTTCTCTCTAGTATTTTTTTCTGTACTTTCAGAATTTTCTGTGCATTTTGCTGTCATCTAGATTCTCTAGCCATTGCTTTGTTCCAGTTTTGGTTCTTGGTTCTTTTTGCCTCTTTGATGATGACTGCTTGCAACCGATTAATTTCCAGCAAGGTAGTTCTTGTCCTATGTTAACCCCATAAGGCGGAATGCAATACGACAAGATTATCTTGCTACTGTTTTTTGGATTTTAATATTTTGAACTTGAAATTTGTCTTGTTACGCTGGAAATCCAAGGTGTAATTCCTTTTTTTTATTGCGTTGTATATTTTTGGCTATGGAATGGTGAGGTCTAAGCAGTCAAAAACGGTTATATAACCAATATATAATGGTATCGGTCCTGGACCGATATTTTTTTGCAGAAATATCGGTAAAATATAGGAACCGATATTATCGGCCAATATGGCCGATATTGTTCGAAATATCGGTTTACAAAAAAATCGATTTCTCACGGTTTTGGTTTTGCTACAGAAAAACCGATATTGAATGATATGACATTCACATCAATGGAGAATGGAGATTACATCTTCTCCCATCAAAATCTTCATGCATCAAACTTATTCAGAGATGTAGTTCCTCAAGTGATCTCCTTTATCTTAGATCTCTTGGATTTCTCGACGATATGTATACTTTCTGCATATTTTATAATAAAAAACTATTAAGTGTATTGTTCATATATAAAAATTGTGTTAAAAATGCAAACCAATATTTACCGTTATAAAACCGATATATTGGTGATATATCTATAACTCTACTGGACCGTTATCATGGAAAAACTGTTATTAACTGCATAGGGTGAGGTATGTAGGTCGATTTGATTTTTAGGTCACCATAAATTTTGCTTCCCTAGTGCCTAGGTTGCATTGTGATTTCAAATTGTTTGTATGACGGACATTGGTGTTCAATAGTTAACAAGTATATATTTCAATAATAAATTTTGGGAAGAAGTAATAATTTCAGTACTTGCATCATCTTTCTAGTTTGAATGGTATTGACTCCTCTATTAAAGAAGAGCATTGAGGTTGTACCATTTGTGTCATAAATAATCCTGGAGTCATGAAAGAATGATGCTAATTGGGAGTGGGTTATTAAAAGCGCGCAGTGGAGATGCTCAACAGCTTAACGCTAAGGGAGGTTCTGCCCCATCCGCCCTGTTTTTATTGAGAACATGTTCGACCTTGTACAATGGCCCAATTACATTGTCGAACCTCCCCGTCTATGGTTCTGGTTCAAGTCCTGATATGCAAGGTTAAACGGTAGTAGGCGGGTGCGCGGCGGAAAGTGTCCACCTACTGCCTAGGCGGTTGATACATTTTGGACAAATTTTATTATTTTGTCACAGTTTTTTTTTGCATTATATATATATATATATATATATTAAGGATGTTTCATGCATAAATATGTTGTAGAACACATATTTATTAAGTTTTAGTCTTGTAAAAGTGAACCGTTAGGCCTATAATGCTTGCAAAATCGTTTGGTCAAAATTTCTTGTTAGATATTGCTGCTTGCAAAACCGTTTGGCCAAAACATCTTGTTAGGTATTGCTTCACCTAGGCGCCCATCTACGCCGCCAAAGTTCCGTTGGCCGCCTACTCCACCGTCTACCGAAAAGTGGTGCGGAGAGAGACCGCCTAGACGGAGGTCGAGGCAACCACCATTTAGAATACTGTTCCATGTTTTATCGGGAAGAAGTTAGCTTGGAAAAGAACCACCACAGTGCAGTTCCGAAGATGAAGTTAGGAGCTATTCGTAAGTGGCACATATTAAGGAGGTTAAATGCTAATTAAGTATCTTTACATATACATAAAAATGGTTAAGCAACATGAAGCATTTAATTACTTGTAGGTAAGCGGATAAACTTCAAATACACTTATGCCTAGATTTAATTGAAGTTTAGTCTTTTGCGAACCAGTGTTAGCCAATCTTGTTCAGACTCAAAACTCTAATTTAATCTTGGTGCCAAAAGGATCACCAAATAATTCCATTACCTTATTTGTAGTTCTTGTTCAGACTCGAATTCTAATTTAAATATTTTGTTCTCCATTTCATTAAGGTATCTTTCCTTTTTCACTATTGAAGACAATAATTATTGTGAGCCATTTTAGAATAAAGAAATAACATTTAAGGCTTAACTGATTACTTAAAGTTAATTAAATGATTACTTAAAGTTAATTAAATGTTTTCTAGTCAATTTTCTATACATGCCGAGATAATGAGTGTTTACTGCTCCTTAACATGAGTCATCATGGACATAATATAAAAAACCATATAAGCTTTTCACTGGTTTAATCATGATCATGTACCGTTAAGTAAGGTTATCACCCAGGATAAAGGAGCCTAATGGTTGTTTGGTTGTAGGAAATACAAAGGAAATCCGTTGAACTCGGCCAGTGGGACCCACAAGGAGTTCAATTAGGTTTTGCCAAGTTCTTTAGATTGTAGTGTTTGTTTTAGAGAACTTGGGAGTACAGTAGGTCACCTTTATTCTAAGATAAGAACATTGGCATGGCGAAGCCCATTGGTGTCTTGATTTAAAGAGGGTTCTGATTTGTCTTGAGATGGATGTGTTGTGAACATGATGTACCTTTGAGTAAGGTTATCACACGGGACAAAGGAGTATAATGACTGTTTGGTTGTAAGAATTACAAGAACACAAGGAACCCCATGGAACTCCGCCAGTGGGACCCACTAGGAGTTCAATTAGGTTTTGCCAAGTTCTTTAGATTGTAGTGTTTGTTTGAGAAACTTGGGAGTAGAAGTAGGAGGGAGAAGAGAACAAAATGTGGGGTTAAGAAAAACCAAGTTCTTGCGATCTCTGGTTTAAACAGAAAGAACTTGAGAGCTAATGTAGCTCTTGGCCAGCATCCACGAATCCGGGAAACTATTTCCTGGAATACGTTGGTTTCCACTGCCAACCATAATAGCCAGGGGAAGTGGTTTAAAAGTTCCCAAGTTCCTCTTGATTGTTGTTTGGTACGTAAAATCCAACCTAAACCCGCAGTTACTATGCTGTGTTCCTTGAGTTTTCTTATTTATTACAAAGAACCAATGGTACTTGTGGACCAGAATCCAGAATTTTAGGCTCTCGGCCCCCTTGACATGTCAGGAAAACAAATTCTCAGCTTTCTCTTGTTTTTAGCTTGGGAACTATAAACAACTCGGGGATTTTGTTCATTGGAGGTAGGCCCCTTATAAAGGACAGCTCAATTTTACTAGTAATGTCTCATAACGTGGGTCCGAGACAAAGTTACCCCAACTCTTTGGTTGCGGAAAGAATTCAAGAACCAAACACTAGATCCAGAGAACTTTGAAAGAAATAAAAAGGAACTATACGATAGGTCCCAACACAAAGTTTTGTAAGTTCACAAAGTTCTCTCTCCCAACTCCAAAGCACTAAACAACCCTTTGATGGACGTTTGGTAGCTGAAACCAAGGGATGCTTGATTTTTTGGAGTTTGAAAAACTTTGGGGACTTGTAAAACTTATGGTAGGTCCCTTCTGAGAGTTCTTTGTAATTCTTTTCCAAAGTTCTTAGGATCTATTGTTTGGATCCTAGATTTGTGATAATAAAGAGTTGATGTGGCATTATTTGGAACCCACCATAGTAAAGACTAAAGACTTGCAATAAAATCGGTATCGTCCTTTATTGCTTTCCTACATCTAATGAGAAGTCTTGAGTTTATACAAGTTCTTAGTCAAAAGAGAACTTGGGGAATATTTTTGACGATGTGGCAAGAGACCATGACCCTTAAAGTATTATGGATTCTTGTCTCATGGTTCTTTGGGTTCTTGACAACGAAATAAAAAAATGCGAGGAAAGCCACCTTAGTTCCTGTGGGTTCCGGCTAGGTTCTAAGTACCAAACAAGCCCCTAAGAGGAACTTGGTAAAAAAAAATCACCAAATTTCCTTACTTCTCAAGTTTGGTAATGGGAACACATAGAAACTATGTAATGGCTTCTGTTTTTCTAGATCCTGTCCGAGAGCCATGTCAGGTCCCAACTTCATTTCTACCTTTTAGGGCTTGTAAGAACTTGGGTTTTGGTGGACCCCATGTTTTTTTCCTCCCTCACTAGTTTACTGGATCTATCATTCTCTTTGTACTTTAATCCCAACTTGTCCCAAACAAACAACAACCGACTCCACCATCATTCTCCTTGTACTTTTAATCCCAACTTCTCCCGTACAAACAACAGAATCCAAGCAATATACCAAAGGATCCATGGGGCTCCCAGTGGGCTGCACTAGCCAAGTTCCATGGGGGTTCCCTCGGTTCTTGGACTTCCTAAAGTTTAGCTGTTTATGCATACATATATGCATCTTGGCAAGATTACAGAACACATTTGTTAGGTACCGTCCCCCATTTGTCTTGATTTTGTTCGTAATAGTGCTTATTTTATTTGTCAACTTATTACTTGTTTTTCTATACTGGTGCTTCATACTATTTTAACTGTGATGTGATGTTGGAAGTCGGATATGATATAATTGATGGAACTGCTGGCCTCAATGAGCACATGATATGCCATAACCAAGAATGTTAAAATCTCTGTTTGTTTTCTTTCTTGCAGGTGAGCAGATCTCAACACTGGGTTTAGTGAGCAGTTCCATCAATTGAGGCCAGCAGATCTCCCATAACCAAGAATGTTAAAATCTCTGTTTGTTTTCTTTCTTGCAGGTGAGCAGATCTCAACACTGGGTTTAGTGAGCAGATCTCAACATTGTGTTTGCAGTCTCTTCCAATTCTGAGATGACTTCTTTTTAAATCAAAAATCTTTTGCTCCTTTGTGGAAGCTACTTTGTGCTTGTTCCAAATAATGGTTGATGTGTGCAAATTAAGCTATTGTGATAATTCAAAGCTTTCTGCTAGTCATGTTTTGAAGAAAAAATAATGTATGCCTGCTGTTGAAGTCTTTTGAATTGCATAGCTTAAAGCTGCAATAGTTCCTAGGCTAAATCATCATAATCGCTCACCCACTATAGCATTCGGACATTTTTTACAGCTTAACTTTTTACTGCATGATTTTGGTATCTAAATTTTATAAATTGCTTTTTTGAAGCCTATCAGGACCACTTCAAAAGAATATATGGTAATACAAGTATTTAAATCGCGTTTTTATACTGCAAGATATGTTTTTGATGTGGTCTTGATGTGCGTTAAAATTGACGAACAATGTTTCAAAAGAACAATTTATGCAGTTGGGGTAACAAAATCGAAAAATAAAAAGTTAATGTGCCAAAAGCGTCTAGCATTATAGTTGGGGTGCCATTATGGTAATTTAGCCTATTTCCTATGCAGCATTTGTATCATAGGGTCTGTTGCAAATGTGAGATGTCGGTATTTGGTATCAGAGCTTGACTATACGCCTTTGGACTTTGTTTCGATTATCTCAGTTTCGAAAGTTCGTTCGTGGGTTATGTGCATACTCTCTCTCAATGTCCCAAACGGAATGTTCCAACAATGAGTCTAAATACTTTCAAAAAACGCATTAGAATGATGTGATTGCTTGTATGAAATTGTGATGCTAAGGCCTTTGTGCTGACCTGTACAAAATTCTTGAGATTTTTGCAAGTAGCTTGTCCGATTTTAATATCTCTAAGTTTGGTTGAATGCATATGTTTGAGGGACGCATTGAACTTGTGCACGATCCAAGACTCAAGAAAATGTGAAATTCGAGTGCTAAGACTTCGTTATCGCTAAGTTGGTTGGCGTGCTCATGCTAGAAGTGCACTTCGAATATGCGTACGATCCAGGCTCGCGATATGCTGATCTCGATTGCTAGTGCAAGTGTATATCCAAATGAACAAGCATAATGACTTGTATAGGTTTGTCTCAGCCTTAGATCGTTAATCAAGATTGATTGAAACGTACTCCGCGTTAAGCAATATGTCCCGCGCTAAGGCGCAAATGAGACTGACTCAACATACACGCGACACGACGTAAAAATCGAGTAGGAGATTATGTTCAATTGGATTTAGTGATACCGATTGCTACGCTTGGGATAGATTCCATAATGCGATAGTACGACTTGCCCTTAGTAAGTCTCGAGGACGAGACTTTTTCTGAGTTCGGTATGATGTAACACCCCGTTCCGCTCAAGCGGACTGCCGATTCAAACGGCAAAGTGCAATGTCCCGACCCTCTTTGCTCAGGCGAGAATGCTCGTTTAAGGCAAATGATATCCAGACTTGTCCCTACAGGAGTTCGGCTTAGGCTTTCAGAGGCTCGCTTGACGTATCGCTCAATCGAGGCGAATCATCGCTAAGGTGGGTGGCTACGGTGAACTTGTCTTTGCTTAGCCAGCATACTTAAAATATGGAATGATACATGCTAGTCGCTAGGTGAATCACCCCCTGCATGCTAATAAGAATACAACGCACCTAGCTAAGGGAATAATCCCAACTCAGATTGCTTGTGTTAGAACATGGAATTGAAACATTGCTTATATTCAGACCCTCGCATGCTACCCTAGATTATGTCGCTCGGAAAGTCCCTTACGGTTTCACCCCTCGGCTTACCTTCGGGCCCGAGCCAACGTGATTGCTTGAGTTCCTTACAAACGCATGCTTGCTTGCTTAGTCATGTTAACTTATAATATTGCCTCGATTTATGAACTCATGCCACAAACGTCTAACGTTATCCGTATCGTGCATGCATTCTAGTTAGCTAGGAGACTATCAAATAGCTCTTTTGTGCAAGTGAACCTGCAAGTATCCGGTACCGTTAGGTCACCAAGGCAATCCCCGAACCAGGGGCATGCATTAAGGCAAGTTGTTCAAGAATCAAGAGTCCTGTCAAGTTACAACTGAATGATAATCACATCAAGTTTACCTCTGGACGAGAATCATGTCAATGAATCCAAGAATTCCAGTTCATGGAGCAAATGCTCGGTTCAGAACAAGAATCATGAATTATCATGTCAAGTTATGGATTTGGAAAGACCCTTGAGACTTGCATGTCGCGGACAACTTGGAAACAAGGTCATTAGGTTCCACGGACGGTTTCCGGGACACCGGGGCTTATCCGATCCGGATGGAACTTCACGATAGTCTCACGCATCTGGACGGGATGGTCTGTAGCCACTCACGAATCTTTGCTGCATGTCCTCCTTGTTCAAGACTATAACTCGTCCTTTATGGCTATGCCAGCGACTCATGTTCATGTAGATAAGTCATCCTCGCTTAGCGGCTATCCGCGTGCGAGTCATTGCATCGCATCAAAAGAACAACTGAACACCTGAACGATCATGATATAACAACACTCGTGTTTGCATATGCTATTGCCTTGGTTTTCATTATAAATGCTCGTGCTTGAATTAACTTGGTTTGCCTTGGACATGGAAGGTCAAATGGTAAGTTGGTAAGTTTTGCCGTGTTTTCTCTTATATCGCACGACGCACTGCCACACGAGTTAGGTTATTCAATATGCCATGAAACTGATCTTAAGGCAACTAGAAAGACAACATAATAGTTGGTGCACGAAACCTATATTACGTGTTTGGATTTGTCGAGCGGGCGAGTAGCCTCCCCACCAGTGCATTCGTGTACTGATAATCCACCAGGTTGTTTGCAGGGTGCGGGAGAACCTCGTTCGGTGCGGATGCCTCCTTCGTGCGTGCTAAGGCGTGGAGTCAAATCTGAAGCCTTGGAGCGTTGCGTCCGGAACTGAAGCACATATACAAGACATAATGTTGGAACATCGCCTGAACATCGCCTGTATCATTCCTCAAATGTAGCCACTTGGCACGCTTTCACTGTTTCAGAGAGAGAGATCTGAGCGAATTGTAATCTCGGCCAAGCGCCGCCTGTAACACTTGTTTATATCAATAAAGAGTTTTATTTCAACTTGTGTTATTCAATGCTTCCGCTATTGTCGACTCAGTGAACTTGTTACCCTAGTTATATGCGAGAGCTTGAGCATAGTTTCCAAGCTATAGCTTGGCTCTCGATGAGTTCGTATAAGTTTGAACATGTCTAGGCAGCTGTAGCTGTAGACACAAGTGTATCTTGGTGAAAATCTGAAAATGAAGGGTTTGCAGAGCAGATGTGAGTATAAAGACTTTAAAAGTTAGATTTTCCTTAGTTTTATATATAATTTTGTTTCTGTAAAATATATGATAGTTCCATGGGAAAGCTGAATATTTTGGGTTTGACCTAGGTGGTTTCATAAAGTTTTAAGAAATTGTAATTTATGCATCATCACTCCATACATATACTATTGATATTCACGTGTAAATTTTTTTATTGTTTTGCTGATATAATTAAATAATAATTAAAATATTTTAAATATATTTTAATTAAAAATTGTTATAGATATGTTTTTAGAATTTTAGATATATATATTTAGATAATATCATTTAGTTGGTCTAAATATATTAAAATAGTTTAAATTATATAAAAAATTAAATTAGATAGAATTTTAGAAATTTGTATGTGAGAATAATGGATATACACGTGATATTTAAAGGAATTAAAAAAAAATTAGGTTAAGGAATTACAAACGGTTTAGACGGCTCATTTTTGAGCTATTTTTAAGACGCATCATATAGTAGAAGATGTGCGAAATCGCATTGGTTAGAGCATGCGTTAGTCAGTCATTGCTGTACGTTAGTGCACTAGCTGTGCTATATGGATAGGGGTGAGCAATATTCGGTTCGGTTTGGTTCGAATTCGATTTTAAAAATACCAAAATTGTTTATTAGGTTTTGGTTTTGGTTTTGGTTCCGGATTTTGGTTTCGGTCCAAAATCGAATAAGAGTTGTACAATTACGTAAATATCCTCAATTTTATGCACATTTTATGATTAAAAATGTGTATATTTTTATGTATATTCTGAAAACAATAATTCTATGTGTTTTAAAGTTCAACTTTGGACACAACTTTAAAATACAACAAATACGTATATAAAAATTATAATTTTTAGATATAGTTTAATCACAATCCCAATTTTGGATCCGGTATATTAAATAATAGAAATAACTCAATTGAACAAACCAAATCTATTATTAGGTCCGGCTTCGGTTTTGACTAATTTTGGTTCGGTTTTGATTTTGGATTTTTAGAATTACATGGGTTACTGATTGCTAGAGGCAGGTGTTGGTTTGACATAGATTGTTACCGTGTGTAGCAGACGATGAAGAAAATTAGCTATCCATATTAAGGGTGAAAGTTCGGTTTATTTGGTTTAAACTAAATCAAAATAAATAAACCAAAATTCTAAACATTTAAAACGAAACCGAACCGAAAATAGTCATAACTGAACCCAACATGCATAATTGATTCAGTTTGTTCGGCCGAACTGTTTTTATTGTTTAATAAACCAAATACAAAGTTAGGATTGTGGATAAATTATATTAAAAAAATACACTTTTTATACATACAAGCGTTGTATTTCAAAGTTGGGTTAAAAGTTGGACTATTTGTTAAATAGTCAAAGTTGGACTTCAAAACTTTATGTTGTTTTTAAAATATACACATTTTAAATCATAAAATATCCATAAAATTGAAAATATTTATATAATTGCATTAGTCATAATTCGATTTTGCACCGAAATTCAAAACCGAAATCAAATAAGGAACTTTCGTATTTTCAATTTTTTTTCAGACCGAACCGAATCTCCTATTTCGTTTTCTCGGTCCAAAACCGAATAATGCTCAACCCTAATCCATATCCCTAATCTTGCCAATGCAAGAGTGATGTCTATTAGTACGCGTTGATTTTTTTTTTATTCATGCTTAAGCTTGTCTGGTATCAGTAATTTGTACTTGACATTTGGTTTGCATCTGCACTTTAACTACAGTAAAGCTTGTATGTCTCTTTTTGAAGGTTTTAAGTTTGGCAAAAAGTTTCAACTTGGCTTGTTTATATAACTAAAAGAGGAACTGAATGAAACAGAGTGGAGCTTGAAGGACTTTAATTTGCAAACAATTTGCTCAAATTCACAGCCTTAGGCAACCATTACGATTAATCCATGTTAATCTACCACGGACACGGATACCACATGACACGGGTAAGACAGCTGCATGGACACAATATATATATCAGAAAATTTACTGTAGCGAAATAAATTTATATTAAATTTATTCAAATGAAACAAGTTTGTAAAATTTTGATATAGAGACAGTCCGCCAACAGTGTTGACGGAAAACACAACTGACGCACACGTAGGCAGAAAAAAAAAAAATATTAAAGTGGACCCCACAAGCTAATTTTCGCCAACACTGTTGGCTGAAATTGGTGGAGGGCCAATTTCAGCCAACACAGTTGGCAAAAATTGGGCGTGGGGGGCCCACGGGTTGGGTTGGTTTGATTGGTTTGTTTTATTAGTTTGTCTTAATTAGTTATGTTTTGGTTTTATTTATTTAGTTTTGTTTTATAATTTGATTTAAGAAAATTTATTTTAACGAAATAAAATTAAAATAAATTAATTGTAAAGAATTTTTTTTAGAAATATCTGTATTATTATCTGGTTTGTTTGGTTTGATTATTTGGTTTGTTTTATTAGTTTTTTTTAATAAAATAATTAATTTAATTTTTTTTCTAATTTTTTTTGGAGGTCGAAACATCATTTTAAATCCGTGGGCCCCCAATATAAATTAATTTTGCTACAATAAATTTTAAATATTCGAAAATAAAATGACCGAAAGTAAAATTTGGAGGTCGAAACACCGTTTTTTTGCGATTCTAAAAATTTGAGAAATTCATCAAACGGTGAAACAGTTTATCCCGTAGTACTTTTTGATACGGTCATTTTGGCACAAACTGGACCTTGTTTCGATCTCTCAGTCAAAAGTTATGATACTTTAAAGTTTTAAATTTTATATTTTTGCCTGTAACATGTGCGTCTTGCTTCAGATAAATTTTTTTTTCTACAAGATTTGTGTTACTCTCGTCGAAAACATACAAATCGACTTATTGTTTAACGAAAAACGATTTCAAAACAAATAGTTATGGTCGCTCGAAGTCTGCTCGACTGCAGACGTAATATTCTTACGGCAGATTTTTATTATTATTATTTTTTAACGTCTGTTAACGGCGAGAAAATTAATGATAGAAATATAATATTAAAAAATATAAACACCCAAATGACGTTTTGATGCTTTTTTCGTAATTTTTTAAACTTTGATGCTTTAGATGGAATTTATACACATTTTGATGCTCTGGATGCAAATTTGCGAAAAAAATATTTCTAAATATTTCTTTACAATTAATTTATTTTAATTTTATTTCGTTAAAATAAATTTTCTTAGATCTAATTACAAAACAAAACTAAATAAATAAAACAAAAACATAACTAATTAAAACAAACTAATAAAACAAACCAAACAAAATCAATCAAACAAACCCAACCGAATTCGTGCCCCCCCCCCACCCAATTTCCGCCAACACAGTTGACTAACATTACAAAACGAAACTAATAAGATTGTAGCCTTATTCTCGCACATCTTTTTATGCAATCGAATCCGAATATACGGGATGCAAGTAACAAGTCTTATTATAACGGACATTGCTCTAAACCTAAACCAATCGTCTTCTAAAATTAAGAAAAGTATCCCTTGTTAGAAGTTGCATAGATACATAAGAACAAAATAACCCCTATCTATCTATGTGATTGAAGCTTCATTAACAACTAACACCTAAACCTTCAAACAAACTACAATTGGAGAGGGCTCCACTTTGCAGCAAACGGATGGAAACTAGTAACCAATCTTGCCAAGAACGTGCACTGATATGAGGCTTGCTAGGAAGGTGCACTCAGTGCGCTACTAGCAGTATTAATTGGCGCATGATATAAAGCAGCTGAGTTGCTAAGATATTCAAAGCTATGGAAAACTGAGAGAAGAATTTTTTTTTTTTTGGCCAAAGTCTAGAAAATTATCGTTATTCAAAGCAGGATTCGACTATTTTTATCGATTCGAGGAGGAGGAGGAGGAGGAGAAGGAGGGCGAGATTGGATTAGCAAGACTTGAAATACGATGTGGTTCGATAGGTTCACGCTTTGCTTCGGGTTTGAGTAGAACGGATTGCATGCTTAGTTTTATTTGAGTTGGATATAACTGCTGGTACATTTGTTTGAATGGAATGATTGCATTCTTAAACTGCTTTACTGCTTTTCTTAACATGCCATGTCTCTGCCATGAAATGAATCTAGGTTCAAGTAGAAAGATCACCATATAACTGTTTGCATTCACTATCTGTTTAGTGTCGGTTTAGACGAGTGGGTTATCCCGCTCACCAGTACGGCTGTGTGCTGGCCCACGTTTGTGGGCATTATTTTCAGGTACGCAGGTGTAGTGGCTCAGCTTGGATATATGGGACATGGTGTAAGGAACGGTAAATACCTTTGTGGACAAGAGAAAGAACAAGAGTGTTGCATAGCCTTGTGGCATTCTCTTTTGTGGTATTTTTATTTGGATCATTCGAGAGCCTCGCTACGTATACTCTGATGTGTGCTTGATACACAATATTTGACTTTCGTTGCAACTTGATCGTTTCGATGATAACCATGACGTTTGACGTCATCGTTTTGTGCGAGCGCAACTCCAAGCTCGCACGACGTTACGTTTCGATGAGAACGATTGTCCTGCGGGAGCGTTGCAACGTGGTGATTCACGTTCAGCGAGGACGATCGAACTTGCGGAAGATTGGGTGGGGGGTAGCTAGTGGCAATGAAAAAGGTTAGAGCTAGGTGGTCTCTCTCTCTCTCTCTCTCTCTCTCTCTCTCTCTCACCATTGTCATCTCTCATCTCTCTTGCATGCATGCATGCATACATTAGTGGAGGGAAATCATACATGGGAGGCAAGAGAGTTCTTTTGGTGGCACATGTGGGAAGATATGAGATTCTTGGGGGTTGACATCGGACTCATCATGAATCTTGATTCTCCTCCACTTGATGGTCCGAGAACTTAAAAATGGAAAGGAAAATCAAGGCAGCTATTGCATGAACTCACTCATCAAGTGGAAGAGAATCAAAATTCACAGTGAGGTAAATAATTTTTCGACATCAGAAAAAAATCTTGGTCAAGAGAGTTCCAAATACGTACTTCCTATGGAATTTGGCTTTGCTAATCAAACACAAACAAAATCTAAAAAAAAAAAAAAAAACCTTCACAAAACTTCTACTTAATTTGATGTTTGCTTCCATTTTTTTTTTTTTTTTGAAAGAAACAGCAAGACCTCGGCATCCTAAGTAAGAAATAGCATACACTTTTAATATTTATGATAGAACAATGCAACAAAAACGATTTAACATGATATCTCAAAGACTTTCCCCATGACAACAGCTTTTAAGTGCAAAAAAAAAAAAAAAAAAAAAAAAAAAAAAAAAAAAAACAGCATCACATCTTAAGAACAAAATTCAGATGTATTCTTCATTTGATGTTTCCAGCCAAATTTTACATTATATTTGATCCACCACATAAATAAGCTCAAAATGAGACAAAGGTACTGCTTAATTTCAAGCTACATCCATTTGCATTTTTCAAAATTACATTATATTCTTCATTAATGTTTCCAGCCCAAAATTTACATTATATTTGCTCCACCAGATAAATAAGCTCAAAATGAGACAAATGTACTAGATTAATTTCAAGCTATATCCATTTGCAGTCACTTCTCTTGTGCCAGGCTACTTAGTTTAGTCTATCACCATAGGCATACCGGTGCTCCTACCGATTGCTCCCAGAAGTTCCAATGGGATGTCCCCGTCGAGGATCTGCACCTTAAACTCCATCTTCTCCCTGTCCATCAGCTCGTATACGCAGCCATCTCCTACCTTCAGATCGTTGTCGATGGCAAATTGCTTCCATCCGCGTCGAAAATGCCCATCGTACCACATATCCCAGCTCCTCCCTCGACGAGTAAGAACCACGTTACCCGAAGCAGCTGGAAGGAATGGACTGAACCACCTTGGAACCCACTGTATCGCAAAAGGAAAAAAGGAAAAAAAAACGAGAGGACACAGGTTAACTAAATCAGTTTTGGTACTCCACGAAAGCATATAACCTTTATTTCTCTTCTTATTCATCACCAAGCCTAAAAGGTGTGTCCCGGTCCCCAGAGGGCTCCCGCTTAAACACGGGGGGCTATGATAGGATCAAGATGTACACAACTTTACCTCCATATATATATATGATATATATAAAGAGGATGTTTCCGCAATTCAAACATGTATCCTCCAGAATGCAAGCAACAAACCTTACAGTCGTACCAGGAAACGCCTTCCTATGTAACCTGGACTCGGGTACGGATGTCGGGTACGGGTACATATCCAAGAGTCGGACCCTTCAAACTCATAATTGAAGGACACACGGACTCGGCCAAAAAGGATCCAAATTTGGATATGGGTACGGGGATATGACTATTAAAATAAATATATTTGAACATGGTTTCATAAAAAGACACATCATGTAATTAAATTTGTATGGCTTCATAAAAGACATGTAATTAAATTTGCACGGTTTCATAAAAAGATATTCTCTCTAATTAAATTTGTATAATTTTATAAAAAAGACATAGTTGTAATAAAGTTTGCATGGTTTCATAAAAAGACATCATGTAATTAAATTTGTAAGATTTTATAACTTTACTACCAGTCTACCATATTAAAATAAACTATCTACTTCACTACCACATTAAAATAAACTATCTACTTTACTACTAGTCTTCCGATTGTCACCATGAAGGATCCGATTATCACCATGGAGGATCGGATACGGATTCCATATCCACACCCATGTCATATCGGGTGGACACGGATACTTCTCCCTAAAGTGAAGAGTCCGGATAACATAGACGCCTTCAATCATTATCCAACCCTCGTTCCAGTTTGGGTATATATGGAACACAACTAAACTTGGGAAACCGCACTTGGAGATCAACCCCCCTTTATATAAACAAGCTTTACGAGACTATCTTGTTGGAAACTATGACTGATGAGTAAAGAGAGGTACTACTTTTTGGATAAGAGTAATCAATCCGACCCAAAAAAAAAAGTTTGGGATACAGGCATTATTGTTGTTGTTGTTCTGATTGTCTTGTATCTAATGCATTTCTAATGTAAACTGGTTTTGGACCCAGGTCTCTCGCACAAGTGGAATGTGACCTTTACTATTGTGCTAAATGTCACCCAAGTTCTTTCTTTTGAAAAATCGAGGCATATACGTTGTATGGACACAGATATGACACTACGAGGGAAGGACACAGTGATACGGACACAAACCTATTTTGGTGTGTCCGGGTTGTGTCCAATATGTATCGAATACATGTCACCACTCCAATTTGAAACAAGTCAGCTTAATGTGCGGAGATATATACAATATGAAGATGTTTGCAACAAAATAAAAAAAAAAAAAAATTGAAGATGTTTGAAAGGAGTTCCTTTGCTTTGGAGGAATAATATATATAGGTAATCAGTAAAAAGTTCAAATGCTGGAGAACTTACCAACTGAAATGGTTTCTCAAGCTGAGACTTTGTCACAATGGAGGTGAAATATGGATTTCCTGTAAGAGGAACGATCTTATCTTGTAATTCTGATGAGACAGACTCCTTATTTGGTGTAGGATTTGAGGCAGATGTTGCAATTTTCTGTTCCTCGCACTTAATATCTACATGGCCAAATATCTGGAAGATATTAATAATAGACACCCCAAATTTGTGAGCAAAATTTTCTTATGCATTCATTACTTTGAGCTAACAGAATGATGCTCTAGCTATATTATATAGTCGAACTTTTACTAGAAAAAAAGTCACGTATATAAAGATGCTAAAAGGTACTAGTATATGTACAAAAAGAGAGCCCTATTGAATCTCTACAAAATATAGGAACAAATGTACTGATGAATGAATGTCATCAAAGACCACTCTTCTCAGGAAAAAAAAAAAAATCTGTAGTTAATACAAGTTTATGAGCAAGCAATGGCAGTTGAAGTATAAAAGAAAGCAACTACCAGGAAGCAAACACCAAGCATGATTTCCTTCAATTATTCATAAAAAAAGGCGACTTGCTTTTCCCCAATTTTTACATCAAGGGTTCTACAGAGGTCATCAATACTTTCAAGCCTTTTGAGCAGAAAAGTTGATAATCAATGCACGTCATGATGAGTTCCTTAAAGAGCACTTGTTGTCGCACAAAACGCGGCGGAAGCGACAGACAATAGCCTTATGGTTACGAGAATAACAATACACAAATAACCAAACAATAGCAACAAAGAACACAACAAGAAAACACACAATATTAACGTGGTTCGGTTAAGCTTGACCTACTCCACTGGGTAGGGAAGAAATAACTCTATTGAACCAACAAGATATCAAACCTTATAATGATTACACATAACGAAAACCCTCTCATTACGAGATCTCCAATGAGTTCTCCTTCAACCTCTCTTTCTAGATTTCCTTAATGGCTGCTCAATGTTTTCTCTTGTGAGCCCCCTTAAACTTCAAGTCCACCAAAACTAAGACATGGAAGAGCCCTTCAATAGGCTCGCTTATCCAATCTCCAACCCAGGGAGCAATCTGGACTGTCGAAACATCTCCAACAAATCTGAACAGTTCCTAGTCACATCCAAGCATGACTCAACGACATGTCATGGGGCACACGGCCGACATGCTTGATGAGCACAAACAAATGTGCCCAAAACTTGATGGAACTTTTTGCCACCTTAGAGCATGCTGCCGACATGCCGCCAGTATGCCTTTGACACTGAATTAGCTCTGTAGAGTGGTCCTGTAGCAGCTGCTTCGACTCCTCCCGAGCTTCTTCGATTATCGAACGACGTCTGTCGCACTCCATAGTTGAACACGAGCCATATACCATATACAACATTACTAACGATAAAAACTACAACAAAGACATCATAGTACGTTTTTCTTTCTAATATTTAGACCATAAATTATTAAAGAGAGATACTACAAGTCACGACCGTATTTCCTTTTAATATTTATGATTTCTAGTTCAGGATTTCCTTATGTTTATCCTTTTATTCATGGTTGTAAGCCTATATTCAATGTGATGAAGAACAAATTGGATTTTATGTTATCTTTTAGCTACTTTGGTTATTTTAGGCATATTTTTGATAGAGATCACTTTATATCTTTTATCTATTAGGAATTCAAATTAGATTTTATAAGTTTAGCTTGTTTTGTATTCATCCATAAATATAACTAGTTTACAATGCTATTTAAAGGTTATGTACTCGTGTTATTTGCATTGAAAAATGGACGAGAAAATTGGATTGATATTTTTCTAATGAGAGAAAAAACAACTCTAATTTACTCTTAATCATTCTCTTAATAAAATTCTATTTATTGCCATCTTCTCTTCCTTCGGATCTCCTGTTCACTGTTCTCAAAACCGAGTTAAAGATCATTTCGTCTTCGAGCACAAGATCATCATCACCTTCGCCATCTTCATTGTCCGTAACTCCGTCCACTCAGTTTCATTGTTAAATTGTACGAATATTATAATTATTTGTGAGAAATATATGATATTTGTTCACAAAGTTTAAATCTTCCGCGTCCAATTATTTCTAATATTTAGAAACCCATAAAATCCCTAATTCCATAATCCATATAGGGTACTCCTAATTTTGCCTTCAGGTCTCGTTCTGCATCACA
Organism: Iris macrosiphon; assembly: GCA_036927795.1. Taxonomy (NCBI): domain Eukaryota; kingdom Viridiplantae; phylum Streptophyta; class Magnoliopsida; order Asparagales; family Iridaceae; genus Iris; species Iris macrosiphon. The sequence goes on from JAYESA010000006.1 coordinate 10,871,109, forward strand.
ATGTAACAATTTTCGAACATAATTTAGTAATACAAACTCTTGGTTTTGAATATCTACCGTTGATCAATCTAACAATTTCCAAAAAAAAAAACCCTTCTGTATTTTCAGTCAAATCTTCTTTCTGACGTGATACATGATGATCAATTGCTCTAATACCATATAAGTTGATAACTTTTTTTTGTGTATTTTTCTTCAACTGGAGGCCTCAATATATAGGGATTACAATGAGTATAAAAGGACACGTATTCCTAAAATCACTCCTAATAAATCTAACCAAATCAAATAAATCTTGACATATACTGCACAACTATATATTGCATGGAATAATTATGGTAAGAAATTACAAAGGTTTAACATATTTTGAGTCGAACCTACTCAAGCTATGGGTGCAGCTAAGCAGCTAGACCTAAACATAACAAAAACAAAATTGCATTAATTAGTATCTATTTGCCCGTACTCTTCTGTATAGTATCCATTTTAGTCAATATCAAGATAGGTTATCTGCATTCTTACCAATTTCAGCACAAGCAGGATTTGAAGGGATGTCCCCTCTGAGTATCTGCACCCTGAACGCCAGGTTTCATTTATCCTTCAGTTTGTAAACAAAACCATCTCCCACTTCTTGTTTTGAAAGGTTATGGTCACAGGAACAGAAGTAGCTGGAAGAAATGGATAGAAGCACCTTGGAACTGCCTATATCACAAAATAGAGGACACGAGGTATTACCAACGAAATATCAAGAAAGAATCTATACAAGCATCATCCTCCCTTCACTTTGCCATCAAGTTCTTTCACCCATGGATATGGGCAAGGATGGAACCACATTTTTTTCACGAAAGTTATGGGGGTCAAATACACTAGTATTTCTGAAAAATTCATGCAAGTATGTAACTAATGAACATTTTGAAAAGTTACGAGAGCCCAATACACTTGGTATTTCACAAAATTATAACTCTATACTCTAGCTTATGATAATTTTCAAAAGAAAGAGAGAGAGAGAGAAGGGGGGGGGGGGGGGGGGGGGTGGCAAATGCCCCTGCCATGCCTATGTCTTTCCAAGGTATGGGGCTGAATCAAGTTTCACAGTAACATTATCAGTATCAGAATCGGTTTCAAACACTTCTTATGAGTATCAGTCCCAGGGGCTCCTTATGAATATTGGTGGTTTCGGCTGTTTCTGATTCGAATTACAAATTTTTTTGTTTAAGAATGCCAAAAACTAATTAGATATATTAAAAATCTATACTACTATATAATGGGAAAAGTTCAGCTTCACCGTGAAACTTTTCTTTTCAAATATACCCTTGCATATGCTTACCAATTAATATTGTTCATTAAATTAATGAGGGAAGTTACATAAGTGTATTTTAGTCTTCTTAAGTACTCTTAATAAATATCTATACTACTATATAATGAGAAAAGTTCAGCTTCACCGTGGAACTTTTCTTTTCAAATATACCCTTGCATATGTTTATCAATTAATATTGTTCATTAAATTAATGAGGGCAGTTTGGTAATTATAGGAGCTGTATTTTAATCTTCCTAAGTACTCTTAATAAATATTAGAATAACTACAACCACTGTCTTTTAGTCTTCCTATTAATACTCTATGAAATATGTGCAACGCACGTACATATATACTAGTATATATATAAAATGTTTGATACATTTAGACACAATTTTATGTGTTATTTGTTACTTTTCTTTGGCTTTAAATGGAAATTGGAATAATATTCAACAATGACAAATCGTTTACCCTAATTAATACTTTTATATTACGATAAATGAATGCTGTGAAGTAATAGATATTCCACTTCAAAAAATGGTAATAATTACATTATGTCGATAATGAATCCTATTGGTACACTCTTTATCGACACACTATAGCATGCTCATCTTCGACATGACCAAAACACTATTTCCATATTTTTTTACATACTTCTTTCGCTTCTTTAAAAAAAAAAAATCTTAAGAAAAACATTGATGATTACTACTTAAAAACACTGATGATTACTACTTACTGCGAGTGCGCCAGCGAGCAGAAGTCCCACAAAGATGTTTTAGATCTCTATCGTATGTACTAATGAATGATTAATAAAGATCTTCTAAATTTATATCTTATCACCTAACAGATGAGCTACTTTTGACTACCCACAAAACATAATACCAGTTCTTAGATTTCTTATAGTAAGACTTTTAGCTCAAAGGTCACATGCATATTCATGTTTTAGCATTGTCAGTACAAAACCAGGAAAATGAGAAATGACTTGATGGCGTTGATTCAATAAACCCAATATGTCTACAAATGTTCTAACTCTGTACACACAGAATATGCACACACACGCACAACCACATACACGTGCGCACACACACGCACACACAAAACTCATGTATATGCTTGCACCAAACTTTCTTAAATAAAGAATGTCATTTCAATCATAATACAAAAAATATCATAATACAATCATGAAACATTTTTGTAACAGATCACATGCATACTCATTCTAGCATTGTGAGTACAGAACCTGGTAAGAACCAGACAGTTTTGATTCAATAATGATATGCTTGCACCATAGTGTGACTGTTAAATAAAGAATGTCATTTTGGTTGATAATGTAGAACTGTTAGTATCTTACCATCAATCATGACAGGACTATCAGCTCTCTCATCCGTTGCAGCAGCAAGTTCCCATGGGATCTCTCCACTAAGGATCTGTACTCTAAAGTTCAGGTTTTCTATATCCATTAGTTCATAGACACAAGCATCTCCCATCTTTAGATCGTTGTCGATGGCAAATTGTTTCCACCCACGGAAAAATCTCCTGCAGGAAAAATGCCCAGCGTACCACATCTTCCAATTCCTGTTTTGGCAGGAGAGGACTACAGGAACACAAGCATCCGGAAGATATGGGTAGAAAGACACCGGAACCCCCTGTATCAACAGGCACAAAAGCAATAAATTATTCCAATATCCATAAAACCAGATAGATAAATAAGTTATTTTCACACTCCCGTTACCATTTAAAGCAAGGTTTGTAGTATCGGTATTGGAAGCCGGTATCAGCAGTATCGACGATTTCGGATCGGAGTATGAGATTTTTTTGGTATCGGAAAGCAAATAATTATTAATAAATTGCTAAAATTTTAGAAGAAATGTTTTATACATTTAGGCACAATTTTAAGTATTTTCTGTGTTGTTTTTTAGTAGTTTTGAGATGAAATAGTAGTCACCCTTACCGATTGGGTTATCTGCGGTGGATAAGTTTTCTTCTTTTACATCCTTATATGCTTTTACACCCTTGCTGATTGGCCTTTTTCGTTCAATTTTCTTTGCCGAATTGACAATAAAAGAGACCCCATTGTCGATATCAGTCAATATCGGTATCATTCAATATCAGTAGAGGTCGGTATATCTGATCGACACAAGCCAAACCGTATCGGTAGCCGTTTCGGAACGTTCCAGCCGATATTGCAAACTATGATTCAAACCTTTTTCCTAATTAATATGGGGCATAGGGCAGGAAGTGGAGCATAACCCAACATACAAAAATGAGTAAGAGCCACCATCTTCCATCTCAGTCTTTAGTGATCTAAACCGAAATGCCTTTTGGAGGATTTAAGTGATCTACATTGAAATTCATTTCCAAAAAGGCCACCAAAAATAACTTTATAGTTAAAGCTAATTGTTGCTAAGCTCTGTAAATGATTACCAATACAAATGGACGTCGGAGCTGGCTCTTTGTCACAATTGAGGTAAAGTATGGATTTCCTGTTAGCGGAACATTTTTATCTTGCACGTAAGTTGTACCATGCTGCTTTTTCTGTATCAAACTTGGGGCACAAGGTCCATCTTTCTTCTCCGCACTACTGAGATCTGCATGGTCAATCATCTGGAAGATATTAATAACGTATACAAACTTGAGTATATCACAGGTTCCATGGTAGCATTGGAAGCACGGACAATCCAAAAATGTGGGATGTGTCATGTTGGACACGTATTTGACACAACCCGGATACTCCAAAAAGCGCTAGGACACACCAAAATAACCAGCGTGTCTGTGTCCCGGTGTCCTAACCGTGTCGTGTCGTGTCCGTGCAACAAAGGTAGTAGCTATTGCATTTGGTACTTTCAGCTAATAAGATGACCATCAGGATGACAAAATCCTTGAGATGGGATCTCAGTCAAAGCAGCTGCTTGAACTATATAACCACGAAGAACATGAATCTAGCCTGTAAAAAAGGATAAGCCAAAAAGAAGGATAGGAGATGCCCCTTAATAAAGCTATAACAACAATGACAAAACTTTTATCACGAAATTTCGGGGTCAGCTACATGAATCCTTATCTTCCATTCAGCTCTGTTAAATGCCATTTCCTCTCTAATGACGAAGGGCTCAACATGTATTCCATAAGGATTCCTCTGATACCCATAAGAAATTTGAATTGGCGGTTAGGATTCATGTGGCAAACCCCAAAAGTTTGGGATAAAGCTCTGTTGTAGCAAGTCATGAATCTAAAAGAACTAGTAGCTGCAACTAACAAAGAAGAAAGCTATATGGAATCTCCATAAGTTAAAGGAATTACCAGCACAGTTGCATAACTGATGTAAGAGGCCATGCTTTTCCAGAAGACTTCTGCAACATATGCACAGCGTGCTGGAACCGCATACTGAAGGACCAGCCTGAAATTGTTCACTATGAGATGGCTAAGCACTGTGATGCAAGTAAAAGAGATCACATTAGCTAATATAAGTTATGTACATTCCAACACAATTTATTCCAAAAGTGTGTTCGCAAGGATTATGGAACTTTGGTTCATATGCAGTACCAAACATCTTTCCACCCTATGTTGCACGGACACGGAAAAATGGTCCGTATCTGTATCGTGTCCGTATCTGTATTTGTGCAACATTGGTGACTACTTTTGATAGTTTCGTAAATATTAAAAGCAAACAACAGACACAAGCCTACCACAAGTACTTATTGGCATTTCAAACATAACAAAAGAGTAAAAGAATGTAATCTGTACATTCATATCACTCCGTTCTCAAGATACTATGCTATTAATATACACGAACAAGAAAATTTTGGGGGAAAAAACCCAATCGCTATATTGATGGACACTAGATATCTTCTAACCAAACCACTCCCTCTGATAGTCTGAAAGCCTACGCCGAATGGAACCTTCATTACCCTTCCTCCCTCTTTAGATCATACATTATTAGTTCACTTGAAATGCTAAGAAATTCTCTAGATTAAGAAATTGCCTTGGTCGGCCATTTAGTATACCAGAATTACCTATGCGGCCCAGATGACAAGGCATGATGTGCTAATCTAAGTTCGAGTGTCCGTGTCCGTGTCGTATCTAATACTTGTCCGATATGGACACGGCAAAACCATTTTGTAGCGTCTGTGCTTTCCAGTTGAATACCCAACAAAGGCTACAACCTACCAAGAATGCACCCATAAAATTCTGTGTGGCCCAGATGACAAAGCATGATGTTCTACTCTAAGTTCGAGGTGTCCGTTTGTGTCATGTCTAATACTTGTCTGACGTGGACACGACAACACCATTTTGTAGCGTCTATGCTTCCTAGTTGAATACCCAACAAAGGCTACAACCCACCAAGACTGCACCCATAAAATTCAGTGTGGCCCAGATGACAAAGCATGATGTGCTACTCTACGTTCGAGTGTCCGTGTCATGTCTAATACTTGTCTGACATGGACACGACAACACCATTTTGTAGCGTTCCTGCTTCCTAGTTGAATACCAAACAAAGGCTACAACCCACTAAGACTGCACCCATAAAATTCTATGTGGCCCAGTTGACAAAACACAATGTGCTACTCTGCGTTCGAATGTCCGTGTCCATGTCATGTCTAATACTTGTCTGACATGGACACGACAACACCATTTTGTAGTGTCCGTGCTTCCCAGTTGAATACCCAACAAAGGCTACACCCATAAAATTCTATGTGGCCCAGTTGACAAAACACAATGTGCTACACTGGGTTAGAATGTCCGTGTCCATGTCATGTCTAATACTTGTCTGACATGGACACGACAACACCATTTTGTAGTGTCCGTGCTTCCCAGTTGAATACCCAACAAAGGTTACAACCCGCCAAGGCTGTACCCATAAAATTCTGTGTGGCCCAGATGGCAAAGCATGATGTACTACTCTACGTTCGAGTGTTCGTGTTCATGTCTAATACTTGTCTGACATGGATACGACAACACCATTTTGTGGCGTCCGTGCTTCCTAGTTGAATGCCCAACAAAGGCTACAACCCACCAAGACTGCACCCATAAAATTCAGTATGGCCCAGATGACAAGGCACCAGTGTTCTAAATGGTGCTCGTCTCGGCCGCCTATGTGGCGCCTAGATGGTAGACGGTCGCTCTCCACACTGCTTTTGTCGTTGGCGTCTTGGCGATGGAATAGACAGCCAACGGAGGTTTGGTGGCATAGGCGGAGGTGAGTACGTGGCACGCGGTGTACTCTAATTCAAATTCTGTAGTTGAATGAGTTATACGACGGTGTAGACGAAAAGCCTAGACGGAGCAATACCTGACTATATGTTTTGACAAAATAGTTTTGCAAGCATTATGGACCTTACATGACTTAAACTTCATAAATCTTTGTTCTGCAACTTAGCTATGCATACAAAATCCTTAAAATATGCATTATTATGCAAAAAACAGTGGTAAAATAGTAAAAAAAAATACCCAAATTGTATCAAACGTCTAGGCAGTGCCTAGGTGTCCTAGGCGGTAGGCAGACCATTTCCGCCGCGCACCCGCCTACCGCCATTTAGAACATTGCAAGGCACGATGTGATACTCTACGTTCGAGTGTCCGTGTCTGACGTGGACCTGGAAAAACCATTTTGTAGACCAGTTGAATACCCAACAAAGGCTACAACCCACCAAGGCTACACCCATAAAATTATGTGTGGCCCAGATGACAAAGCACGATGTGCTACTCTACGTTCGAGTGTCCGTGTCATGTCTAATACTTGTCTGACATGGACACGACAACACCATCTTGTGGCGTTCGTGCTTCGTAGTTGAATACCCAACAAAGGCTACAACCTACCAAGGCCGCACCCATAAAATTCTCAGTGGCCCAGATGACAAGGAATGATGTGATACTCTACGTTCGAGCGTCCTTGTCTGACATGGACACAGAAACACCATTTTGTGGCGTCCGTGCCTCCTAGTTGAATATCCAACAAAGGCTACAATCCGCCAAGGTTGTATCCATAAAATTCTGTGTGGCCCAGATGACAAAACATAATTTGCTACTCTGCGTTCGAGTGTCTGTGTCCGTGCATGTCTAATACTTGTCTGACATGGACACGGCAACACCATTTTGTAGCGACCGTGCTTCCCAGTTGAATACCCAACAAAGGCTACAACCCACCAAGACCGCACCCATAAAATTATACTGTTCACATTCTTTTTCAGACAGAGGTCCCTTTTTTCTGACAGAGAAAAAGGACAAAATATACAAAAAGGGCCCAACAAAGCTGAAACCCTTTTAAGTTCAAATTTCTGCAAACTAAAGACCTATGGAATGAGTCAACATTCTTTCCCTCCATATACCAAAGAGGCAAAGACTCCTCAAAGAAAAAGGTTTAACAACTTATTTGTCCACTGATCACTTACATTCATGGGTCATGACCCATTTGGTGTCATGTTAGAAGAAGCATAAAAGAAGAAGAAGTTGAACAAGAGTTAGTGGATGATACCCACTCTTGAAGAGGAGTAGAAGAAGATGCGGAGCAAATTGAGAGAAAATTGCAGGAAAAGCATGAAGAAGAAGATTAACAGAAGTATTTGATTGGGGTTCTTGGGGCTGCTCACCATCACCATGGAACTGGGAACTTTCAAGTGGAGGATTAAGCCTTGACCTGACTAAAGAATACACAGAAGTCGAATGAGATGATTGATCATGACTAAAGTATAAACAGAGGTCGAATGCGACGATGAATCATGAACTAATCTCTTCTTCTTTATTTTTGGTAATTTATAAGGGCAGTACTATATTTACTTGCCTAGTCCAGGATTGGAACTAGTCCATTAATGAGGAAACTTTACTTACACTAGTCCATTAGTTTACTCATACTAGTCCACTTTGAAACCCTTCTTCCCAAACACTCCCAAACCCTCCCTACCCCACCGGAGCCCTCCCCCCTCCCGCCGTCCTCCCCCGTCCTCCACCGCAACCTTCCGTCGTCGTCGTCGTCGTCGCCGCCGCCTCCTCCCCCGCCTCCCGCCGCCTCCTTCCTCTCCTATTCCTCCGTCTCGTACTCCCTTTCGGTGCTCGACTACCTCGGCACCCTCGGCGTCCGACGCTCCTCCCTCCCCTCCTTCCTCCGTCGCTACCACATGGTCCTCCACTCCGCCGCCAAGACAAAAATAATAACACAATGACAAAGAAAAATAACAGCACACAGGAAACCAAAAAAGAAAATAAAAAAATAGAAGAACTGTCAAAATTTGACATATATGTTGATTTTTAGGACTGTTACTGTCAAAATTTTGACAGTCCTACCAATTGGAAGTACTGTCAAAATTTTGACAGTCCTAAAAATTCAACATATATTTTTAGGACTGTCAAACTTTTGACAGTCCTACCAATTGGAAGGACTGTCAAAATTTTGACAGTCCTAAAAATGTATGTTGAATTTTTAGGACTGTCAAAATTTTGACAGTCCTAAATTTTTTGACATTGACAGTCGACAGTCTAAAAATCATAATCTAAAAATTTTAACTGTCAAAATTTGACATATATATTGATTTTTAGGACTGTCAAAATTTTGACAGTCCTAAATTTTTTTTTCTGTTAATTTATTTTTGTTAATTGTTGGGGGGGGGGGGGGGGGGGGGGGGGGGCAATTTTAAAATATCCTTAAAATTTCTATTCTTAAAATTTGTTAAAGTATTCTGTTATTTAAAATAGTAAATTTTATTACTGGTACATTAAATATTTTGTAAAAAAAAATTACCAAAAGTAAATTTTGGAGGTCGAAACATCATTTTTTTGCGATTCTAAAAATTTGGAAAGTCCGTCAAACAGTGAAACGGTTTATCCTGAAGTACTTTTCCATACGGTCATTTTGGCACAAACTGGAGCTTGTTTTGATCTCCCAGTCAAAAGTTATGATACTTTAAAGTTTTATATTTTATATTTTTGCCTGTAGTATGTACGTCTTACTTCGGATGAAAATTCTTTCTACAAGAATTGTGTTACTCTCGTCGAAAACATACAAATCGACCTATTGTGTGACCAAAAAACGATTTGAAAACAAATAGTTATGGCCGTTCGAAGTCTGATCGACGGCAGACGTAATATTCGTACGGTAGTTTTTTTTTTGGGTTCAATGATAACATATTTTATTTTGGATGTTAAACTAATTAAAAAATATTAAAATCCAAAACTAACTAAATAGAAAAAAACTAAAAAAAAAATATCCTGACAATTAAAATGAGGACTGTCAAAATTTTTACAGTCCTCATTGTTTGTGGGACTGTCAAAATTCTGACAATCCTAGTTTTATATAAAATTTTCAGTGGGTTAAAATTAGGACTGTAAAAATTTTCACAGTCCACATAGCTTGTAGGACTGTCAAAATTATGACAGTCCTAACAATTTGTAGGACTGTCAAAATTTTGACAGTCCATCCAAGTGGTAGGACTGTCAAAATTTTGACAGTCCTAATTATAACAGTCCCGAGTTTGGGCTAGCCACAAGTAACTTTTAGGATGACAAACTTGTAATTTTTTGTAAATTTTCAATGGGCTAGCCCCAAGTAATAGTAGTAGTGCCCTTATAATTAGCCTTGTTTTTTGGCTAGTGACAAGGGCACTACACATTTTACTTGGGGCTAGTCCATTAAAATTTTACCAAAAATTACAAGTTTGCCACACATAAAAGTTACTTAGGACTAGTCCACACCAAGCTATATAAGTAAAAATAATTTATATTCTTTGTTTTTCGCCCTCACATGAAGAAACTCTCATTCTCCAAGTCCAAAAATCTAAACCTAAATTTGAAATTTGATAGTTGTGGTCCCAAGTGGAAGAAATTTTTGTTTTGGTGATTGTCCAACGAATATTCTTCCGGTATGTCTTCGACAACATACGATGAATAAGTTTTGCGATTGTCACAAAAGGATTTAGTTTTATTTGACAATTGTAGGAGCGATGCATGAAATTATCTTCGATAAAGAAGTCAGATCATGCAATCCATTAAATATGCACTCCGGTCCTTCCGAAGAACATGTCGGTTGTTCCGAAGCACGTACGGTACGTAAAACGACAGCCCTATTTCGACAGTCATCGTGTAAGGACTGTATAAAATTAGACAGTCCTATATAAATACAGGACTGTCATAATTTCGACAGTCCTATATAAATATAAGACTGTCATAATTTCGACAGTCCTATATACTAAGTGGACTGTCAAAATAGTGACAGTCCTGAATCTTAAAGACTGTAAATTATTTGAACTGCCAATTATTTGAAGTTATTAATTTTTAGATTATTTTATATTGGTTATAGGACCAACCTTGTACAGATGTTGTGGTACATCCTGCTATTGGTGTTGATGTGGAGGATATATTCTCAACGGATATTCAATTTGCATCCTAGGAAGAATCATTAGATTGGTGCAGAGAAGTTGGAAGACGACATAACATAGTAATTGTCATTGCAAGATCCATCAGATCTCGGCCGAGCCGAAAATATGTAGAGCTGGGCTGCGAAAGAGGAGGTGTGTTCATGGAGCATCATAAAAAAAGGGTGTTGTTGAAAAAAAATCCCTAAGAAAAACGTTGGGACGAGAAAATGTGGTTGTCCATTTAAAGTGTTGATTGTAAAAGTAGAAGATGTGAAGTGGATAATCGAAATTAAGAATGGAAGACACAATCATCCTATTCCAGGGACACTTATGGGTCATGCCTACGTGGCACGGTTGAAGGAGGATGAGAGAAAGTTGGTTGAAGAATTGTTCCTTTCCGGAGTTGCACCGAAACAAATTTATTCTGTCATGCGACAAAAAGAAGATGGGAACAAGTCAACCATGAGGACGATCTATAATAGTTTGGCCAGAGCAAAATGTAATAGTATGAAAGGAAGAATGGCGATGCAACAAGTATTGAAGTTGCTTGGGGAGCATCACTACGTGGAGTACCATAGAAGACATCCACAAAATGATGAACTCCTTTCATTGTTTTGGGCTCATCCTGATTGCACACACTTGGCTCGGTCCTTCGCAGACGTGTTGGTCCTTGATTGTACATATAAGACCAACAAGTTCAAGATGCCTCTTTTTCACGTTGTTGGGTTTACGTCTACGGAAAAAATATTTTCAGTCGCTTTTGTTTTATGAAGAGTGAGACAGTAGAGGATTACACATGGGCATTGAGGAAACTACAATCCCTTTACACAGGATACAAAGAGCCCTCTGTTTTTGTTACCGACAGAGAAATGCGCTGATAAATGCTATAGATATTGTATTTTCTCATGTGCATAGACTACTATGCACTTGGCATATAAATCAAAATATTCAAGCTCAATGCAAGAGAAAAATTGAAAATATGGACGGTAAAATTGACATACTTCGCTTCAAAGAATTCTACAGTGATTAGAGTCTTGTATGGTGAGCAAGTACTACAGACAGCTACGACACAGCATGGTACATATTCCAACAAAAGTGGGAGACGAGTAACCCGACATGCATATCTTATATCAAAGATACTTGACTAGAACCACATAAAGAACAATTAGTCTTAGCATGGACGAACATGGTGAAGCATTATGGCACAATCACTACGAACCAGGTCGAAGGATCACACTCAAGTTTAAAAAGATATCTACGATCATCGGTCGGTAATTTTGTCTCCGTTTGGCAATCGATTCATTTGATGATTATTTTCACGGTGAACGAGATTGTAGCATCATTTGAGATGAGCTTCAATATTGCAAAGCATGAATACAAGCATGAACACCTCTTGGATGGTTTAATCCATGTAGTATCTCACAAGGCCTTGGGCTTATTATTTGAGGAGATTGGTAGGTCGAAGTCGGTTGGTCCGAGGTTTGCGGTTGTTCATATCGACATTCACTCGGCCTTCCTTGTGCACATGAGATTAATGAATATCGTCGTGAATCTATACCTATTCCAATAGATGTTGTTGATCAACGTTGGAGACAGCTGTCGATTATGCCGACGGTGGAAGTTCAAGATGATTTCTTTTGTTTGCCACAAGTGAAACTCCTGCATGCAAGGTGGTGTGTCGCATCAGAACCGGAGAGAAGATCCATTGAGGTTAAAATCCAAGTAATTACAGTCCCGACAACAACTCGATTGCAAGAGCCATCTGTTGTTCGAACTCCTAAGGGTAGACCACACTCAAGAATGAGTAGAGCAAAAAAGAAGGAGAATGAGTCAACTAAAAGAGATCCATCATTGTTTGAATATATTGAACGCAATTTGGAGCAAGTTGAGGCAAAGTCGGTTATCGAAAGTGTGGTATTTTCGCAGAAAAAGAGTAAGCTTACTATTCGAAGGGGAAAGAAACAGAAAACGAACGATGCAGTCACGACGGAGGGTTTAGATAACTTCTCTGATTCATATAGTCTATACATTCAAAAAAATTTACCTGAGATACGGGATTTCATTTGGTCTATTGTTGATGTTCCTAAGGATGGCCATTGTGGATATCATGCACTAGCAAGACAACTAGGCTATTCAGTTGAAGCAGGATGGAGACATGTTAGGGAAGAGCTGTACGAGGAGTTGGAGTCTCGACTACCCTTCTATAGGCAGATACTCGAAGAAGAAATTATTGGAGATTTGTTGGCAGGTATACCTTGTACGGAAACAGTTACCGGACCAGACCATTACATGGATGTCCCGCCTGCTGCATACGTATTCTCTAATAGGTATAAGATACCTATTGTAATTATCTCACAAGGCATTAACAATACTTTCTTTCTAATGTGCGCTCCCCCGGCCGAACACAGACTATCCAATCTATGTTCGATAGGGTTTGTCGGACAATACTTTATCATCCCAAGGTTGATCGGTCATTCTTCTATTCCTCCACCTTCTACGCTTTGGTATAAACAGGCACCAGAGGAAGCGATCGCATTGACGATACCCTACACGGATGCAATTGCTGCCTATAAGAAGATGATGAAGATGGAGGATCCAAAAATCTTGCCGAAGGACTACTTTGATATTCTAATCGATTGATACATCTTATACTGTACGTTGTGCGATGAGCCATGTATGTTGAACTGTATGTTGTGCAATGAAAGAAATAAAACTAGAACTGTATATTTAACTGTATGTTGTGCAATGAGTCAAACTAGAGCTGTCAAATTCTGGACAGTCCCACAAGCTAACTGTGTCACGTCCCGATTCCGTGGAATCGATAGTCGTCCCCCAGGCGTGACCGCCGTGCGGGCCTAGGTTGCGCACCGCACAAGGCTAAGTATTTTTGTTTTTCATAGCGAGCACATATTCAGAGTACGCAGATAAATTGAAACACAGATTGAAGCATGGAAAAGTTCTCTTTTATTGATAATATGAACATCTATTACAAACTCCTTGAACTGAGTCATAAGGCTGCCTCTAAGGGCTTACAAAAGTGTTGACACAAAATGAGATAGCAGCCCTATACATTACATCCCTTACTAAAACTCAAAATATAAGACCTCCGGTCGAAACGACATCCTTTCCACGAAGCTGCATAATTGCTTGGGTTGCTAGCTTCTATCTTCAAAATACTTCAATAGGTGGCACGGTCGAGGCGTGCCTACAGCTGGACTGGATTGGGGGATTGACTTCTGCTCCTCGCTTGATTCTTCTTAGCGCGGGGAACCTGTTTCAACGAGGGTAAGTACATCGAAACGTACTGGTGAAGGCAAGCTAACCCAACTATACCAATCAATACGTTGTTCTAATGAAGCATGTATATTATTGTGGTCTTTCTATCTTGCCTAAGTTCATTTTACAGCAAGAAATAAATATAGAAAGCAATGAAATAATCTGCCACCGCTCGGTGACATTTACCTGCCCGTCTGAACCACATGCACAATACTTACCATGCCTTCCCTGCCAAGAAGACACAAGTTAGTTGCAACAGGTTTAAATATACGACAGGATCACTGGCGTATGCCACAAGGGACGAGTTTAGTCTCAGGGCCAAGATGACGGAGGCACATGTATCGCTGCACGCCATCCCGCCTATGGGGAAGACTATTCTTGAAGTTCCGCCCGGATCGGATCGGTGCTAGTGCCCCAGCAACCGTCCGCAGGAACCATAGGCCTTATGCACAAGTTGTCCATGATCAACGGCGTCTGAATCTATGTTTAACCATTTTATGTAGCTGAGGCAATGAAATCAGGAGATGAGTGGAATTGAATGATTTGTTTTGCATAGTCTCCCTGATCATTTGTTGCATGGAAAGAATGTTTTACACATAGCACAATTATAGAAGAAATAAGCATTCTAATTTATGGTTATGCATATGCTGAACATTCCAAACGAACAAGCATGTAAGTAAGTAACCGTTCACAAATTTTATTTGACAAGCATCATTTCCCAAGTCTATTCCCTTATTATCTTGATATCTTTTAGTTATTACTTGGTATCGTTTGATCGGGGCAAGCAAGAATACAAGATTCAGGTGTAAAGTTTAGAAGAAGGGTCATCTAATCGGGATGGTAGCCACTCACTTAGTAGTTGGAAGGAAGAAGAAAATAGGTGCTTTAGGAGTCCGTTCTAGCGGTGACTACTGCTGGTTCACCTGCATTGCCATGAACAACTGATCAATACCTCTTCCACTCTTTCCATTATCGAAATTGAAGTACAGTTCAACGAATGAAAATAATGAAATCTATCAAAACTGTTCAAGAAATCTCAAGCAAATCCAAAAACTATCTCAAGGCACGAAAACAACAAGCGACAGCGAAAACTAGGCAACAAAAGATGCAGCGGAGAGGTCCCTCCTGACTCTGCCGCTAAGTCGATCCCGGGGGCACGGTCCACTGAATATGGGAATCGATTCTGAAGAAGCAAATCCATAAAGAGGATGGATTCTTGTTTCAATCTATCCAGATCGAATGAGTCTTGTATTTCTTAGCCGCGCTCCCCGAATAGGGGGAACGGGGCACCACATCCTACCCAACTAATTGGAAGTTTCGTCCCGAAACTTAAGGAATAGAACCTACCACTAGAAAATAATGAGGGGAACCTTTCCCTCATCTCGGATTCAAGTTCCCAAGTAGATTCTTCGACAGAGTGATTCCGCCAAAGCACGCGCACGAGAGGAACCGAACGACTCCGAAGCAGCTTTTCTTTCCTATCCAAAATTTGCACAGGTTGTTCTACATACGTCAAGTCGGCCTGAAGGTTCAGTTGTTCAAGGGCTACTACGTGGCTCGGGTCGTACACATATTTCCTAAGTTGAGAAACATGGAAAATATCGTGTACATCGGATAGGGATGGTGGTAGGGCAATTTGATATGCAACTGAGGCAACCCGCTTTAGTATTTTGAACGGACCGACAAATCTCGGACTTAGCTTCCCTTTTGCTCCGAATCTGTTGACTCCTCGCATGGGCGAGACTTTGAGAAATACCCGGTCGCCTACTAGAAACTGAAGTGGTCTTCGATATATATCCGTGTAGCTCTTTTGACGGCTTTGAGCTACCTTTAGTCTTTCCTGAATCAAGCGAACCTTTTAGACAGTCTGCTCCACGAGCTCAAGGCCAAGAATCTGTCGTTCGCCAACTTCGTCCCAACAGATCGGAGATTGACACTTTCGCCCATATAACGCCTCATACGGCGCCATCTGAATGCTTGATTGGAAACTGTTGTTGTATGCAAATTCAGCTAACGGTAGATGCAGGTCCAACTAGTCTTCAAATCCAAGGCGCAGAGTCATAGCATGTCTTCGAGGATCTGGTTGACACGTTCCGTTTGGCCGTCAGTCTGTGGATGGTAGGCGGAGCTAAACTTCAACTTCGTCCCCATTGTTGACTGTAGGCTTTCCCAGAAACGCGATATGAATCGACCATATCTATCGGAGACTATGGATATGGGCACGCCGTAGAGCCAAACGATCTCGTTGAGATAGATTTGAGCCAAGCGATCGGCACTCCAAGTAGATTTGATAGGCAGAAAGTGAGCAGACTTGGTGAGGCGATCAACAATAACCCAAACAGCATCATGCCCCCGTTGCATCCTTGGAAAGCCAACAATGAAATCCATTGTTATATGTTTCCATTTCTACTCCGGAATAGCGAGATTCTGCAGCTCTCCGTCTAGTTTCTGGTGCTCGGCCTTTACTCTCTGACAAGCCATACAATGCGACACGAACAACGCCACATCCCGTTTCAAGCCGTGCCACCAAAACGTCGTACGGAGATCCCGATATATCTTTGTGCTACCCGGATGAGAAGTATAACTAGCATAATGGGCCTCAGTGAGTATCTCTTTTCTGAGGGCCGCGTCGTTTGGAACGCACAGTCTTCCCTTCACTCGGAGCATCCCGTCCATGCCTACCGCAAAGTCGGACGCCTTTCCTGCCAAGATGAGAGCATGAATCTTTTGCAGGAACGGGTCATCCTTCTGAGCGGCCTTAACCTTTTGTAACAAGTCGGGCTTGAGGCGAAGTTGTGCTACTTGCGCCCACTTTTTGTATCTGATTTTCAGAGTAATGCCCAGGGATTCAAGATCTTGGTGCAGGCTATCATCAATAGCCAAACTCCCTACAGACACTCGACTCAGTGCATCAGCTACAATGTTTCCTTTGCCAGGCGTGTATCTGATCATGAGATCGAAGTCGCTAAGGAGTTCAAGCCAACGCCGTTGCCGCATATTCAAATCCTTTTGTGTGTACAGGTATTTCAAGCTCTTATGGTCCGTGTAGATCTCACACGGCACACCATAAAGGTAGTGGCGCCACAGCTTCAGCACAAACACTACTGCAGCCAATTCTAAATCATGAGTCGAATAATTCTTCTCGTGAGTCTTTAACTACCTCGACGCGAAGGCTATCACCTTATCCCTTTGCATCAGGACATATCCCAGTCCCTTTTCCGATGCATCACTGTATATTTTAAAATCATCCGGTCCGTTCGGCAGAGTGAGGATTGGGGCAGAGACGAGGCGCTGCTTTAACTCCATAAACGAAGCTTCACAGTCGTCCGTCCAAGTAAACTTTGCACCTTTTCGTGTAAGCTGAGTCAAGGGCATAGCAATTCTTGCAAAATTTTATATAAATCTGCGGTAGTAGCCTGCCAGTCCAAGAAAACTTCGGATATCGCTAGCTAACACCGGTCGTTTCTACTGCATAATTGCTTATACCTTTCGTGGGTCTACTACTATGCCTTGCGCAGAGATGATATACCCTAAAAAGGATATGTTGTCCTGCCAAAACCCGCATTGACTCCGTTTGGCATACAACTTGTTGTCTCGAAGGGTTTGCAGCACCATCCACAGGTGTCCTGCGTGCTCATCCATAGTCTTCGAGTACACCAAGATGTCATCGATAAAAACTACCACAAATTTATCGATGAAGGGCCGAAATACACGATTCATTACATCCATGAATGCAACAGGTGCATTCATCAGTCCAAAGGGCATCACTGAAAATTTATAATGTCCGTATCGGGTTCGAAAGGCAGTCTTCGATATGTCTTCAGGCTTAATCTTCAGCTGGTGGTAACCCGAGCGAAGATCAATTTTTGAAAACACCGTTGCCCCCTGTAGCTGATCAAACAAGTCATCTATCCGTGGCAGAGGATATTTATTTCTGATTAAGACCTTGTTCAGCTCCCGATAGTCGATGCAGAGGCGTAGTGTTCCGTCTTTCTTCTTCACGAAGAGCACAGGCGCGCCCCAAGGAGACACGCTCGGACGGATAAACCCACGGTCTAGTAATTCCTGAAGCTGGCATTTTAATTCCTTCAGTTCTGTAGGGGCCATTCTGTACGGAGGCTTGGAGATCGGCTGCGTGTTTGGAAATGTATCGATAGTGAATTCAATCTCTCGGTCTGGTGGCATGCCGGGTAGTTCGCTCGGAAACACATCGGGGAACTCCGCCTCAACGGAAGTAGAATCGACGCTTGCGTAGTCCTGCCGTGTGTCCCGAACCGACGCTAGAAATCCCTCGTAGCCCGAGTGGAGCATTCGCCGAGCAGATGTTGCAGATATCACCATGCAGGCCCTGGTCGCATCAGTCGCTGGACTACTAGTGTAATAGAATACGGCTTCTCCTGGCAGACAAAAAATGACTCGTTTCTCTGCACACTCTATAGTTGCCGCGCAGGCGCCAAGCCAATCCATTCCCAAAATGATATCATAGTCCCAAACATCTAGAACTAAAACATCAAGCGATAGTTTCCTTCCTCCAATACAGATGTAACCACTTTGGCAGGCTGAACGGACAGGTATTTTCATACCGGAGGGGGTACTAACACTTAAATCTAGGTACAACGGAGTCATTTCTATGTTGTTCTCCACAGCAAAGTTTGTAGATATAAAGCTATGTATTGCACCAGAATCAAATAGTACACGATGTGTATGTTATTAAAAAGTAAAGTACCTGATACCATGGTGTCCGAGGCCAAAACTTCTTCTCGTGTCATGGTATAGACCCGACCTTGAGCCTGATTACGCCCTTGCTGAGACGCAGCTCGGTTGGCCTGGGTTGCAGCAGTCTGATTTTGTTGTGGAGGACGACATTATGGATATTTTGGACAGTTCGGAATGGCATGATCAGAAGCTCCACATATGAGGCATAATCCATGCTTCCGACGACATTCACTTGCAACCCGTCATGTCCTCCTACAGAATTCACATCGTTGCCCTGAATTTCCCTTTTGCGAACCGTCGTTATTTGGACGCTTTGCAGCATTGTTTCCTCTATCGTTACTATGGCTGTTTGGTAATAAACGAAAGAAATTGAAACTAGGTTTATACGAAACCCTTTCTTTGGTTTACAAACAAGAAAAAGAAGTACAATTAATCCTATACAAGGATGTTAAGTACAAAAATTTGATTCTGGAGAATATTGCTATAGGAGTCTGATCTGCGGTCAATCACTTTGTCCCTTGGACCACACGATGACAAAGAAGTGCTGTAGAGGATGAAAAAAAAGCTTCAAAGACTGCAAGAGGGGTTGAACTCTCGTTGCCAAAGTAGTCAATCAACACTCTCTGGATAAAAATCCTCGACCTTTCGACCCTCTTTTCTCCTCCTCTTTTGCGACCTTTTCTCCACACCTTTTTTCGACCTTGGACCTCCGTGGCCGGAGGTCTCTATTTATAGGGTTTGGTCACTGTCGGCATAGAAACCGAACAGAGGAGAAAGTTGCACCTTTTATGCGGCAGTTATAATAACTGCCACCCACGTATGAATGATCTTCTAAATAGGCGTGTGACGCGTGTCCCATTACGAGGTAATGCGTATAACTGCTGATCGAAGATCACAGCATGCAAGCCACGTAGGTAACTGCCCCTCGCGTAGAGAAGGTTGGCATAGAAGCCAAATAACTGTCTCGTTGGCGTAAAAGCCGAGTAGTTATCTTGTTGGCGTAGAAGCCAGGTAGGCGTAGAAGCCGAATAGCTGTCAGGTTGGCGTAGAAGCCAAGTAGCTGTCCTGTTGGCATAGAAGCCAAGTAGTTGTCAAGTTGGCGTAGAAGCCTGATGCTGCATGGATAGGTAGCCAGCGTAAAGGTAGCCAATTATTCCTCCTTAACTGAGGTCTTGAGCGCATTCTGGGCCAAATAGCCTTATCACGCACCTTTTGCAAATATAGCCTAGGTTGGCGTATTTCGAGGAGATAGCATACAACGTACTCCTATAGTTGAAAATAGCCAGGTCGGCATATTTCAAGGAGATAGCGTACAACGTTCTCCTATAGCTGAAAATAGCCTGGTTGACGTAATGTGTGGGGATGGTGATGTGGACGTATTAGCCCTAATTATAGCTCACCCAGTCATTAAAAGTAGAACCAAATCTCATGCATTAAATACAGAGATCTGTCCCCATCTCGCGCATTAATTGCAGAGATGTGCCTCGAGTTCTGTACGAAGAACAGCTTTTGACGTGGCGGTTGGTATCATCTCATCCTGAGCGTAAAAGCTCATGTTTGCCTGTGTATAATAGGCAGCGTATTCCTTGAATGCGTAAACGATGTCTTATATCAAGGCTTTGTCACTAGACGACAGTCTGGGGCTCTGTACAGAATCATCATTACAGCCGTCCTCTTGATAGTCGTGCAGTACTCTTTGTCAGGAGTCAGGTTCACTGTTTGATCTGACAGGTTCATTCGAGGAATACGAAGAGTTCCTCGTACAACTTCCCGCTGCATTAAGAGCAAATAGGTTTTACGCTGAAGTGGCGATGTAGTAACCTTTTTACGCTGAAGCAGTCTGGAAATACTGTATTATGCGGGCTGTTCTGGAGCTATATTTTACGCAGAATGGCGTTGAAGCTCTGTTGTACGCCAATGGCTCTAAGTCATGTTTTACGCTACCCAGTGGTGGAGCTCTATTTTACGCGGGCTTCCTGCATGTTGAGGGTTTACGCGTATACTTCTTCAGCGTATTTTTCATGCTTCTACAAGACTCCCCTTCAAAGTTTTCAAATTCCTCGTAATTTAAAATACTTTGAATGAAGCATGAAACGGTCAAGTTTGACACGTTCCGCGAGGCTGATTTTACGACAAATATTTAGGAATCTGTTGGGATTTGGTGTGATCTCCTCTGCCTATATAAAGGCGATTGAGTTAACCTGTTTTTCCCACACTTTCTTCACCATAAAGAGATGGTTGCCGAGTTTCGTCGGTTTGGCTTGAGGAAGAAGAAGATCATGTTCTTCCAGCGTGTAAGGAGCCGTAAAAAGAGGCATCTTCGAGCAAATGTCCTCTGCAATGATGGATCATGGAAGGATATCATAGCTTTCTTTGCTCGGGATGATCAACAATTTTATATGACGATTCGTCCAGGAGAGAGGAAGGATCGTATTGGACCACACAGCTTACAAGCTGTATTTTCTCCCATTATGGCGCTGGACGATGGTAGGTAGTCTGGCCCTGTCTTCCAGTATTGAGTTGGGTCTGAACCCCCAATACAATCTGCCATGGCGTATGGAGGGTGGACTTGAATAATTTAGACAGGCCCAATTGTGTATCCTTCCGCCATTAACCATTTTCTTGTTCATCGGTCCAAGAAGCCGATGAAGTGCCGTAGAAGACGAAAAAAAAAGATCTACACCAATATAATAACCTGGCGAAGCAGATTCTTGGTGTGATCTTAAACGAGAATGAGAAAACCCTTTGTAGAAAAAGAATTTCCATCATATGTAATCATAAAGATGAAAAATCCTTTGTAAACTGGATTTCCATCATATGTAATCATGATTTAATAGAATTGTCTTCTTTTACGCATCTGATGATTTGCCATATTTGCTGTGAGGAAGTCTGAATATGTGCAGCTTCAACACGTCTGAGTAATTTTATGCCGACTCTGATAAAAGAGTATCTGATCTCGTCCCGTCTTTTACGCATAACTGGAGACGCGTAAAAAACTTCTTAGCATTAAGTCGTCTTTGAAGATCCAAACTGTCATGCTGTTTTTTGAACGAGGAGTCGCGTAGAACTTCTGAACTGTCACTTCTCTAATACGAAGAATTCTTGTTCAGATCATCATCTTCAAGAAAGGTTTCCCAAAAATCCCTTGAGAGAGGGCGAGAAATGTCTGTCGACCAAGCCATTCTTGAACTTTTTGAAAAAGATTCTGACTGGACTTTGGATGAACTTCCAATCGACCCAAGAAAAAGAGTCATCTTCCATGCTGAATTCTGTGTAATTCAGGCACTTGGACTGTTTTGTAGCCGAAAAGGAGCGTCTTCTGCGTAAACCCTTGTAATTAGCCGTCTGTATCTTTCGAGCATAGAATCGTAGATTTGTAGTCTCTAAGCGTAAAAAGCTTCCGAGCGTGAAATCATAGATTTGTAGCCTCTGAGCGTAAAATCGTAGGTTTTTAGCCTCTTGAGCGTAAAAGCTCGTGAGCATAAAAGCATCTGAGCGTAAAACCATAGACTTATAGCCTCTGTGCATAAAACTATAGATTTGTAGCCTCTGAGCGTAAAAAGTTCCTGAGCGTAAAATCATAGATCTGCTCTGCGCGTAGAATCTGGATCGACTGACTGTCCGTCTTCCCTAAATGATAGGCTGACGTGGTCCCAAATCATAACCGAATATTAAATATCGGATTTGGTTAGGAATTCGAAGAGTTATCTGAACTCTATAAATAGCCTAAGGTCCTGAGAGAGAAAACTTTTATTTGTTTTTACGAAACTCTAGCTTTCCAAGAACCCTTCTTCTTCGTCTCTTTTTTCTGAGAACTTAGGATCGCCATGGCACCCAAACAAGCTTCTACTGCCAAGGAAAATAAGGTCGCTTCCTCTTCCCGCTCTACTACTCAAGCACGAGCAACTCCTATTAGGATGAATGAGCCTCGATCGGAACACAACGCTCCTCCGTCGAGCTGTGCTCCGGACATTACAGGTAAAGACTTCGGGAAAAATCCTTCGCACACGTTGTACGTGCACGCGCAAGGTCATCTTTTATGCTGAGAGCCTCTTCGAGGAGGATGATGCATGGAGATGTTTCATTGTTTACGCGCACATTCCTAATATGTCGGCGTAAAAACTCCATATTTTTGTGGTCTGGGCGTAAAAACTCAGACTGTCAAAATTTGGCGTAGAACTGCAAACTTTGAATTTTACGCGCCGGATATGAATTCCGGCGTAAAAACTCAAATTTTGTCAATCTGGCGTAAATGCTCAGACTGTTAGATTTTGGTGTCTACTGCCAACTTTGAATTTTATGCCTCGAACATAAGTTCCAGCGTAAGACTCAAATTTTCAGTCTTGGCATAAAAGCACAGACTGATAATCTTTTGCGTAAACTGCAAGAGTATAACGTCTAGTGTAGAAACTGACTTGTTTTCTTACATTTTGTAGTGGACTTGCATATCTCTCTTTTGGCTGAAGTTATGGGCTCTGCTGCCGGGATGTTGAGCTCAAATTATTTGGAGGACTTGTCCCATGTGATATTCCCTATTTCTGGAGCCAATTATCCTGAAGAAAGGGGAACCATTATCTCGTCCCAGGGAGAACGCATGTTGCTGAGTATGATCAGTGGGGATCCCCTGACATACATAGACGGGACGGAGTATAAGAAACCAGGCTTCTTGTTCGGGGACGTTATCGACAAACAGTCCCAGACTAAACCCAAGAAGGAGGATTGGGTGTTTACTGCTGAGGGCACGGTGATGTATCTGCCCAGGATGCCCAGGGATTACCCTATTTCTGCGTTCTTCCACGCTGCACATCCTAGGAAGATGTCATGGACCCTGACTCCCGATCTTCATGGCCGACCAGGGAAAATTTTATACAGCAAGGAATACGACGGGGGGGGGGAGGGGCTATATGAGCTGTCCCTCGGGCCTTGTTATGCCCTTTAGGGGATTACTGCCGGGTAGTGTCCCGAGCGAGGATACGTCGCTGATCCAGCCGGTTCAGATGTCAACCTTCTGCAATGACTTTATGGGGCAGGGAGGAATGTACCCCAGAGTCAACCCTCGGACCAGCGGATGGCTTAGTCCAGAAAATCTTCGATGGGCCAGTTTGACTGCCTGGGCTCTGAAACACTTCCAGACGGAGCTGGAAAGTATTGGCTTGTTCGCGGCTGTAAGCGCCACAAGTGTTGGGCTGCCTGTCAACCTAACTTATTTTTAGCCTTGATGGAGCGATACAACTCACTTACTGGGACTTTTGCCACTCTGCTGGGTGAGTTGGGCTTAGCCCTTCATGAGATGGCAGAGATCTCAAAGCTGCCGATGGGGGACGCTCCTTATGAAGAGTACGTCCCTACCAACAAGGAGTTGAGGGATACCAACCCTCGTGCAGTGGTAGTATATCAGTAGCTGATGTGCCACTATCTTGCCTGTACCACTTTCTACAAGGAGCCCTCTGATTTGGCTCACATCAACAAGTGGGCAACCTATCTCTTCTTCCACCAGGCCCGTAATATTAAGCCGGACAAGGTGGTAGATAGCCGAGACAGGCCCTTGAACCTTTTGAGCATGCTAAATGCTAACACGATCGATGACCTTATTGAAGATGCAGGGGCTTCAGATCATGTTCTTGACGAGGAGATAGGGAGTTACCCTGCAGGCACGAAAGCCTTCAGTTATATGAGGCATTGTCGTAAGCCTCTGTCGAAGGAAGCTCAATTGGCCGGCTTCCTTTCTGTTTGGATTTGCCGCTGGGTAGTGCCTGGCCTCGCGTCTGCAGACCGTATCCATCACAACACCTTATGGCCTGCAGTAAGTTTGGTGTTCGGAGCAAGACTGGGCCTGCTTCCTGCTATGGTATGTAGAATACAAGCAGGCCTGAGGGCCCTTACTGATGGGTTGCTCGCGGATGAGACGCAGCGTGAAAGCTTTCCCAGGGTGGAATTACCATTCCTATATCTGATGGGATGGTTAATTCTTCACAACGTCCGGGTCTGTCACGACCCATACCCGATGTAAGGATACTAGTCGGAAACAACGCCCAGCCTACGCCGCAGAATCGGCGGTAGAACGCTGTCTAGATAGTCTATCTAAAGTAATGAACCACCAATAATGATAGAATACTCAATCACAGAACTAAGATAGAATGAGCACGAAACAGATAAGAATAGAATAGTCATCATACAACTCATGAGTTTAAAATAATACATCAATGAGTCTAAAGAGTAACAAAAATAATCTGGAGACAAATCCAGTACAAAAGAATACTATCATACTACAAAGCTACACTCCAGGGTCAACTGTCTCAGTTGGGATAAGTCCCTCTTGAGCCAGGGTCCCCGAATCTAAACCCACAACATCTTGGGGTCCATAATAGGTAGGATACTCCTCAGTGTCATCTGGAAAAATATATCCAGTCAGGAAAGGAGCAGAGTACATCTCTAATAGCAGTTCTAATCCATGATAAAAACTATGTAACAGTAAATAGCTGTGGATAAACAAGATACACAAAATAGATACAAGAGATATATAGACAATAAGGAAATACTGGAAAGAAATACAATAATGAACAATATGCCAATGAAACAATAATACTAATGACTAAGTGTGTGAGTACTAGCTTAACATGTGATCGGCTTGGGCAAGATACAATGCGGCCTGGCTAATCATACGTGCGGTGCATGATCAACACTATTCGCTTACCAATACTTTATTCATTAGGGATTTGATCACATATCTATACTAATACTCTCCACTCCCAACTGGTATAATAGATCCAACCACGGTATGCTATGGCACTAGATTCCCCAAGAAGAGAGCGACTCCTCCCGAAAATCGGTGTCTGTACATGTACAAGATAACCAATGAAACAATACTTGCACCATATACACCATATACCAAGGAATAACATCTCATGACGAGATCCGGATATACCAATCCGTGTAACCATAGTGTCAAGAGAAACATGTATATCTACACTAGATACAACGAACATAGAGGATATCATAAATGAAAAACTATCAGAGAATGTACTCGCCTGAAGTCCAAAGAACAGTCTCACAGATGTCTGACTCGGTACCTCGAAGACCTAGATATGGAATACCATATTAATACAAGGTCCCGGAAAGAGAACAAGTCAAACTAGTCAACTTCTAGGTCAATAAATAAATTCTAAGTCAAAAGTCAACTATGGTCAACTCTAAAGTCAACTAAAGTCAAACATGGTCAAACCAAGGTCAACCTCACAAGAAATCTATATAAATAATATAGAAAATAAAATACAACAATTTAGGAATCAAAATTAGATCCCAATTGATACCCACACAAAGTATACTAATAATACAATTAATGCACACTCTAAATAATGTATATACAAACCAATATTATACAAATAAAATAATATATTATTATTAGTATTATACCTCACAAAATACCAATATATATACATATATATATATATACAAATATAATATATAAAATATAAATTAAATCTGCCAAATCGTCACTGAAAACAGTGAGCTAAAAATACAAATTAAATAAAACAGCTTATAGTGACAGTCTCAACTGTCACAGAAAATCTATCGCAGAAACTCTATATATAAACCACTGCTGACACAGTTTGATGACAGTTTCAAACTGTCACAGAAAATCGTCGCTGAAGGATTTGCCGCTCAAAACTGTCCGCAGCATTAATGACAGATCTGTCATTAATGCCGAACCACTGTTACAGCGGCTGCTGTAACCGATCAAAATAATGACAGTTTTCAACTGTCATTAAACCTACTGTCACCAAAAAAAAAAAAAATATATATATAATATATATATAAACATATAAATCAATATATATATATATATATATATAACAATTAATAACTATATACTCATATATATACAATTAAATACTATTAGTTACAAAACACAATGCACATATTAATGTACGTATTTTACATGGCTAGAAGCACACATAAAAATACATTCATTAAATTAACAATTAAATATATAATAATTATAAATAATATAATTACACATTTAAACACATAAATATATTTTATAAAATATTTATGTATAATTTATGTTATTAACATAAGTACATATATATTTTTGCATGCAAGAAAGCTACATACATATATTTATACACCACATTAGAACACATAGAAATATCTATAGATCTATGCTATAATAAATACCATAATAAATACACTAGAATAATATATAATATCTATATATATTTACTAATTATAAATGAAGAATTTAAAGCATAATTAATTAAATCTACACATAAACACACCAAATTGGAAAGTTTCACACCGTATCCCACTAGATTTAGGATACGCATGCGACACGAGTCCAACACACAACCAAATGTACCCCGAAGGATACAAACAAGTCACAAATAATATTTATGAATAAATCAAAGTGTCAAAAGTAGATCTATGTGTCCGTGTCAAAATACGACATGTTCAAAGCCCCGTGTCGGAGGGAAACCTCCAAAATGACACGTATCACCAAATAGTTGGGATACGAACCACAAGTACCCAATTATGGATACGACACAAGCCCCAAACACATAAGCACATGCCCAATTGATCTATAGGATCAATTGACACACACAACAAAATATAAATTCGGAATTCCAACAAAATTGACACAAAAAGTACCATAACTTTCTCCATGGGTCTCCTATGAACATAAAACAAAGCCCTATGGGTAGTACATACATATAGGTTAATTTTACATAATTAAATCTCAGATTTACAAGCTATTTTAATGGGAAAAACTGAATTATACCTATTGGGAGATGGATTCTCAATGAAACCTCCAATTGAGATGAACTTGCTTCCAAATTGTAGATCCTTGCTCCTCTTTGTAGATCCTTGCTTCCTCCTTCTAGATCCTTGCTTCTCAACTTTCTAATGGTGAATTGGAAAGAATTTGGAATGAATTTGGTGGGGAATTGGAATGGGAATGGAAGGAATTTGGGAGTGGAAAATTCTAGATCTAGATTTGGAATGAGAATGAGAGGAGAGAGAAATCCCCCCCTCTAATATAGGCCGACCATGCCCCCTTCCCCAAGCAATTGTAAAATGTCCAATGTACCCCTTGGGGCCTCTCATGAAGAAATAATTAAGGAAGGAAGCTTCTAGTCTAATCATTTAATTAATTTAATCCATCTCCTTAACCATGGGCTTTCTAAATGGGCCAAGTCTAACTATTTAATTCATGTTGGTCCATGGGTCCAAACTACACTAGTTGGGTCTACTAAAATAAGTCCAAAATAATTAAATAACATCCAACAACAATTAAATAATACAACAAAAATTATTTACCATGCACAATATTTATTTAAATAGGAAATTACTAAAATACCCTTTTTCCTAAAATGTGGTAGTAACAAGTCTACCCTCGTTAAAATAATTTCGTCCTCGAAATTTAAAGATGAAAACTACCCCCAGAAAATCACAGAACAGAACTAAAGAATCACCATTCACTAATGAACAGAACATAACTAGAAAATAACATACCTCAAGGTACAAACAAATATGGATAACGCTCTCGCATGTCATCCTCTCTCTCCCAGGTAGACTCCCCCGGAGAGTGATACCTCCATGCGACGCGTACCAAAGGAATAGTCTGGTTCCTCAGCACATTCTCTCTCCGATCCAGAATCTCAACTGGCTGCTCTGGATAGCTAAGAGTAGGGCCCACCTCTATCTCTGAGTGATCCAATACATGACTAGGATCTGCCACGTATCGTCTCAACTGTGACACATGAAACATATTGTGCACTCCCTCCAATGCAGGTGGCAAGTCTAGTCTATAAGCAACTGCACCGACCCTCTCTAGAATAGTGAAAGGTCCGATGAATCGCGGACTAAGCTTTCCGCCTCCACCGAAGCGAATCGTGCCTCGTGTCGGAGAAATCCTTAGAAACACCAAACCACCCACCTAGAACAAAACACCATCTTAAGAACTTAATCTATAACAAACAAGAACAAGCACAAACAAAATCTAAACTATACCTCAAACTCCAAAGGTCTCCGATGGCTATCGGCCCAATGCCGCTGTCTGTCCTGCGCCACTCGAAGTCTGTCTCTGATCAACTGAACCTTCTCCGCTGCATCCACAACTATCTCTGGTCCAAGCAAAACTCTCTCTCCAATATCGTCCCAAGACAAAGGAGTACGACACCTCCGACCATATAGAGCTTCAAAAGGTGACATCTCTATACTGGCCTGGTAACTGTTGTTGTAAGCAAACTCTACCAAATGGAGATGGTCCTCCCAAGAACCCCCGAAATCTAGTACACAAGTGCGTAACATATCCTCGAGAGTCTGGATAGTCCTCTCAGACTGCCCATCTGTCTGGGGATGATATGCAGTACTAAATTTGAGCTGAGTGCCCAAACTCTCCTGCAAACTCCTCCAGAAATGAGAAGTGAAACGACTATCCCGATCTGAGACTATGCTGACGGGAACTCCATGTATCCTAACGATCTGCCTCACATACATCTCTGCCAGCTTCTCCGTAGACAAACCCACCTTGAAAGGCAAAAAGTGGGCCGACTTGGTCAACCTATCAACAATGACCCAAATCGCGTCTTTCCCTCCTGGAGATCGTGGAAGTCCGGACACAAAATCCATAGTAATGTGTTTCCACTTCCACTCTGGAATGGGTAATGGCTGAAGTAACCCTCCTGGCCTCTGCCTCTCGGCTTTCACCTGCTGGCACACTAAGCATCTGGATACAAACTGTGCCACTTCCCTCTTCATGCCATACCACCACACACTCTCTCGCATATCCCGATACATCTTGTTAGCACCTGGATGTATGGAATACTGAGAGCGATGCGCTTCCTGTAATACCTCCTCTCGCAACTCCCCACTAGGCACACACAATCTAACTCCATGCCTCAAAGATCCATCCTCTGCAATAGTGAAATCATCCTCCAATCCTGCTCTCATTTGAGCTCTGATACTCATCAAAGATACGTCATCATACTGTGCTGCCTTAATCATGTCCATCAAATCTGAGTGTATCTGTAATCCCCATATCTGCATAGCACACCCAGGAACAATCACCTCAATGCCCAAGCTCTCCAAGTCCTCCAACAAATATCGATCCTGCGTTAAGAACATAGCTACCGGATACCTGCTCAAAGCATCGGCAACTATATTGGCTTTCCCAGGATGATATTGCAAAGAGATATCAAAATCCTTCATCAGTTCCAACCACCGACGCTGCCTCATGTTCAACTCCTTCTGCGTGAAAACGTACTTCAAGCTTTTGTGGTCTGTGAAGATCTACACACGCTCTCCGTACAAATAATGTTTCCACAACTTCAGGGCGAATATGACAGTTGCCAACTCCAAATCATGGGTAGGATAGTTCTTTTCATGAGTACGCAATTGCCTGGATGCATAGGCAATCACTTTCCCATGCTGCTGAAGAACACAACCTAAACCCTTCCCCGATGCATCACTATAAATAGTGAAACCTCCGGACCCTGATGGCAACGTCAAAATAGGAGCAGACGTCAACCTCTTCTTCAACTCTTCAAAAGCAACCTGGCAATCCTCCGTCCAAACAAACTCCAAATCCTTCCTTGTGAGTCTGGTCATCGGCTCGGCAATCCTCGAAAAATCTTGCACAAACTTCCTGTAGTAGCCTGCCAATCCCAAGAAACTCCTGATCTCTGCTACCGAACTCGGAGTCTTCCAAGATTCTACTGCTGAAATCTTCTTCGGATCTACTGAAATACCATCACCAGTCACAACATGCCCCAAGAATTCCACCTTGTCCAAGAAAAACTCACACTTGGACAACTTTCCATAAAGCTTCTCCTTCCTCAGCACATCCAACACAATCCTCAAATGCTCCTCATGCTCCTCCGGTATCCTCGAGTATATGAGTATGTCATCGATGAACACCACCACGAACTTGTCAAGGTACTGGTGGAACACATTGTTCATCAAGTTCATAAATACCGCTGGTGCATTAGTCAAACCAAATGGCATCACCATAAACTCGAACTGACCATACCGAGTTCTAAAAGCAGTCTTCGGTATGTCCTCCGGCTTCACCTTCACCTGATGGTAGCCTGATCTCAAATCTATCTTAGAAAATACCTTCGCCACCACTCAACTGATCAAACAGATCATCAATCCGTGGCAAAGGATACTTATTCTTAATAGTGAGATTATTCAAAGCCCTGTAATCAATGCACATACGCACCGATCCATCCTTCTTCGGTACAAACAATACCGGGGCTCCCCATGGTGAAGAACTCGATCTGATAAATCCCTTATCCTGTAATTCGTCCACCTGCTTCTTCAACTCGACCAGCTCGCTGTTGTTTACTCTATAGACAAGCTGCGAAATTGGTTCTGCACCTGGCACCAAATCTATAGAAAATTCAACATCTCGATCTGGTGGCAATCCTGGTAATTCCTCAGAAAACACATCCAAGAATTCTGCTATCAACGGATGCGACAACTCCTTGTCTTCCACCATAGCTCCACAAATAATGCCTTCTCCCTGCTCCGCAGCTCCTCTAGCAAACTCGAACTCTGGCTCTCCTGGCGAACCAAACAAAACTCTACCTCCTCTACAGTCTATGCTAGCACGGTGCCTACTCAACCAATCCATCCCAAGTACAATGTCGTAGCTCGGAAGTGGCATTACAAGTAGACACGCACTCAACTCCCGGCCTCCCAAAGTAACTCTCCGATCCTTGCAAATATCATTAACTAGGATAATGCCTCCCCCGGTCATGATCTTGCAAGTCCTAAGCAAAGACTCAGCTACCAAACCATGCTTCAGAGCAAAAAAAACAGATACAAAACTATGGGAAGCACCACTATCAAACAAAGCTAAAGCTGGAATGGAATCAAGAAGAATAGAACCTGCGATAACATCTCCGGTGGGTTCCTCCTCTTCGACGGTCATAGCAAACGCTCGTCCCTGTCGAGCACCTCCCTGCTGTTGATGCTGGATAAAACGCTGCTGCTGTATCGGAAGCGGTCCCCTCGGCTGTGCTGCAGGTGGTCTCGTCTGTGTCCTTGGAGCTGGAGCTGCTCCCTGAACTGCACGACGAGGACACTCCCTTGATTGATGCCCTTCAGTACCATAATACAAACAAACTCCTAGCCTCCTCCTGCAAACTTCCCAGATATGGCCGGGCTTCTTGCAGAAGTTGCATGGAGCTTGCTGTAACTGTCTCTGCTGCTGAGGTGCCTGGTGAAAAGGCGCTCTAGCTGGAGTCTGGTTCTGCTGTGGCTGCTGGAAAGGTCTGGACTGGAAATGAGGATGTTTGGCAGATACTGCACTGCCGTTGGCCCCCAGAAAAGAATCACGGTCTCTCTTGGTCTTCAAACCCAGATCCAGCTCAACCTTGCGTGCCTCCGCAAGTATCTCAGAGTATGTCTCATAAAAAGACGGAATGAGGCTTCAATATGGCACATGATGTAAGACACTCAAGGAAAGGACAGATTAAGAGATCAAGTATCAATATCAAAGGAGAATAGTTGAATCAAAAGAATTTTCCTAGATGTGATTGAGTATCTCAGCCTATATCCTATATCCTATCGCAGGCTCGCAGTAGTACAACTAAGTTGTCGCACTACCATGACATCACATACTTGTAAAGTTAGACCTGCATGGGCCACCACCAAAAATGTGTCACGACCCGTACCCGATGTAAGGATACTAGTTGGAAACAACGTCCAGCCTACGCCGCAGAATCGGCAGTAGAACGCTGTCTAGATAGTCTATCTAAAGTAATGAACCACCAATAATGATAGAATACTCAATCACATAACTAAGATAGAATAAGCACGAAACAGATAAGAATAGAATAGTCATCATACAACTCATGAGTTTAAAATAATACATCAATGAGTCTGAAGAGTAACAAAAATAATCTGGAGACAAATCCAGTACAAAAGAATACTATCATACTACAAAGCTACACTCCAGGGTCAACTGTCTCAGTTGGGATAAGTCCCTCTTGAGCCAGGGTCTCCGAATCTAAACCCACAACATCTTGGGGTCCATAATAGGTAGGGTACTCCTCAGTGTCATCTGAAAAAATATATCCAGTCAGGAAAGGAGCAGAGTACATCTCTAACACCAGTTCTAATCCATGATAAAAACTATGTAACAGTAAATAGCTGTGGATAAACAAGATGCATAAAATAGATACAAGAGATATATAGACAATAAGGAAATACTGGAAAGAAATACAATAATGAACAATATGCCAATGAAACAATAATACTAATGACTAAGTGTGTGAGTACTAGCTTAACATGTGATCGGCTTGGGCAAGATACAATGCGGCCTGGCTAATCATACGTGCGGTGCATGATCAACACTATTCGCTTACCAATACTTTATTCATTAGGGATTTGATCACATATCTATACTAATACTCCCCACCCCCAACTGGTATAATAGATCCAACCACAGTATGCTATGGCACTAGATTCCCCAAGAAGAGAGCGACTCCTCCCGAAAATCGGTGTCTGTACATGTACAAGATAACCAATAAAATAATACTTGCACCATATACACCATATACCAAGGAATAACATTTCATGATGAGATCCGGATATACCAATCCGTGTAACCATAGTGTCAAGAGAAACATGTATATCTACACTAGATACAACGAACATAGAGAATATCATAAATGAGAAACTATCAGAGAATGTACTCGCCTGAAGTCCAAAGAACAGTCTCACAGATGTCTGACTCGGTACCTCAAAGACCTAGATATGGAATACCATATTAATACAAGGTCCCGGAAAGAGAACAAGTCAAACTAGTCAACTTCTAGGTCAATAAATAAATTCTAAGTCAAAAGTCAACTATGGTCAACTCTAAAGTCAACTAAAGTCAAACATGGTCAAACCAAGGTCAACCTCACAAGAAATCTATATAAATAATATAGAAAATAAAATACAACAATTTAGGAATCAAAATTAGATCCCAATTGATACCCACACAAAGTATACTAATAATACAATTAATGCACACTCTAAATAATGTATATACAAACCAATATTATACAAATAAAATAATATATTATTATTAGTATTATACCTCACAAAATACCTATATATATACATATATATATATAAAAATATAATATATAAAATATAAATTAAATCTGCCAAATCGTCACTGAAAACAGTGAGCTAAAAATACAAATTAAATAAAACAGCTTATAGTGACAGTCTC
This sequence comes from Iris macrosiphon, assembly GCA_036927795.1. Classification (NCBI taxonomy): domain Eukaryota; kingdom Viridiplantae; phylum Streptophyta; class Magnoliopsida; order Asparagales; family Iridaceae; genus Iris; species Iris macrosiphon. Next base: position 10,904,959 of record JAYESA010000006.1, read on the forward strand.
AACTGTCACAGAAAATCTATCGCAGAAACTCTATATATAAACCACTGCTGACACAGTTTGATGACAGTTTCAAACTGTCACAGAAAACCGTCGCTGAAGGATTTGTCGCTCAAAACTGTCCGCAGCATTAATGACAGATCTGTCATTAATGCCGAACCACTGTTACAGCGGCTGCTGTAACCGATCGAAATAATGACAGTTTTTAACGGTCATTAAACCTACTGTCACCAAAAATAAAAATATATATATATATAATATATATATAAACATATAAATCAATATATATATATATATATATATATATATATATATATATATATATATATATATATATATATATAACAATTAATAACTATATACTCATATATATACAATTAAATACTATTAGTTACAAAACACAATGCACATATTAATGTACGTATTTTACATGGCTAGAAGCACACATAAAAATACATTCATTAAATTAACAATTAAATATATAATAATTATAAATAATATAATTACATATTTAAACACATAAATATATTTTATAAAATATTTATGTATAATTTATGTTATTAACATAAGTACATATATATTTTTGCATGCAAGAAAGCTACATACATATATTTATACACCACATTAGAACACATAGAAATATCTATAGATCTATGCTACAATAAATACCATAATAAATACACTAGAATAATATATAATATCTATATATATTTACTAATTATAAATGAAGAATTTAAAGCATAATTAATTAAATCTACACATAAACACACCAAATTGGAAAGTTTCACACCGTATCCCACTAGATCTAGGATACGCATGTGACACGAGTCCAACACACAACCAAATGTACCCCGAAGGATACAAACAATTCACAAATAATATTTATGAATAAATCAAAGTGTCAAAAGTAGATCTATGTGTCCGTGTCAAAATACGACATGTTCAAAGCCCCGTATCGGAGGAAAATCCCCAAAATGACACGTATCACCAAATAGTTGGAATACGAACCACAAGTACCTAATTATGGACACGACACAAGCCCCAAACACATAAGCACATGCCCAATTGATCTATAGGATCAATTGACACACACAACAAAATATAAATTCGGAATTCCAACAAAATTGACACAAAAAGCACCATAACTTTCTCCATGGGTCTCCTATGAACATAAAACAAAGCCCTATGGGTAGTACATACATATAGGTTAATTTTACATGATTAAATCTCAGATTTAGAAGCTATTTTAATGGGAAAAACTGAATTATACCTATTGGGAGATGGATTCTCAATGAAACCTCCAATTGAGATGAACTTGCTTCCAAATTGTAGATCCTTGCTCCTCTTTGTAGATCCTTACTTCCTCCTTCTAGATCCTTGCTTCTCAACTTTCTAATGGTGAATTGGAAAGAATTTGGAATAAATTTGGTGGGGAATTGGAATGGGAATGGAAGGAATTTGGGAGTGGAAAATTCTAGATCTAGATTTGGAATGAGAATGAGAGGAGAGAGAAATTTCCCCCCCTCTAATATAGGCCGACCATGCCCCCTTCCCCAAGCAATTATAAAATGTCCAATGTACCCCTTGGGGCCTCTCATAAAGAAATAATTAAGGAAGAAAGCTTCTAGTCTAATCATTTAATTAATTTAATCCATCTCCTTAACCATGGGCTTTCTAAATGGGCCAAGTCTAACTATTTAATTCATGTTGGTCCATGGGTCCAAACTACACTAGTTGGGTCTACTAAAATAAGTTCAAAATAATTAAATAACATCCAACAATAATTAAATAATACAACAAAAATTATTTACCATGCACAATATTTATTTAAATAGGAAATTACTAAAATACCCTTTTTCCTAAAATGTGGTAGTGACAGGGTCATGTCTCCCGGTCCTGCCAGTGGTTCAGGAAATAACTTCTTGTTGAATTACAAGAATTTCTCTTGGAACGTGGGGACCATGATAGATTGTCGGTGGGCGTTAAATGTTGCCCACAGTTGGAAACTCTTCTGTATCGTCCCCCATGTACATATCAATCAACAGGGGACGAAACTTAAGGATGGGGGCCATGGGAGGACCATTCTTTCTCCTAAAGCCTTCTACTGGTTGGTCTGCATTAAACCTTCCCATTTGCTGTACAGAAGCGATGACCACTGCTGCCTAGAACCTTATTTGCCCAGTCGGTTCGCCAGACAGTTTGGGTACGATCAGCTGCATGTGGGAAATGCCATTACCAGCTTCAAGTCCAAAGGTGGACTTATTGATGGAGCCAGAGGATGGCGGTACTTCATCACGGGATGTACTGGTGCAACTTTTGCCGTACCCACGACTTTCCTCTCTATGGAGTTGTGCATCCTTCACTCATATGCGCAGTTCTATGCGTCCATAAATGGCTTCCATCGCGATTTTGATGTGCATGAAAGTTTTAGGATGCCCTCCCATAGGTCTACTACAAGGGAGGAGATTCCGTCTGTTTCTTCGGATGAGAATGAGGACATCGCCGGGCTAGACGAGTTCTTGACGACAATACCGAGAGGCGTAATAACTCCGCCAGCAGAGCCTCTCGTTATCCCCCAGAAACGGAAGGCTTCCACTCCGAAAGCGCCTTCTCCTCGCAAGAAGAAGATTGCCAGAGGTCCGAAAAGGGCTTCCACCAGGGGCTTCTAGGAGTGAGCCTGTCGTCTCCCCTGTTGGGGATGATTCTTTAATCAGAGGTCCTTCGCCTTTTAGAGAGGGAACCTCCATAATTCTGGCCGGTAGTGCCGGAGATTCTTTGCTCGAGATCGCCGCTGCTACTACTGCTTCTGGTAGTGCTACGAGATCGCCTTCGAGGCCGAGCCTATTAAGGATACCTTTATCCAGACAAATAATGGGAGTAACCCCTACCTCGTTTGTAAGTATTTCCAGCGAGATTCTACCCAATGAGCCTCGAGTGGATCTTGGTGAAGACTGGGAAGACTACCCGCCAGTGTCAGTTGGTGCACCCTCTTCTTCAGGTATTACAGCTCGCTTAGCATCATTAAGAAATAATTTAGCTGTACTCGCTGCGGACGCGACATATATACCATCGGCCATGGGTAAATGTTGTCTTTACGCCTCTTTTAGAAAAATTAACATCAGGTTGATATTAACTTTCTCTTGTCTTCTTTTCAGGCGAAGACATCTCGGGGGAGGGTGGAGTCGATACAACCTTAGACTTTGTTGTGGACCCTGCCGATGAAACGACGGCGCTCGACTTTGATACCGAAGGGGCATGCTTTGAAGCTGCTGCTCCTTCGTCTACAATGTTTTCGGGTGTCATCTCGCCAACAGCAGTCCCGATATCTTCAGAGGAGGATGAGCCCATCATAGCGACTGCGCTTCCTTCGTTGAGTACACCAGCAACTTCTACCATTGCTGGTGTTCATTCTTTTGTAGCGCCATCTGTAGAGGCAACGACTGTGGCGACTTCCTCTGCAGTCATTCTTGGAGGAAGATTTACTGATATTGCGGCCACTCCCGGCGTCCATTCGAGCTTTGCTATGCTAGTGGATCAATATACTAGCATATTTTATCTCACTCTGAAGGAGTTAATATCGTTGGTACTGGAGAAGAACTTAGGTTTCGCTGCTCTGAAGATGTCCTCTAATCTGCTTATCGTGCATATTAGAAATTTCAATAATAATGACCGAGCTGATGCTCTAGAGAAAATAGTTAATGGTTTGGAACAACCCATTAACGAGTATTTGCAACTATCTCGAGGCAACGTCGATGAGATAATCCAGGCCGAGTATGACTCCTTGACTGCGAAGCTTGCTGAACAGATGGAATGCTGAAACAAATCCATCCAGGCACAACATCAGTAGATGGATAAAGAGCGGGCCGTCTTGGAGGAGGTTACTCCTCAGATAACCCAGTGCGAGGCCGAACATGAGGGAAATAAGGCGAGGGTCCATAAATTGGAAGCTAAACTCGCTCAGGCAAAGGAGTGGGCTCTCCAGTCCTTGGCAGCTCGAGATAAGTTAAAGGGCTGAATGGATTCAGCTCAGCAGAATTTGGCATATGCGGGAGTCATCCACGCCGGTTTTGTTCATGCTCAGTCCGAACTATCCCTCTTGAGTGATGACGAGGCACGACTGGAACAGGCTCGCGCTAATATCTTGGACTCCAGGAATGAGAGGATGGCCGCTTTGGCGCAGCAGATTCATGATTTGACTGCTCCTCCCAAATGATGTACTTTTTGCTTCTCTATGTAATTTTTCTTTTCTCGGAGATAATAAAGAGAATTTATCTGACTTTGTGGACCCATCATTTTTGAATAAAAATGATAGGCTAGGATGAAAGTGATATCAGAGGTAATATGGACATGATATACTTTCGGTAAGCTTCAGCTGGATATATCTATTCAGAGGTTATGTGAACATGATAGAATATGCTCCAACTAAATTTGTATACAAAATACTATCAGAGGTAATATAGACGTGATAGGTTTTGAAGTTTCAAATTAGTTAAATATATCTATTCAGAGGTCATAATAACATGATAGAATATGGTCCAACCAATCTTTGTACATAGTATCGTCAGAATGAGATCTTCACCATACTCCGTTTAAGCAAAGGGAGATTAAGCGTAGTACCTCTTCAAAAATTTGCCATTGATAGGAGCCATTATCAGATCTTTATTAGGCTTGGCTAATCTGTAAGTGCCGTTTGAAAACGTCATTTCAATCACATAAGGGCCCTCCCATTTGGGCTAGAATTTACCCTTACTTTTGTGGGTAATGATCATTGACCTCTTCACAACTAGAACTAGCTCGCCAACTTTGAACACTCTCTCCTTCACTTTTCGGTTAAAAGCTCTAGAAATACGTGCCTGGTAGAACGCAATACGCTGCTGAGCTTGAAGGCGTTTCTCGTCTAATCATTCTAGCTCTTGAAGCCGTAGTCGATCATTATTTTCCTGAGTCAACTCATTAGCCACTGCTATTCTGAGTGATGGAATTTGGATTTCAATGGGGAGAACTGCTTCACACCTGTAGACTAATGAGAATGGGGTACAACCCGTCGGTGCTCGTACCGTTGTACGGTATGCTCAGAGGCACTCTCCCAGTTTCTCATTCCAATCTCTTTTGTTTGAAGAGACGAACTTTTTCAAGAGTTTGATAATGGTTTTGTTGAAGGCTTCCGCTAAACCATTAGCAGCTGGATTGTATGCCGTAGAGGCCATATTTTGTATCCGATTCTTATCGCAAAATCGGTGAAACGCTTGGCTGATGAATTGAGGCCCATTGTCATGAATTATCCTTCGGGGTATCCCAAAGTGATAAATGACATGGTGCTTGATAAAGCTGATCACGTTGGATGTCTTTACCTCAACAAGGGGGATTGCCTTCGTCCATTTGGAGAAGTAGTCCGTGATAGCTAATATGAACCGATGTCCTCTAGAAGAAGATGGGTGAATAGGCCCAATGATATCCATATCCCATGCTTCAAAAGGCCATGATGCAATCGTAGGATGTAGATGCTCAGGAGGTTGATGTATAAAATTTGCATGAACTTGACAAGCTTTGCACTGTCTTGTATATTTCACTGCATCTGCGATCATAGTAGGCCAGTAGTAGCCCATCCTCCTGATACGATCTTGTAACTTAGGACCGGGTTGATGTGCTCTACATACACCATCGTGAGCTTCTCGGATAACCCGTTTTGCATTATCGTCAGAGAGACATCGTAATAGCAGTCCATCGTATGTTTGGTGATATAAACATTGTGAAGACGCATCAAAATAGAAGCATAATAATCATCTTTTGATGGATACTGCTTCTTTAGGATCCTCTGGTAAGATTTCGTATGACACGAAGTCTATAAAGGGACTTCTCCAGTCTCTCTTAGGAGGAACCGTATTCACAGCGTAGCCGCGTTCTATGTGAAAGTTATTTTTCACACAGAATAAATCTCTGTTAAGCAGGATCACTGAATTCTGCCTTCTTATAGGAATAGCTAAATCTGCAGCTAGGCTGGCCAGGGCATCAGCTTCCAAATTTTGAGATCGAGGCACGTGCTCTAGGAAGAATCCTCTGAAAGACAATGCAATCTCGATCGTTGCTTGGTGATAAGGAATGAGGTCTGGATTGCGGACTTTATATATTCCTCTGACTTAATTGATGATCAGCTGAGAGTCACCAAAAGCTTCCAGGTATTCAACATCCAATTCTTTAGCGACTTGGAGCCCGATTAATAGGGCGTTATACTCTGCCACATTATTAGAGCAGGGTTCGCTAAGAGAATATGCTCGATAAATGACGAGTTTATCAGGAGTCACCAGGAGAATTCCTACTCCTGAAACCACGTTTCCCCTAGGACCAGTCCTGGAGGCACCATCGAAGAATAGCTGCCATGTATCACTTTCCATTGCAGAATTATATTCTGCAACTTCGTCGGGAATGTCCTCGTATAATTTGGAGGTTTCCGGAATTGGATGAGCAGCTAAGAAATCAGCCAAGGCCTGACCTTTTATGGACTTCTGAGGGACATATGCCATATCATACTGTGTTAATAACATCGCCCAAGTCGCAAGTCAGGAATTGAGAACACTTGGCTTGTTTATCAATACTCGAAGAGGATTGATCCTGGAGATGATATAAATAGTTTGGCCTGTGACGTAATATCGCGTCTTCTGAATAGCGAACATTAGGGCCAAGCATTCTTTTTCCACTGGATTGTATCGGTGTTCAGCTCCGACCATCATCCTGCTTAAATAGTAGATAGCCTGTTCATGGCCCTCATTATTCTTCTGTGCGAGGAGAGCTCCTAAAGAATGATCCATTGCTCGAACATACAGCAAAAATTGTCTTTCTATGACGGGAGGCACCAGAACTGGAGGATTAGTGAGGTAGCATTTGATATCATTAAACGCTTGCTGACAGGCTTCGTCCCATACGAATGACACACCTTTCTTCATCAGGCGAGAAAAAGGTTGACATCTCCCAGAGAGGTTGGATATGAATCTCCTGATATAAGCTAGGCGACCTTGAAATCCCATAAGTTCCCTCAGATTACGGGGCGGTCACATATCTAGGATAGCTTTCACTTTATTAGGATCTACTTGAATGCCTTTAGCGGTAATGACAAATCCCAGGAATTTGCCACTGGATACACCGAGAAAGGACTTTGTAGGATTCATTTTGAGCTGATGTTGGCAACTCGAACACCGTCTTCAAATCTTGGATGTGATTATCCTTGAGGCGGCTTTTGACAGCGATATCGTCTACGTAAGACTCCACTGTTTTACATAAGTGCTCATGGAATATGTTACTCATAGCTCGCTGGTATGTAGCCCCGGCATTCTTCAGTCCGAAAGGCATAACCGTATAACAATATACCCCCAATGGTGTCCGGAAGGCAGTATGCTTCTCATCTTCAGGATTCATCTTAATCTGATTATATCCTGAGAATCCGTCCATAAAAGACATGCACTAAAAACCGCAGGTATTGTTGATCATGACGTCTGTGATGGGAAGAGGGAACTCATCTTTAGGGCATGCATCATTGAGATCTCGAAAGTCGATGCAAACATGCACTTTCCCGCTTTTCTTCATGACTGGGACAACGTTGGCAACCCAGTCAGGATGTTGTTCTTCCCGGATAAACCCGCAGGCTATCAACTTCTTGATTTCAGCTTTAATGGTGTCCATCATATCCGGACGGAACCGACGTTGGTGCTGCTTTACAGGTTTTGAATTGGGCAGTATGTTGAGCTTATGGGTAGCCACTTTTGGATCGAGACCTGACATATCCTCATAATTCCATACGAAGACTTCGATATATTTTTTTATCAGCTGGATTATTTCTTTCCTTTCTTCTTCAGAAAGATTGTTACTGATAAATATCGGCTTTGGTGAAAGTTCATCCCCAACATCGATTTGGATAACTTTATCTTCAGTGGGTGGTTCTCTCTGCTCGAACCGAAGTTCCCATTATGTATCTATTTGCTGAGCCCAGGATTCATCTTCGAATGGTTCAGATTCTTGTTCCTCTGCTTCGAGAGAATCTGTCAACACCATATTTACTGATAATACCTGTCCGAGATCAGCATATGAGTCAGAGGACGACGAACCATCCTGAGAAGAGGAAAAGGTATCCTCACTTGACTCAAAATTTATAAGAGATGTGGTATACCCTAACCCAAAACGAGTTCGTTGACAATAGGGATCACCATGCAACGGTGTTCGTCTGCCTTTCCCATAGTTGAGACCTGGTTCCAGCTTCAAGTCATAAACCATACTTTGTATAATCTTCAAGGCTTGTGGGCTATACCTGTGAACTTGCATTTTCCCAGCATCGGACTCATAAGAATCTTCTTGTACAATCGGCTTGTTGTGCATGCGACCGAAGACTATTGGATGCTGATTACTGCGAGTAGGCAGGATAATAAAGATAGAATCTTCATGTGGCCCATATGTCGTGATGACATTAGATGTTGACGCCACTTCCCACACATACGGATGATAGGAGTCTATAGCTTCCAAGAATCTTTGTGCTATAGTGTAAACCCCCTAATTTTTCAAGAATTTTTAAAACAAATTTTTTACAAAAATTTTCGTAATTTTCTGGAATTAAAATTAAGATATTTTGTAATTAAATGATTTTTTTATTGATGTTAATTAATATTAAAATATTATAAAAATAATATTTTTGGGTGTGAAATAAAAAACTAGACATAGGATAATTTTTTGGGAATTTATTGGACCCCAAAAATATTTTTAAAGCCCTAAAAACCAAGTCGTAATTAACCCTAAATTAAACCCTGACTGAACCCGGTTTATTTGAAATAAACCAAACCGAACCGCTGTTAAAAATGAACCGAACCGAACCCAGCCCTTAACGGGTCGGGTCGGATTCGAATTGAACCTGACCCAGACCTGTTAACCCTAACCGAAACCCTAATCCTAATCCTAACGGAATCACTGTTCCGGCGGCTATATAATATCCTCGATTTCCACGCTCCGCCGCCGAAAAACTCCATCTCTCTCCTTTCTCCGTCGCGCAGAGCCGCTCCGATCATCCCTCGGCTGCCCTAGCCTGAACCCTAACCCGTCGCCTTCCCTCATCCTTCCTCCGCCCTGTCCCTCGACTACATCCACCCCCTCCATCTCTCCCCGCAGCCCCAGCCGACGACCCCGCTCGAGCCCTCGCCACCATCTCTCCCGTCGACCACCACCCTTCGTCACCCACCGCCTGAACTCGAACCCCCGACCAAAACCTCGTCGTCCTCCGCCCATCCCCGACCTGCAGTGCCCGATCGACTCAAACCCCGGCCGCCCGTTCCATTCCTCCTCTTCCTCGACGAGCAGCAGCAGCCGCTGCTCTCCCCGCGGTGCCTCCACCTCGCTGCCTTCACTCCGGCGGCGCTGTCCCCCTCCGTCGATCCCCTGAACCGCCACGGCGAAGCCCCGGCGAGTCTCTGCTGAACCCTGACTCTGACACAGCGGCACCCTGACCCGGACACGGCACAACACAGAACCCGAACACGGCACAACACAGTGACCCAGACACGAGAAAATCTCGTTTCACGGAGCCCTGTTCAGGTGACCCGTTCTTTCTCCTCGTTGCTCCATTTTTTGTTCCGTCAGTTGTAACACGTAGGCTGTGTAACCCACTCGATGTCCGTGCAACCCGCTCGGTATATCGCGTCCTGTGGCGATCGCAAACCGCGATCCAAAAATAGGAAAAACAACACCCCGTTTTCACCTGGAACTGAGTACGCCCCGCCAAATGGGACGACTTGGTCGCGCGCAGTCTTCACCAAAAGGTGCGCGCCGTTGATACGGACGTGCGGGATTTCACAAAAGTTGATTTGGATGTGCGTGCACACCGGAATCAACGCGTACCCGCCGACAACGCCCGTATCCGCCTGTTCTGGAACACATCGTAACTTTGTGTACACACGTCGGATCGAAACAAAACTTGTGCCATCAGACTCGTAGTAATACGCTGGTCCTGTGACCCAAGTTTGGTTCGATTATGAGAATGTTGACCAAAATCGCGTATCGTGGGCCCCACGGCTCCACTTGACAGGCGATTTTCTGATCGGCTCATCGAAATCCAATTTTGAAAGTTTTGTTGGGTTCGTATCATCGTTCTGGACTTGTTAACGCTAAGTTAGACGAATTTAGAGACCATTGATTCTGACACAATTTTCGGTACGAAGCGGGCCACACGTGGACCCCACTTTGACCCAAAATTACGATTTTGCCCCTGTGTCCAAATTGGACGAAAGGGAAGTGCTTTAGCTTATTTTGCTTATTCTGGGAATGTTGGTGATATCTATTTCAGTATCCGGAGACATTTGTTCGGAGACCATAGCTTCTGATCCTGTGTGCTTGACTTCTGGACAGTACACCTTGCAGCTTTCTTACCAGGCAAGATACCTTGCCAAATTACTTACAGTATTTTGCATGCTTAGTATATTTCTGTATATTTATTGCATTCTGTTTATTCTTGCATGTATAGTTTTCTTTCAGTCATTACTATGTATTAGATATGTTGACACACACTTGACACTTAGTATCATGAGAGGACAATCATTAGGCGTATGGGCTTTTAACCACTCTGGTAAACCGTAGTATATAGTTCGCACTACGGGCGTGTGTCGTACTGGTCGCTACCCCGAGGTATATCGATTTCTGTAGAGTCGTGCTGGTCGCTACCCCAGAGGTGTGTCGATTTCTGATGTCCATTGGCGGGTGTGTGAGTTGTGAGGCTTAGATCGAGTAGCCTACCCTTGCCCATACGTCAAAAATTTGTCCTCATTTGCATTCATATAGATTGTCTTGTACAGCGTACTTATTTATTTTCAAATTATATGCATGTTTACTGTATTCAAATTGGCTCACTTTTCTGTAACTTGTTACGTCCCTCTGAGGACCTGGTCCTCTGCCAGGTGTATCTGTTCTTGAGTATTTGCAGAAGCGCAGATTCGGATGGTTACATATGTTTCGAGGATGTCTTCTTTCCGAGCCCATGATTGTTAGCTGGTATTCTTGCATTGTGTTTATTGTGCTGTACTTTTCCATTCGAGTTGGTAGTGGATTTGTTTCCATCCAACTATCATCCTTAGATACTTATGTTGAGATCTAGTTATATAGATGCTAGTTATTCATTTATATTGATTTTCTGTAGATGAGATTTAGATTGTACCCTGTGACTTGTGATACATTTTAAACCACTTGTGGATTGATATTCATATTACAGCGTACGTATGGGTTATGGTTTCCATATATTGGAGTTGACATATCCATACGGCTGGCATGCTTACGTGTTCTTAGTCCTACGTATTTTGGGACTGGGGCATGACATATTTTTGTGGTGGTCCATGCAGGTCGAGAGCATATTGTTCGGTTACGTTACTGTACCGAGCAAGCCTGCAAATAGGATTAGAGTATAGGATCTCATCCATATTTAACTATGATTCATCTTTCTCCTATCTGTTCTATTCGAATAATTGTATCCTGCTTGATTACTATACTTCCCTGATAATTCCTTGAGTATAGCCCCCTCCTAGAATATAGAAGTCCCTGTCGCTAGATGATAAGTAGGGTAACATCCCTATTAAGGGTACAACCAGAGTGTTGACACACCACTATGTTTAGAATATCTAGTGAACCCTAGAATTCCTTATCTCTAGAATTGGTTTACCATTACCCCCTGATGTATTATGAGGACTTGAGAGTAGTATAGACACTACTAGTGTTAGTTAGAAGTTTACCATAATGTTTGACCCTAGTATTGAGGAACCAATAGAAAACCAAAAATTGAAATTTCGGACTGAACGTGACCTTCATAGTTAGATAGTATTGGAGAATTATAAACTTAGATCATTGTCTTATTATTAGTAGACAGCACCTTTGAAAGCCTAGAGGAATGCTTAGATCATTGTCTTATTATTAGTAGACAACACCTTTGAAAGCCTAGAGGAATGCAATCAAACACTTTTTCCTTGATCATGCCTCGAACATAGCAACTAGCATACCACCCCCTTAGAGAACCATGATGCTATCTAGAGCCATCTATTTTAATTTCATACATTGCTCCTCTGCGACCATAGCACTCGCTAGTATGCGACAACTGATTACGTTTCTTCTCTTCATCTTTCAATTCGTGCCATCTGACACCTCTAATTATAGACCAAGTGATTGTATTCTATGATAGGATATATAGTTTGCTAAAGTTATAGTTGTAATCTTGAATTTTGAATTGTGTGTCTTGTAGTTAGAACCTGATAGTTGAGTTGTTCAATTAGATTGTGATAATTACCCCTAGTTGTAGATCACGTAATTGTACCCCCACCTCGATACGAGTTGTATTCCCTTCCCCTTGAGACTAGTAGCCTTTCCATTCTTAATGTTGGCACATGTTCTATGAGCACTATGATTAAGACTTAAGGTGACCCTTACCTATATAATGCAATAGGAGACCCTAATAAGTACCAAGATCTTTCCTCATATACCCTAATAAGAGTTTCTGTTTTATTTACATGTGCAAGGTTATTTTGCAGGATCCTCTTAAGACTGTCACAGTATTAGTTTAATTCTTTTAGGTTGGGTAGTATGCCTCACAACCTAGTACCACATAGTCCACTTGACCCATCGAGGTAGTGTAACTAAATGACATTAATTGTATGCTAGCATAAGACGACAGTATTTATGCAGACAATATAATTTAGAGGTCCATGCTCTATTTGGTCGACTAGCGACTTAGACAAGGAGTTGTATGACAACTGTGGAGATTGTATAGTCTTAACTTCTTGTGGACTGGAAATATGTTGTGACTTCTTCCATCATGATCTAGCGCATTTATATTTCATATACTACCTTGACTTATGCTGCTATTTTATAGCCTAGTTTTACAAGCTTATTCTTTATCGAACTTGTTCATGACATATATATTATTGGGGAGGCCCACAATAGTACATTTCAGAATCAGTGTATTACGGTCTGATCAACCATAGTGCGCTTGATTCGCCCTTCGCAATAATACTTTACGTGGATTGAGATATATAGTTGACTAGTAGACACCTATACTTGCCCTCTAGATATGTCTGAGCAGATCGTATCAGTTACATAAATGTACTAATACGAGCATGTGAATAAAAATTACCAAAATATGATTTTAATCCACAATTGCCTTGACAATTCCCATTTGAATTCTTTAAACGCCTTGATTCCGATACTTCTATTCTATTACCTCTCCCTTGAACTCTTTATTATTGATCTCCGTCTTCCCTTATTTCGGAAAGACGAAACCACTTACTTGGTATAAGTTTGATATACAGAGAGTACTAGATATACCCCATAGGCCGATCACATACTTGAGGATTATTCTTTTGTAATTAAGGGCATATCATAGATGTCATGTTTGGTGTTAAAAGCTTTGAGGATTAAATAACATGATTAAGTAATTTAGAGCATAGCCTTCTTAGATGTATAGCCTTAGATGATAGATAGATAAATTCTAAGTTGGATAGAAACTGCAATGTTAACTTAAGGAGAATTCTTTAGACTGTAATCAAGTGAGGTTAGATAGAGAAACTCTACCCTAGTTTAATTTTGAGGACGAAATTGTTTTAAGTTGGGTAGATTGTAAACCCCCTGATTTTTCAAGAATTTTTAAAACAATTTTTTACACAATTTTCCGTAATTTTTTGGAATTAAAATTAAGGTATTTTGTAATTAAATGATTTTTTAATAATGTTACTTAATATTAAAATATTATGAAAATAATATTTTTGGGTGTGAAATAAAAAACTAGACATAGGATAATTTTTCGGGAATTTATTGGACCCCAGAAATATTTTTAAAGCCCTAAAAACCAAGTCGTAATTAACCCTAAATTAAACCCTGACTGAACTCGGTTTATTTGAAATAAACCAAACCGAATCGCTGTTAAAAATGAACCGAACCGAACCCAGCCCTTAACGGGTCGGGTCAAATTCGAATCGAACCTGACCCGGACCCGTTAACCCTAACCGAAACCATAATCCTAATCCTAACGGAATCACTGTTCCAGTGGCTATATAATGTCCTCGATTTCCACGCTCTGCCGCCGAAAAACTCCATCTCTCTCCTCTCTCCGCCGTGCAGAGCCGCTCCGGTCATCCCTCGTGTAAACCCCTGATTTTTCCTAATTATTAAATCTTGGACTTTTCCTAATTTCTGGAATTTTTCGGGAATTTTTCTGAAATTAAAATCATGGCTTTTAATTAATAAATGATTTTTAGTTGGCAGTAAATGGTATTAAAATATCAAGAAAATAACATTTTTGGGTGTAAAACAGAAAACCAGACTTAGGGTAATTTTCTGGGATTTTATTGGGCCTCAGACCTATTTTTAAAAGCCTAAAAACTATTTTTATAATTAATTAATTATTTCTGTTATTATTTATTATATTTATTATTATTATTATTATTATTATTTGTTTTATTTTTATTTTTCTCGGGCCCGGCCCGGCCCAGTGGGCCGAGCCCAGTGCAGCGAGCCCAGCCCAGTGCCATAGCGGGTCGGGCGGGTCGGTCTGACCGGATCCGCGCCCGACCCGAGACCCGGACCGCTGTCACCGTTCCCACGACTCCCTCTCTCTCCGGATTCTCCGCCGGCCACCGCGCTCTCCGGCGCCACGACCGCGCCTCACCCCCACGTCGCCCCTCCGATTTTCTCGCCGCCACGACGCCGGCCGAGACCCCCTCGCCACTCCCCTATTTAAGACCCCCTCCGCCTCCTTTCTTTCCCCCAAAAACCCTAACCCTAGATCTATCTTCTCCGGCGAGCTCGTCCGGCGATCCCGCTGCCATCAGCCCTGCGACGACCCCCAGACCCGCCGACGAACCTCCTCCACCTCCTCCTCTCCCCTTTCCTTCTCCTCCCGCGGCATTTCCCTCGCCGCAGCCCGCCGTGACCTCGCCGACGCTCGACCCGCCTCCGGTGATCTCCAGCGAGCCCGGACACGCCGCGGACACGACCCAGACGCGGATTCGAGCCAGGACACGCGTCCAGGACACGATACGGACTCAGAATCGCGTATCAGACTCGTAATACCCCGACCCCGAGTCCGAGGCCTCCCCTCGGTGCTCCTCCATCAGTTCCCGGTAGGTGCCCCTATCAGATGCACTGTCCTTTCCAAGCCGCTGCCCTGTCCGACCGGGACTGACAGAATAAAGCTCTGTCAATCCCGGGATAGCTTAGAATTTGATAGTTACGGTTAATTAGTAGATTTTGGTTGGTTAATTAATTAGCGATTTGATTCAACGATCTCCGAATACGTATATTAATTATATATTTATATAATAAAAATCTTATTAATATTACGTAAATTAGTAATTACTTAATCGATAATTTCTGAAATAATTTTTAGTATTTAAATACTACTTAGTAATTATTTAATATATAATTCTGAAATGATTTCAGTATTCAAAATATAATATGTTTTCCAAAATATTATTTCTCTTATAAATTAATTGCTAAAAACAAACGATATTATTTTTATTAAAATCGTTCTTCCCTATTATCCTATCAGAAACAAAACGACATTTTACCATAAAGTATTTTTCTACGATAAAATAAATCAAGTTTATTATTATTAAAAAGGGTTTTGTTTTACTAAATCACTAATACAAATTATTACTATTTTTCGATCGTTGGATTGAATCACTAACTTAGTTAACTAATCAAGTTAGATTAAAACCCTTTGTTTTATTCTAAAATCAGATTATTAATGATTGTAGGTCCCTGTAACTAAGGGTAAGACCGTCGCGACTTCTCACTCGCGTCACCAAACCAACTCCAGGCAAGTTTCATATAAATCAAAACTGGTATTTTAGTTGTAATTAAATATGTTGCATGTCATATAGAAATATTGAGACGACACTTGATTTCACGGAACCGACTGATTGACTGATTGATTGACTCATTGACTCATTGACTATTTCCTTGGGAATTGGGGAGAAAAGTTAGCACCCGTGGTCAAAGCCCCCTTATTGCCTCATTGTGGATAGCTGAAGTCCAACCTCACTGGACTGACGCCGCACCGTGTTCACGCGAACACAGATTGCCTCCAACCCCAGCCGGCCACGGGATGCTACCTTTCTCAAAACACTTTTAGTGATTGTAGCTTGTCATCATTGCTTCATCGACATTTACTGTTCTTGTTTCATATTTGTTGCATACAAAAAATATAAATATTGTTCAAAACTATCTCATTGCATCATTTTAATTATCGTTAAGATGCTGGAATTGGATATATGTTCTTGCTCCCTCCTGACTGGAGATTAACAAATTTTAGGTGATTGCGGTGACGATGATGAGTATGATACCTTTTATGGTCCGGACCAGAGTTCTGATGCCCTAGCGGAACCTAGCCAGGAGGCAGATGTTTAGTTGCTTCCCTTTGATTTTCCAAATTGTAATAAGCAGGGTTGAAGTAATAACCCTGGACCATGTTTTGTTTGATCTTGATTGTAAATGAATTTCTCTCTCAGACTTGGCAATAAAAAAATTGAATTTCCTTCATGTATTCTGGATGTCTGGGTGTTACTACGGATTGATACAGCTTACTGCCGCCGTCTCACAACGGTGCAGGCTGGGCATGATCCGACTGGACCCAGATTATTGGGATCGGGTCGTGACATGTTTTCAGTGGTGGCCCACGCAGGTCTAGTTTACAACCTTTGGTCTAGTCAACTTAGGCTAGCCAAACAAACCGACTTGCCTTTGACTCTAGGTTTAGTATGACTTTAGGAAAACAGACTCTAGAAACAATTAGAACACTTAGAATTCTTGAGAAAAATTTCAATCTGTCACATCATAGGACCAAATTCTTCTATCTATACATATGTACAATTATTTTTGCTTGCTTATAGAACATAGGTTACCTTGCTTATGCTTGCTTCCTAAACCTTCCAGAAGATGGCACGAGGGAAGACAACCCGTTCCGGCCCAGCCGAAGAAGAGGATTCGTCTTCTGAGCACACCCCGAATCAAGCTCAGTCGGACCCCTCTCCGTTGCAGCTCACAGATCGCCCCCATGCTGCAAGAGCTCCCCGCGCTGCCTACACTTCAGTAGTGCATGCAGCTCCACCCATTCCTCCCAGGACCACATCGATTCCAGCCGATGTGACTCCTCCTGTTGCACCACCTGTGCCGGTGGACCCCGCTGAACTCGTAGGCCTGCTACGAGGAGTTCTTGAAGCCCAGAGGGCCCAAGCAGAAGCAAATCGCGAGCAGACCGCAATTATGAGAGAGGGCATGGAGAACGCCCATAATGTAGCCATGGCAGCGCTAGGCACACCCCGGTCAGAACAGGAACCTGCCAAGGTAATTAAGGATTTAAAAGCTTGGATACCATTAATGAATTTCTAGTCTAACCACAAACCTGTTATCCAGGTAAAGGTTGGAACGGTGGAAAACTTTAAGAAGTTGGACCCGCGTCCCTTCAAGGGGACCGAAGGCATCATCTACGCAGACGAGTGGCTAGATGATATGGAGCGACTCCTCAGCGTCGCTCGACTCCCAGACGACCTCATGGTTGAGGCCGTAGCACTCCAGCTGAGAGACTTGGCCAACATTTGGTACCGCAACGAGCCAAGATTTCAAGCTGGAGGGATCTCCTGGCGGCTATTCAAGAAGCAATTCAAACGGAAGTTCTTTCCAGAGGCTGCCCTCGAAGCTATGGGAAGACAGTTTCAAGATCTGAAGCAAGGAGACCGCACAATTGAAGAATATGCGGCTGAGTTCAACAGGCTTGGCAGGTTTGCAAGCCACCTAGTGGACAATCCTGTGGAACGTGCTAAGAAGTTCCGGCACGGGCTACGTGAAGAGATCCGCACCTTAGTAGCTGCTAACGGTGCGAAGACTTATGACAAGATGTTGAAGGTGGCCCAAGATGTAGAGGCCAGTGCACCTGCTCGACCCAAGAGGGAGCATCCAGGGTCAAGCAACAGCTATCAGGGCAACAACAAGAGGCACAACAACAACAACAATAGGCCCTCCTATCCCCAGCAGTCCCAGCAACAACAGCCAGCAGCGGCCAACAAAGCGCATCAGTACAACCAACCCAAGGCGGTCAACTGCGTCTACTGCAAAAGGCCAGGTCATACCGCAGAGATCTGCAGGAAGAAATTGGGACACTGCCTTGCTTGTGGATCTGCCACCCATCAAGTGAAGGACTGCCCCACAGCATACAACAAAACTGGAGCTGGACAGCAGAGAGGTCCACTGCCTACTCAGCAGCAGCGCTACAACCAGCACAGAGCCGGGCAAGCTTTTGCCTTGACTGTGGAAGAGCCAGAAGCTGAACCCGAGGCGGAAGGAGATGTCATCGCAGGTTCCATTCTACTTCATTCGCACCCTGCCTTAGCATTATTTGATTCTGGAGCATCACACAGTTTTATATCTGCAAACTTCATTTCTGCACACCATCTAGTTACTGGCATAAGTAAGATAATCTGTAGAGTTATGACTGGTGGAGGACCAATACCCATTAGTGAGACTTGTAGCTGCCCAGTCACTATCTCAGGACATGAGTTTCAGACTCAGTTCCTAATAATGCCTCTGCCAAACTATGACGTAGTCTTGGGCATGGATTGGCTTAGTCAACATCATGCTCTGATAGACTGTCGAGAAGGCTGCGTAACTCTAGATCCACCTGGAGGACCTAAACTCAAAGTGATTCGAGCACCTGAAGGCGTGGAATGTGTGTCCTACACATCCATCACTGAAGAAACCGGACCCCCTCATCCTCTCATAGCGGAGTTTATAGACGTCTTCCCAGACAATCTTCCAGGGCTACCCCCTGATCGAGATGTGGAATTCTCGATCGATCTTATACCTGGCGCAGCACCAATCTCCCAACGCTGCTACCGAGTGAATCCCAAGGAGTCCAAGGAAATGAAAGACCAAATTGACGAGCTTCAGGCGCAAGGATTCATCAGGACCGGTGCCTCACCCTGGGGTGCACCAGTCTTGTTTGTACCCAAGAAGGATGGGACAGTTAGAATGTGCATAGACTACCGGGCATTGAACAACATCACTATCAAGAACAAGTACCCGCTGCCCCGGATCGACGATCTCTTCGACCAGCTGAGTGGAGCTAAGGTTTTCTCGAAGATAGACCTCCGATCGGGTTACCATCAAATCAAGGTGAGGAAGGAAGATATTCCAAAGACGGCATTCAACACCAAGTATGGACAATTTGAATTCTTGGTCATGCCCTTTGGTCTTACCAATGCCCCAGCAGTGTTCATGAATCTCATGAACAAGGTCTTCCACAAATACTTGGACCAGTTTGTCGTTGTCTTCATTGACGACATTCTGATCTATTCGAAGACCAAGGAAGAGCACGAGCAGCATTTGAGGATAATTTTGGAAACCCTCAGAAAGGAGAAGCTATATGGAAAATTGTCCAAGTGTGAATTCTTCTTAGACAAGGTGGACTTTCTCGGCCACGTTGTCACAGGAGAAGGCATATCAGTGGACCCCAAGAAGATAGCTGCCGTGGAGACATGGAATACTCCCAGTTCAGTTGCAGAGATCAGAAGCTTCTTGGGCTTAGCTGGATACTACAGAAAATTCGTGAAGGACTTTGCAAAGATCGCTGAGCCCATGACCAAGCTAACCAGGAAGAATGAAGAGTTCGTCTGGACCGAAGCGTGCCAGGCGTCATTTGAAGAGCTGAAGAGAAGGCTAACAACAGCACCAATTTTGTCGCTACCCTCAGGATCAGGAGGATTCTCAATTTATAGCGACGCGTCCGGCAAAGGGTTAGGATGTGTGCTCCAGCAACATGGAAAGGTAATTGCTTATGCTTCCCGGCAATTACGGACTCATGAGAAGAACTACCCGACTCATGACCTGGAGCTAGCAGCAGTCATCTTCGCCTTGAAGCTGTGGAAGCACTACCTGTACGGCGAAAGAGTAGAGATATACACGGACCACAAAAGTCTCAAGTATGTCTTTACACAGAAGGAGCTCAACATGCGTCAGAGACGATGGTTGGAGCTCATGAAGGACTTTGATATCAGCCTGCAGTACCATCCCGGAAAGGCTAATGTGGTCGCCGACGCACTTAGTCGATATCCGATGGCGATGTTCTTGACGACAGATCGGTACCTACTGGAGGACATGGAAAAGCTGGGTTTAGAACTCGTATTGCCTGCAGAGGAAATGAAGAAGCTTGGACGGGAAGCAATAGTACCCGGCGTTGACTTCCCCATGATGCATTTGCAAGTGCAGTCTAGCTTGATAGACAAAATCAAGGCGACTCAATTCGAGGACGGAGCATTGTGCAAGCTCAGGGACCAAGTGTTAGCTGGCACACTGGAGGGATTCTCTATTTCAGACGACGGAACACTGAGGAATGGCACCAGACTTTGTGTACCTGCTGGTGAATTGAGGGAACAGCTGATGCAGGAAGCGCATCACTCACAGTATTCCATCCACCCTGGAGCAAATAAGATGTACCGAGATATACGGGAGCACGTATGGTGGTATGGAATGAAGAAGGATGTCTCAAAATTCGTTGGCAGATGCTTGATCTGTCAGCAGGTGAAAGCAGATAGACAAAGACCAGCAGGACTTCTTCAGCCACTGCCCATTCCAGAATGGAAATGGGAGCACATCACTATGGATTTTGTGTCAGGATTGCCTCGATCCCAAGGAGGGAAGGACGCTATTTGGGTGATCGTAGACAGATTGACTAAGTCTGCCCACTTCATTCCCTTCAAGGTTGGTTTATCCACCGAGCAGTTAGCTGCCCTATACATGAGGCAAATCGTCCGGATACATGGAGTTCCTGTGAGCATTGTATCAGACCGAGACAGCCGCTTTACTTCTCACTTCTGGAAGAGCTTGCAAGAGAGTCTGGGGACCCAACTGAAGTTCAGCACTGCGTATCACCCACAAACTGACGGACAGTCAGAGAGAACCATCCAGACGTTAGAGGATATGCTGAGATCTTGCGTCCTGGATTTTGGAGGATCATGGGAGGACCACCTACACTTGGTAGAGTTTGCTTACAACAACAGCTACCAGGCCAGCATCGGCATGACTCCTTTTGAGGCTCTGTATGGACGTCGTTGCCGCACTCCCTTGGCTTGGGACGACGTAGGAGAACGAGTCATGCTGGGACCTGAGATGATTACAGATGCGGCTGAAAAAGTCAAGGTGATCAGAGACAGACTTAGGGTGGCTCAAGATCGTCAGAAACATTGGGCGGACAGCCGTCGCCGACTTGTGGAGTTCGAAGCAGGTGATAGTGTCTTCGTCAAGATCTCCCCCACCAGAGGAACTATCCGTTTTGGCAGAGCTGGAAAACTGAGTCCCAGGTATATCGGCCCATTCGAGATATTGAGCAGAGTTGGAGAGGTGGCATACCGAGTGGCGTTACCACCTAATCTTGAAGGCGTGCACAACGTTTTCCATGTATCGCAGCTGAGGCGTTACATTCCGGACCCGAGCCACATCCTGGATCATTCAGAGTTGGAGATTGGGCCAAGTCTTACAGTACCAGAGCAGCCAGTGAGGATCATAGACCGTATGGAAAAGCAGTTGCGGAACACCGTGATTCCACTGGTCAAAGTTCAGTGGCTCCACCACTCCCCAGGCGAATCCACCTGGGAACGAGAGGCTGAGATGAGGCAGAAGTACCCTCATCTGTTTTAAGGCATGTTTACCCTGTTCTCCCCTCTATTGTAGTAAATTTCGAGGACGAAATTTTTATAAGTTGGGTAGGTTGTAAACCCCTGATTTTTCCTAATTATTAAATCTTGGACTTTTCCTAATTTCTGGAATTTTTCGGGAATTTTTCTGAAATTAAAATCATGGCTTTTAATTAATAAATGATTTTTAGTTGGCAGTAAATGGTATTAAAATATTAAGAAAATAACATTTTTGGGTGTAAAACAGAAAACCAGACTTAGGGTAATTTTCTGGGATTTTATTGGGCCTCAGACCTATTTTTAAAAGCCTAAAAACTATTTTTATAATTAATTAATTATTTCTGTTATTATTTATTATATTTATTATTATTATTATTATTATTTGTTTTATTTTTATTTTTCTCGGGCCCGGCCCGGCCCAGTGGGCCGAGCCCAGTGCAGCGAGCCCAGCCCAGTGCCATAGCGGGTCGGGCGGGTCGGTCTGACCGGATCCGCGCCCGACCCGAGACCCGGACCGCTGTCACCGTTCCCACGACTCCCTCTCTCTCCGGATTCTCCGCCGGCCACCGCGCTCTCCGGCGCCACGACCGCGCCTCACCCCCACGTCGCCCCTCCGATTTTCTCGCCGCCACGACGCCGGCCGAGACCCCCTCGCCACTCCCCTATTTAAGACCCCCTCCGCCTCCTTTCTTTCCCCCAAAAACCCTAACCCTAGATCTATCTTCTCCGGCGAGCTCGTCCGGCGATCCCGCTGCCATCAGCCCTGCGACGACCCCCAGACCCGCCGACGAACCTCCTCCACCTCCTCCTCTCCCCTTTCCTTCTCCTCCCGCGGCATTTCCCTCGCCGCAGCCCGCCGTGACCTCGCCGACGCTCGACCCGCCTCCGGTGATCTCCAGCGAGCCCGGACACGCCGCGGACACGACCCAGACGCGGATTCGAGCCAGGACACGCGTCCAGGACACGATACGGACTCAGAATCGCGTATCAGACTCGTAATACCCCGACCCCGAGTCCGAGGCCTCCCCTCGGTGCTCCTCCATCAGTTCCCGGTAGGTGCCCCTATCAGATGCACTGTCCTTTCCAAGCCGCTGCCCTGTCCGACCGGGACTGACAGAATAAAGCTCTGTCAATCCCGGGATAGCTTAGAATTTGATAGTTACGGTTAATTAGTAGATTTTGGTTGGTTAATTAATTAGCGATTTGATTCAACGATCTCCGAATACGTATATTAATTATATATTTATATAATAAAAATCTTATTAATATTACGTAAATTAGTAATTACTTAATCGATAATTTCTGAAATAATTTTTAGTATTTAAATACTACTTAGTAATTATTTAATATATAATTCTGAAATGATTTCAGTATTCAAAATATAATATGTTTTCCAAAATATTATTTCTCTTATAAATTAATTGCTAAAAACAAACGATATTATTTTTATTAAAATCGTTCTTCCCTATTATCCTATCAGAAACAAAACGACATTTTACCATAAAGTATTTTTCTACGATAAAATAAATCAAGTTTATTATTATTAAAAAGGGTTTTGTTTTACTAAATCACTAATACAAATTATTACTATTTTTCGATCGTTGGATTGAATCACTAACTTAGTTAACTAATCAAGTTAGATTAAAACCCTTTGTTTTATTCTAAAATCAGATTATTAATGATTGTAGGTCCCTGTAACTAAGGGTAAGACCGTCGCGACTTCTCACTCGCGTCACCAAACCAACTCCAGGCAAGTTTCATATAAATCAAAACTGGTATTTTAGTTGTAATTAAATATGTTGCATGTCATATAGAAATATTGAGACGACACTTGATTTCACGGAACCGACTGATTGACTGATTGATTGACTCATTGACTCATTGACTATTTCCTTGGGAATTGGGGAGAAAAGTTAGCACCCGTGGTCAAAGCCCCCTTATTGCCTCATTGTGGATAGCTGAAGTCCAACCTCACTGGACTGACGCCGCACCGTGTTCACGCGAACACAGATTGCCTCCAACCCCAGCCGGCCACGGGATGCTACCTTTCTCAAAACACTTTTAGTGATTGTAGCTTGTCATCATTGCTTCATCGACATTTACTGTTCTTGTTTCATATTTGTTGCATACAAAAAATATAAATATTGTTCAAAACTATCTCATTGCATCATTTTAATTATCGTTAAGATGCTGGAATTGGATATATGTTCTTGCTCCCTCCTGACTGGAGATTAACAAATTTTAGGTGATTGCGGTGACGATGATGAGTATGATACCTTTTATGGTCCGGACCAGAGTTCTGATGCCCTAGCGGAACCTAGCCAGGAGGCAGATGTTTAGTTGCTTCCCTTTGATTTTCCAAATTGTAATAAGCAGGGTTGAAGTAATAACCCTGGACCATGTTTTGTTTGATCTTGATTGTAAATGAATTTCTCTCTCAGACTTGGCAATAAAAAAATTGAATTTCCTTCATGTATTCTGGATGTCTGGGTGTTACTACGGATTGATACAGCTTACTGCCGCCGTCTCACAACGGTGCAGGCTGGGCATGATCCGACTGGACCCAGATTATTGGGATCGGGTCGTGACACCTCGACCGCCCTAGCCTGAACCCTAACCCGTCGCCTTCCCTCCTCCTTC
Organism: Iris macrosiphon; assembly: GCA_036927795.1. Lineage (NCBI taxonomy): Eukaryota > Viridiplantae > Streptophyta > Magnoliopsida > Asparagales > Iridaceae > Iris > Iris macrosiphon. The sequence continues at coordinate 10,929,282 of JAYESA010000006.1, forward strand.
CTCCGCCATGTCCCTCGACTACATCCTCCCCCTCCATCTCTTCCCGCAGCCCCAACCGACGACCCCGCTCGAGCCCTCGCCACCATCTCTCCCGTCGACCACCACCCTTCATCACCCATCGCCTGAACTCGAACCCCCGACCAGAACCTCATCGTCCTTCGCCCATCCCTGTCCCGCATTGCCCGATCGACTCAAACCCCGGCCGCCCGTTCCATCTTCCTCCTCCGCCTCGACGAGCAGCAGCAGCCGCTGCTCTCCCCGCGGCGCCTCCACCTCACTGCCTTCACTCCGGCGACGCTGTCCCCCTCCGTCGATGCCCTGAACCACCACGACGAAGCCCCGGCGAGTCTCTACTGAACCCTGACTCCGACAAAGCGGCACCCTGACCCGGACACGGCACAACACAGAACCCGGACACGGCACAGCACAATGACCCGGATACGAGAAAACCTCGTTCCACGGAGCCCTATTCAGGTAACCCGTTCTCTCTCCTCGTTAATTTATTTTTTGTTTGTTCAGTTGTGACGCGTAGGCTGTGTAAACCTCTCGATGTCCGTGCAACCCGTTCGGTGCATCGCGTCCTGTGGCGATCGCAAACCGAGATCCAAAAACAGGAAAAATAATACCCCATTTTCATCCGGAACTGAGTATGCCCCGCCAAACGGGACAACTTGGTCGCACACAGTCTTCACTAAAAGGTGCGCACCGTTGATACGGACGTGCGAGATTTTACAGAAGTTGATTTGGATGTGCGTGCACACCGGAATCAACGCGTATCCGCCGACAACGCCCGTATTCGCCTGTTCTGGAATACGTCGTAACTTTGTGTACACACGTCGGATCGAAACAAAACTTGCGCCATCGGACTCGTAGCAATACGCTGGTCCTGTGACCCAAGTTTGGTTCGATTCTGAGAACGTTGACCAAAATCGCGTATCGTGGTCCCCACGGCTCCACTTGACGGGCGATTTTGTGATCGGCTCATCGGAATCCAATTCTGGATATTCTGTTGGGTTTGTATCATCGTTTTGGACTTGTTGATGCTAAGTTGGACGAATTTGGAGACCATTGGTTCTGACACATTTTTCGGTACGAAGTGGGCCACACATAGACCCCACTTTGACCCAAAATTACGGTTTTGCCCCTGTGTCCAAATTGGACGAAAGGGAAGTGCTTTTTAGCTTATTTTGCTTATTCTGGGAACGTTGGTGATATCTATTTCAGCATCCGGAGATATTTGTTCGGAGACCATAGCTTCTGATCCTGTGTGCTTGACTTCTGGACAGTACACCTTGCAGCTTTCTTACCAGGCAAGATACCTTGCCAAATTACTTACAGTATTTTGCATGCTTAGTATATTTCTGTATATTTATTGCATTCTGTTTATTCTTGCATGTGTAGTTTTCTTTCAGTCATTACTATGTATTAGATATGTTGACACACACTTGACACTTAGTATTATGAGAGGACAATCATTAGGCGTATGAGCTTTTAACCACTCTGGTAAACCGTAGTATATAGTTTGCACTACGGGCATGTGTCGCGCTGGTCGCTACCCCCGAGGTATGTCGATTTCTGTAGAGTCGCGTTGGTCGCTACCCCAGAGGTATGTCGATTTCTGATGTCCATTGACGGGTGTGTGAGTTGTGAGGCTTAGATCGAGTAGCCTACCCTTGCCCATTCGTCAAAAAGTTGTCCTCATTTGCATTCATATAGATTGTCTTATACAGCGTACTTATTTATTTTTAAATTATATGCATGTTTACTGTATTCAAATTGGCTCGCTTTTCTGTATCTTGTTACGTCCCTCTGAGGACCTGGTCCTCTGCCAGGTGTATCTGTTCTTGAGTATTTGCAGGAGCGCAGATTCGGATGATTACATATGTTTCGAGGATGTCTTCTCTCTGAGCCCATGATTGTTAGCTGGTATTCTTGTATTGTGTTTATTGTGCTGTACTTTTTCATTCGAGTTGGTAGTGGATTTGTTTCCATCCAACTATCATACTTAGATACTTATGTTGAGATCTAGTTATTTAGATGCTGGTTATTTATTTATATTGATTTTCTGTGGATGAGATTTAGATTGTACCCTGTGACTTGTGATACATTTTAAACCACTTGTGGATTGATATTCATATTACAGCATACGTATGGGTTATGGTTTCCATATATTGGAGTTGCCATATCCATACGGCTGGCATGCTTACGTGTTCCTAGTCCTACGTATTTTGGGACTGGGGCGTGACATATAGGTTTTATATCGTTATGGGGGAAGGATTCCTGATTTGGAGATTGAGCGTCAGTATACTGGAAAAAAGAATCTTTATTAACGCCAGAAACGACGTTCCCTGTTGTATTTACATCAGTCGATTGTGTGCTGCGCCTGAGGTTGATGACCAAAGGTGGAGGCTTCTGGTTCAAAGTGATCACTAGAGGGTCACTTCCTCCTCCTGATTTGGTTTTGTTCAAGTGGATAGTCATGAGTTCCATGACTTTCGGACGGGTAGTCCGCCCTTTCACCTGGATTGACAGAGGTTGCTCAGCAGATGATTCTCCTGGCTCCCGGTGGGATTCCTCCTCCGTCTTGCCAGACACCTCCTCCATGTAGTCTTGGGTATACGACTTGGCATCGGAATAGTAGGACTCTACTCCTTTGAACGGGTTAAGGTCAGCAAACTCCGTTTTTACTGTTCCTTGAGTATTTACATATTTGAAGCATTGATGTAGAGTCGAAGGAACAATGTTGTGATCGTGGATCCATGGTCTACCCAGCAGAATATTGTAGGACACCTCCAAATCGATGACGTAGCATATAGCCACGGATCTAAGGTCCCCAATCTGGATCCTCAGACGAATCTTCCCCAACGACTTACTTTTCCTGGCATTGAAGCCCACAATTGTAGTGGTGGTGTAAGCCAGTTCGCTTGTAGGAATCCTCAGCGGTCTGAGCAAAATATGAGGGATAATGCTGATCGATGATCCCAGATCTATGTGAATCCGGTCTACCTCCATAGAACCGACGTATCCGGTGTAATAGAGGGGCCTGTCATGCTTGTTATGTTTCAACAACATGTCATCTTGAGTGAAAGTGATGTTAGGGACCACTTTCATCACACTATGGCATTGAGGACATGCCATAGGCTCTTTGTCGGGGGACTTTAGCTGAGTCAAGCATACGTCCGCCTGCATCAAAGCTTCACTCAGGACTTGACGAGTGTCTTTGGAAAGCCTGAGTAACTCAAAAATGGACAATCTGGCTGGAGTATTAGCCAATTGGGCCAGGATGTCGAAGTTATATGATTTCTCCAAACCTTTATTTTGAATATTCTTCAAAGGTTTATCGAAACGCACTTCTTTTTGCTTGCCCTTGTCCGTCGCAGTTGGTCTAGAAGGACCTGCCTCTGGTATGCCAGGTTCAGGCTCTGGAAATTTGGCAGCTGAAGTGTCTGCCGTTGCATCTTCCTGATTTCCTCCATAGTCCTTGAGGTAGGCTTTCCCTGAACGGGTTCCGGTAGCCAAAACCTCTTCTTCTGACGTCGGGGATATTGCAACCATATGACATGGTTTACGTCTTGAGTTCTTTTTAGACTTAGCCTTGGCAGCTTGAGTCTCTTCCTCAATCTTTGACACCAGATCAGGATGAACCCACATAATCTCACCATGCTGGGTAGTTAGGGGTACCAGGTCATAATTTTGACCCCTGGCCGGAGGAAGATTAACAATGTTCATCATAGTCCGGGAAATAGGTAACACCATCCGGAACTTCTTGAGGAGGCAGATTGCCAAATTGGAGAGAGATCATGTTGGCAGTGACCGTCTTCTCGCTATTACGCAGAGTGATGGCCTTGGCGTCGACCAGCTCCTGGATTTTCCTCTTTAGTACATAACACGCCTTTGTTGGATGATGTATGTACCTATGGAAAATGCAGTACTTAGGGTTATTGGTACTGCCGACTTTATTAGGCCGCTTTATCTTGGGGAGGGTGAGCTTGCCACTTTTGACTAGACAGTCGAATATGCTCGGAATATCGTCGTCGTCAAAAGAATATTCTTTAATGGGCCTGGAAGTCCCAGGTTTCGTCTGTGTGGTTGCAGGAGTATTTTTCCTGAACGTATTAATTTCCAAAGCTTCTTTTCCTTTGGGACCACGAGGATGGTCGCTATTGGAGGACGACATCTTCCCTCTATCAGAGGTAGAGATCATGATTCTATTGTCACGCGCCTTCCGACTGTTGTCTTCAGCGTCTACCACTGAGATGATAAACGAGGGCTAATCAAGGAACTTATATGGTCCTGTGAACACCGAGATCAGTGGAAGAAGGTTCTTCCTGCAAATGTCTACCAAGGTAGAATCTAGAACACAGGGAGGCATCTGTAAAGTAGCCTGACAAAAATGTTCGATGAAAGTACGAACGCTCTCTTTCTCCTTCTGCTTTACTTCGATGAGCGAGGACATAGACATGTCCATCCCTCCTTCGTAGAATCGCACAAAGAACAGAGTCTTGAAATCTTCAAAGGAAGTAATGCAGTTGTCCGCAAGACTACGGTACCACTGATAAGCCACTCCAGACAGACAGCCTTTAAACACTCGAGTGAGAAGGGCGTCATTCCCTTGCAACAACACCGTTATCATGCTAAAGTAGTTCATGTACTGGCTCGGTGACGTCTTTCCCTCAAATAAACCATAGCCTGTGGTTTGTATTTAGGTAGGAAAGGGATCTCGTCCCAGATAGCTGGGTATGGTTGGTTGATTCCCAACTTTTTGAGCTGATCCTTATGCTTCAAGGCATCAAATTGGGCTTTCAATTCCCGCACTGCCTGCATTGGATCTTCAGCTGGTAGAGGGACCACAGAGTGGTGAGAGATCGGTTGTATTGTAACTCCAACATGAGGCAATACATTCTCCGAGTTAGGAAGTGGAGGAGCTGCTGAATCTTGATTTAGAACAGGCTCCTGGTTCGCATTAGATGGTGGTAGGTCCACCCCCACACGTATTTGAGTCGGAGGGACCGATGCTTGAGCAACAGTAGCTGTATGTTGAGTTAGCATCATCTGGTGCATGTTCTCCATCATGGAATGCATCTCTTTCAGTGATGTTTCCAATACAGCGATGCGTTGCTCAGTATTCCCTGACGGGGAAGCCTCTTCACGTTCATCTCCGATGGCATAGACTCCCATTTCTCTGGATGTTGTTGAAGGGCAGTATAGATCTCTGTAGAGATTGAATCTATACTTTCAGCATCCGATTCGGAAAACTGGCGAACCCCGGTATCGGAATTAGAAGAATATGAAGTCGGTTGTCGTGACCTCGAACGGGTGTTTCGAAACACACCAGCTTCAATATTCTCAAGGAGCCTGTTGAATCTCCTTTGACTTGGAGTTCTAGAGGGATGACGTCTTGAATTTGACCTTCCTCTAGGAATGTGTGAAGCCATATTCACTGATGCGAATGTCGGCTCTTCTTCCTGTAAAGACAAAGAGTAGTTCAACCGGTCGAAAACTGACCGTTTTGCCTTAGAACAACAATAGTTAACTACAATTTTATGACTATTACTATAATGCTCCCTAGGGGGTGTAATAGACATGTTAGAAGATCCCCTAATTTTGCGCTTCTGGATCAAGAGATTACGCAAGTCAGGAGGATTAACAGAAGAAGAAGAAGAAGGCTTATTTTGCCTTTTTATATCATTTGGGGTGTTGATATTGGGAATCATAACTCTTTCCCTGCCATACGAATACAACAGTTCAGCCATGTGAGTAGCACATGATCCATAAGGAGCGTATCTATCCACAAACTGGGCCTTCTTTACGCTGAGAGGCTTGTCCTGGCGTAATCTGAAACTTTGCACAGGTTGGCGTAAAACTGAGGAAGTCCTCAATCGGCCATCAGTATTCCGCGTAATCTGAAGGGCGGGCAGATTCTTCTCTTGATGGCGTAAAAGCCGAGAGGTCGGGAAATCCGCCACTTATTTTTCCTTGCGGAGATTACAAAGACCATCTGCCTCTTTACAGAGGGAAGATGTATTTTTATGCGCGGGGCACTTTTGGAATTTCTGAATTGGCACTGAGGCATTATCAGAAATTTTGTCTGCCACGTCACAGACGGGAGACTGAATTTTATGCGCGGGGCACGGTGTAGACTTCTGGATTGGCACTAAGGCATTGCCAGAAGTTTTGTCTGTCACGTCACAGATGGAAGACAAAGTTTTACGTACCGGGCGCGGAGTAGACTTCTGGGTTGGCACTAAGGTACTACCAGAAGCTTTGTCTGCCACGTCACAGACGGGAGACAAAGTTTTACGTGCGGAGCACGATGGTTGTGATATTACAACCTTGTTGGTTGGAGAGAGAGAGTCTATAGGAATAGTAGAGGATGTCCGGGGCATCCATACTTTACGCAACTTCCTGTTGTCTTGGACAGAGAGGGAATGAGAGCTACCCCCTGCTCGAAGCATGTCTTCGTAAGCTGATTGGTCGAATTGGACGACCAAGGTCCTCTTCGTTGATCCCACGGATACAACATCGTGTTGAATAATAGTTTTCTCGTCATATGAGAAAGTAGTCTCCAGCAGAGTCGCCATCTTGTGTTTGATAATAAACGAAAGAAATTGAAACTAGGTTTATACGAAACCCTTTCTTTGGTTTACAAACAAGAAAAAGAAGTACAATTAATCCTATACGAGGATGTTAAGTACAAAAATTTGATTCTGGAGAAATATTGCTATAGGAGTCTGATATGCGGTCGATCACTTTGTCCCTTGGACCACACAATGACGAAGAATTGTTGTAGAAGACGAAAAAGAAGCTTCAAAGACTGCAAGAGGGGTTGAACTCTCGTTGCCAAAGTAGTCAATCAACACTCTCTGGAAAAAAATCCTCGACCTTTCGACCCTCTTTTCTCCTCCTCTTTTGCGACCTTTTCTCCACACCTTTTTCCGACCTTGGTCCTTCGTGGCCGGAGGTCTCTATTTATAGAGTTTGGTCACTGTCGGCGTAGAAACCGAACAGAGGAGAAAGTTGCACCTTTTACGTGGCGGTTATAATAACTGCCACCCACGTATGAATGATCTTCTAAATAGGCGTGTGACGCGTGTCCCATTATGAAGTAATGCGTATAACTGCTCATCTAAGATCACGGCATGCAATCCACGTAGGTAACTGCCCCTCGCATAGAGAAGGTTGGCATAGAAGCCAAATAACTGTCTCGTTGGCGTAAAAGCCGAGTAGTTATCTTGTTGGCATAGAAGCCAGGTAGGTGTAGAAGCCGAATAGCTGTCAGGTTGGCATAGAAGCCAAGTAGCTGTCCTGTTGGCGTAGAAGCCAAGTAGTTGTTAAGTTGGCGTTGAATCCAAGTAGGCATAGAATCCAAGTAGGCGTAGAAGCCAAGTAGGCGTAGAAGCCTGATGCTGCATGGATAGGTAGCCATCGTAAAGGTAGCCAGTTATTCCTCCTTGACTGAGGTCTTGAGCGCATTCTGGGCCAAATAGCCTTATCGCGCACCTTTTGCAAATATAGCCTAGGTTGGCGTATTTCGAGGAGATAGCATACAGCGTACTCCTATAGTTAAAAATAGTCAGGTCAGCGTATTTCAAGGAGATAGCGTACAACGTGCTCCTATAGCTGAAAATAACATGGTTGGCGTAATATGCAGGGATGGTGATGTGGACGTATTAGCCCTAATTATAGCTCACCCAGTCATTAAAAGTAGAACCAAATCTCATGCATTAAATGCAGAGATCTGCCCCCATCTCGCGCATTAATTGTAGAGATATGCCTCGAGTTCTGTACGAAGAACAGCTTTTGACGTGGCGGTTGGTATCGTCTCATCTTGAGCATAAAAGCTCATGTTTGCCTGTGTATAATAGGCAGCGTATTCCTTGAATGCGTAAACGATGTCTTATATCAAGGCTTTGTCACTAGACGACAGTCTGGGGCTCTGTACAGAATCATCATTACAGCTGTCCTCTTGATAGTCGTGCAGTACTCTTTGTCAGAAGTCAGGTTCACTGTTTGATCTGACAGGTTCATTCGAGGAATACGAAGAGTTCCTCGTACAACTTCCCGCTGCATTAAGAGCAAATAGATTTTACATTGAAGTGGTGATGTAGTAACCTTTTTACGCTGAAGCAGTCTAGAAATACTGTATTACGCGGGCTGTTCTGGAGCTATATTTTACGCTGAATAGCGTTGAAGCTCTGTTGTACGCCAATGGCTCTGAAGTCATATTTTACGCCACCCAGTACTGGAGCTCTATTTTATGGGGTCTTCCTGCATGTTGAGAGTTTACGCATATACTTTCTCAGCGTATTTTTCATGCTTCTACAATGGCGTTTGTGATTGGAGGTTTGCACAGCGCCGACAGCAACGTGAGGATACTGCGGTTCGAGGGAAAGGGCGTGATTCAAAACTTCCCGCATTGTCTGATACTATGGAACGACTATGTGCGCATGGATGGCAGGACGTAGCCCTCCTTCAAATCGTCTAGCACGACTCGCTGCATCGGGTAGATAGGAACTAGCAAATTTGGCCAGTTTGTTGAACTCGGCGGAGTATTGCTTAACTGTCATGCTGCCCTGTCGTAGTTGTACAAACTTATTTTCTTTCTGACGACGTACATGCGGGGGTATAAACTCCTCCTCAAATGCGCCACGGAAGGTAGCCCATGTTATCGCCTCCCCTCCATTCTCAACTGGAAGAGATCGCCGATGCACGTCCCACCAATCATGCGCATTGAGGCAATGCTGCAGTTGAGCACATACGACCCGCTTTTCTTCAGGTACTTCTAGAAGAGAAAAATGGTCTTCAAGCTCGGCGAGCCAATCTAGGGCCACGATCGGGTCCTCAGTCCCATTAAATGGCGTGTTACAGACTTTTTTGAAGTCACCGAAGGTGAAGGCAGTCACTTCCCTTGTCCTTGGTGTTGACGGTGTCTCGACTTCAAGTATTGGTTGTTCCACCGGAGTCGCTATTGTTGCTGCAGACTGGTTGGAGGCCAAAGTCTGAACAAGTTGCTGCAGGGTATCTACCTGCTTTTGTTGGACTGACAGTCGGGCCTCTAGATTGCTCTCGAACTTGGCTTGGCGGGCATCATCTCTCTGCCGTTGTGCTTCCAACATTTGCATCACTTGCTGAAGCGGATCGGCTCGAAACATGCCCCGCCGGCTCCGAGAGCTTCTTGATGTGCCAGAGCTGCTCTTCTGAGCCTGTGTCTCGCCTGGTGCTAGCGCAGAGGATCACGCTTGTGCCATTCTTTCAAAAGAAGGTAAATTTCATCAGGATCATAATATATTATGGACTTATTGCATGAACGTATCTCATTTTGGCCTAACGAGTTTAAGAGTTTGTACAGGGATTTATCGTTAAAGAAACTTTTCCATACGAAGGGTCAAAAGGAACTTTGAAGCTGTGCTCTGATACCAACATGTCATGCCCCAATTTCGTGGAATCGATAGTCGTCCCCCAGGCGTGACCGGTGCGGGCCTAGGTTGCGTACCGCACAAGGCTAAGTATTTTTGTTTTGCATAGCGAGCACATATTCAGAGTACGCAGATAAATTGAAACACAGATTGAAGCATAGAAAAGTTTTCTTTTATTAATAATATGAACATCTATTACAAACTCCTTGAACTGAGTCATAAGGTTGCCTCTAAGGACTTACAAAAGTGTTGACATAAAATGAGATAGCAGTCCTGTACATTACATCCCTTACTAAAACTCAAAATATAAGACCTCTGGTCGGAACGACGGCCTTTCCATGAAGCTGCATAATTGCTTGGGTTGCTAGCTTCTATCTTCAAAATACTTCAAAAGGTGGCACGGTCGAGGCGTGCCTACAGCTGGACTGGATTGGGGGGTTGACTTCTGCTCCTCGCTTGGTTCTCCTTAGCGCGGGAAACCTGTTTCAACGAGGGTCAGTACATCAAAACGTACTGGTGAAGGCAAGCTAACCCAACTATACTAATCAACACGTTGTTCTAATGAAGCATGCATATTATTGTGGTCTTTCTATCTTGCCTAAGTTTATTTTACAACAAGCAATAAATATAGAAAGCAATAAAATAACCTGCCACCGCTCGGTGACATTTACCTGCCCGTTTGAACCACCTGCACAATACTTACCATGCCTTCCCTGCCAAGAAGACACAAGTTAGTTGCAACAGGTTTAAATATACGAGGGGATCACTGGCGTATGCCACAAGGGACGAGTTTAGTCTCAGGGCCAAGATGACGGAGGCACATGTATCGCTGCATGCCATCCCGCCTATGGGGAAGACTATTCTTGAAGTTCCGTCCGGATCGGATCGGTGCTAGTGCCCCAGCAACCATCCGCAGGAACCATAGGCCTTGTGCACAAGTTGTCCATGATCAACGACGTCTAAATCTATGTTTAACCATTTTATGTAGCTGAGGCAATGAAATCGGGAGACGAGTGGCATTGAATGATTTGTTTTGCAGAGTCTCCCTGATCATTTGTTACATGGAAAAAATATTTTACACATAGCACAATTATAGAACAAATAAGCATTCTAACTTATGTTTATGCATATGCTGAACATTCCAAACAAACAAGCATGTAAGTAAGTAACCGTTCATAAATTTTATTTGACAAGCATCATTTCCCAAGTCTATTCCCTTATTATATTGATATCTTTTAGTTATTACTTGGTATCGTTTGATCGGGGCAAGCAAGAATATAAGATTCAGGTGTGAAGGCTGGAAGAAGGGTCAGCTAATCGAGATGGTAGCCACTCACTTAGTAGTTGGAAGGAAGAAGGAAAGATGTGCTTTAGGAGTCCGTTCGAGCGGTGCCTACTGCTGGTTCACCTGCATTGCCACGAACAACTGATCAATACCTCTTTCACTCTTTTCATTATCAGAATTGAAGTACAGTTCAACGAACGAAAATAATGAAATCCATCGAAACCGTTCAAGAAATCTAAAGCAAATCCGAAAACCAACTCAAGGCACGAAAATGTAAACCCCCAGATTTTGCAAGAATTTTAAATTGGGATTTTTCACAATTTTTGGTAATTTTTTGGGAATTTTTTTGTAATTAAAATCAGGGTTTTAATTATTAAATGATTTTTATTTGTTAATAAATAATATTAAAATATTATGGAAATAATATTTTTGGGTGTAAAATAAAAAACTGGACTTAGGGTAATTTTTCTGGAATTTATTGGGCCCCGGACCTATTTTTAAACCCCTAAAATCTATTTATTTAATTAATTAATTAATTATTAATTTATTTACTGATTTTTAATATTATTATTAATATTATTATTAATTTTATTTCGGCCCGGCCTTTTCCCCCAGCCCAGCCCGGCCCACGGTCCCAGCCCGCTCACCCTACCGGGTCGGGTCGGGTCTGCCCGCCACCCGACCCGCCCGCAACCCGACCGCCTGACCCGGCTCCCCCTCTCTCTCCCTCAACCCGCTTCCAGCGCCGCCCCGTCCGGTCGCCCGCGCGCTCCGGCCGGCCACCTCACCCCACGACCTCCGCCTTCCTCTCCTCAGCTCCGCCTTGCCCGGCCTCGACCCCCGGAGCCTCCCCCTATAAAACCCTCGGCCATCTCCTCCCCTCCGCCTCAGCTCGACAGACCACCGCCCGGCCACCCCCTCGACTCACTCGCCCAGCCACCGTGCCGCCCGCAGCGCCGCCGTGCAGACCCCCAGTGCCGCCCAGCCCAGCCCTTCTCCTCCCTCCTCTTCTTTTTCTCCGTCGAGCACCGTCGACGGCCACCGCACCCAGCAACAGCAGCAGCGGCCGCAGCAGCGTCCCCGAGCCGCCTCCGGTCGCCCGCAGCGCCGACGAGCCCCGGCCGCCGCCTCGTCGTGCTGCCCTCGGCCCCCTCTGCCTCAGTCGGGCCGCCCTCCGCCGGATTCCGGCGAGAAATCCCTAACCCTAATTCCTAGATTCGCGTGTCGGACACGTGTCAGACACGATTATGCCCCAATTTTTTCAGCCCGTTCAGGTGCGTGTATTTTCTTGCTCGTAGCTCAGATTTCGATTCCGTAAATTGTGTTGCGAAGCCTGTATGACCCTCTCGGTGCCCGGACAAACCGCTCGGGGCATCGCGTCCTATGGTGATCGCACACCGCGATCCAAAAACAGGAAAACATCGACCCGATTCACCCCGGAACTGGGTACGCCCCGCCAAACGGGACGACTTGGTCATGTGCGGTCTTCACAGATACATGCGCAGCATTGATACGGACGTGTGGGATTTTGCGGAAGTCGATTCGGGTGTGCGTGCATACCGGGATCAACGCGTATCCGCGAACACCGCCCCGTATCCGTCTTTTCTGAATCATGCCCTAACTTTCTATATATACGTCGGATCGAAATGAAACTTGCGCCATCGGACTCGTAGCGATACGCTGGTCCTGTGACCCAAGTTTGGTTCGATTATGAGAACGTTGACGAAATTGCGTGTCGTGGGCCCCACAGGCCCCGCTAGAGGGGCAATTTCGTGATCGGCTCATCGGAATTCAATTCTGGAAGTTCCGTTGGGTTTGTATCAGCGTTTCTGACCTGTGGACACTAAGTATGGTAAATTTGGAGACCTTTGACCCTGACACGTTTTTCGGTGCAAAGCGGGCCCACCATGCGGACCCCGTTTTGACCCGAAACTGTCGTTTTTGCCCTTGTCTCCAAATTGGACCCAAGGACAGGCGTTTCTAGCTATTTGATATCTTCTGAGCATGATTGTAATGTTTATTTTAGCATCCGGAGTCATTTTTGGAAATTTCTCGAGAACACAACTGTAATTGGATCCAAACATCAGGCAAGTACCTGTACTTCAAGTTTATTCTTTATATTATGATAATTAGTTCCTTGCTCTACTAGTACCATTGAATGTTACACGTAGTATTAGAACACTGGATTTCATGTCTTGAATATTGGAATTTATGTCTTGAATACTGGATTTTATGTCTTGAATACTGGATTTCATGTCTTGCTTTTCGTGTCGGGTGGAAGAATACTAGGAGGCATGTAGTTTACCCTTCCCCCTATCGTGACTGCTAGCTGTTGGTACGCGACTGTACCATCAGCCTTATTCCTGATTGTTCATGACTGCTAGTCGTCTATGACGGCCTTATTAGCCTTATAAGCCCCTACATGCCAACTATGTATTCTAAATACTCAAGTTCACACACAATAGTTCTTGTCTTGTTGCAGTTCCTGTTGTCTTGTTACAGTTACATTTTCTTCTTTCACTATATTCCTGTTTTACTCATGTCTCTGGTTTATAGCAATTAATCCTGTTTTACTTATATTCCTGATTTATAGCATTTAATTCTTAGTTAATTTTTACTACTTATTATGCATATTCTGATCATGATACTTAGTCAGTCTTTTACTACTTATCATAAATATTTAGTTTAATCTTGTTGTGCATTGTGTACTTTGCTCCTTTCCTGACTGGATCCGTTGACATATTAGGCGATGATGAGGACTTATGCCCCCACCTTTTATGGCCCATATGAGGTAGCAGGTGATACAGTTGAGAAGCCGGTTCCTACTCAGGAGATAGTTTGAGGAGTAGTAGTCAGATATCTAGTATATTTTCTTTCAGCACAGCAATCGAGTTTGTCCCCGATTTATCTTCTGGATTCTGTATTAAACCATGGATTTGTATATCACATTTTGTTATGAAATCTTAGCATTCCTATTTCTTGTCATTTTCCTTGTCTATTTACTTTACTGTGGATGAGATAGATTCTAAATTACCTGTGAATATGACCTAGACAGCATACTACCGCCGACACTGCGACGTAGGCTGGACGTACCCACGTACTCGTGCCCGAATATCCGGGTGCGGGTCATGACACATTTTTGTGGTGGCCCATGCAGGTCAACGACTAAATTGTTCGGTTTCAACTTAGAGACCGAACAGGCCTGCAATAAGATTAAGGATTTAGGAAAAAGCTCATCCACTTGATTGAATCGTTCTTGATATTCATATCGGCTTCGAATTATTTTATTGACTTGCATCCTGCCTTGATTCCTGTGTGCCTTTATCGTTTATTTTTGGATGCAGACTAAAGGATCTACCAGCAAGCGACGAGGTTCCTACAAGATCACCATGAGATGCTCTACCAGCATGACCGTGGAGAACGCGCAGACTCTTGGAGCAGCTAATACGCGTAAGTGATTTGTAGATACCGTTCCTAGTATTGTTTAGCTTGTGCCTATTGGTTCGTGACCTCAGCCCCAACCTAGAAATTTTGAACTTGCTAATAACCTGGTATGCTTTCATATTTGATAACTGTAGAGATTGTAGAATCTTTTGTTACTGTGCTTATTGTAGGTTGTTTTGTGTACTTAAATAATTTGTACCTCCTTTCATCATCATCTAGCGTACTTATATTCGTTGCACCTTGACTTATGCTGCTAGTATAGCCTAGTTTTGTAAGCTTATCCATTTATCAAGCTTGTTCATGACATATGTATTAGTGGGTCGACACACTAATAAAATTATCTATTCAGAATCAGTGTATTACGGTCTGATCAACCTTAGTGCATTTTGATTTGCCCTTCGCACTACTTTACGTGGATTGAGATATACAGTTGACTAGTATACCTGCCCTAGACATGTCTGAGCATAACTGTATTAATACGAGCATGTGAATAGGAACTACCAAGATAGGATTCAATCCACAACTACTTGACAAGTCCCACTTGAATTCTTTAAACGCCTTGATCCCGATACTTCTGTTCTATCACCTCACCCTTGAACTCTTTATTATTGATCTTCGCCTTCCCTTATTTCGGAAAGACAAAATCTCGTGCTTGGTATAAGTTTGATACATAGAGAATACTAGATATGCCCCATAGGCTGATCATATACTTGAGGATTATTCTTTCGAAATTAAGGACATATCATATGTGATATGATCGACGTTGAAGTTCGAGGATTGAATGACATGAGTAAACATATTAAAAAATATTTTCTTAAGGTATATAGCCTTATGTGATGGATGGGTAAATTCTAAGTTGGGTAGCTGTGCATTGTCAACTCGAGAGGAATTTCTTTTAGATTGTTAGATTGGAAGAGGCTCAAGCCATTCTAATTTTGAAAATTTAGAGGAGTGACTAAGATGATTAATGAATTGATATCGAGGACCCAATAGTTGTATCTTGGGTACATGATAATGCAAGTAAAATCCTCAATTTGAATTTAGAGGATAAAAATATAGAATGTCAGATTTGAACATTGGTGGACTACATTTAAATTATTTTCAATTTGATGATTTGAATTAAGAATTAAAATTTGATGGTTGAACTACCTAGTTGGAATATTGGGGATGTGAATGGAATTTAAAAAGGGTGGAAGAATACAATTGTGAATGGGAATACTATTGGACTCGAATCACTTCTAGAGAAAATTATGATAGTTAGACTCGTGAGGCAAATTATAAGCGTATGCAAATCTTGAAGATGCTATATGGACTTAATCTAAAATTTGCCTGTGGGTAATTTGAGAAAGTAAGAAGTGTTAACCATAGGTTAATTTTTTGATTGGAACAGTAGTCATCTTAACATTGAAGTGATTGCAGTGGATATGATTAGGATTTTAACTGTCGCAAGAAGATTGCGATTGACTTGCTTTATGTACATGAAGGGTTAACATATTATGGCTTAATGCTAAATTTCGAGGACAAAATTTTTATAAGTTGGGTAGATTGTAAACCCCCAAATTTTGCAAGAATTTTAAATTTGGATTTTTCACAATTTTCTGGAATTTTCTGAAAAATTTTTTGTAATTAAAATCAGGGTTTTAATTATTAAATGATTTTTAGTTGTTAATAAATAATATTAAAATATTTTGAAAATAATATTTTTGGGTGTAAAATGAAAAACTGGACTTAGGGTAATTTTTCTGGAATTTATTGGGCCCCGGACCTATTTTTAAATACCTAAAATCTATTTATTTAATTATTTATTAATTTATTTACTGATTTTTAATATTATTATTAATATTATTTCGCCCCGGCCCTTTCCCCCAGCCCAGCCCGGCCCACGGTCCCAGCCCGCTCACACTACCGGGTCGGGTCGGGTCTGCCCGCCACCCGACCCGCCCGCAACCCGACCGCCTAACCCGGCTCCCCCTCTCTCTCCCTCAGCCAGCTTCCAGCGCCGCCCCGCCCGGTCGCCCGCCCGCTCCGGCCGGCCACCTCACCCCAGGACCTCCGCCTTCCTCTCCTCAGCTCCGCCTTGCCCGGCCTCGACCCCCGGAGCCTCCCCCTATAAAACCCTCGGCCATCTCCTCCCCTCCGCCTCAGCTCGACAGACCACCGCCCGGCCACCCCCTCGACTCACTCGCCCAGCCACCGTGCCGCCCGCAGCGCCGCCCAGCCCTTCTCCTCCCTCCTCTTCTTCTTCTCCGTCGAGCACCGTCGACGGCCACCGCACCCAGCAACAGCAGCAGCGGCCGCAGCAGCGTCCCCGAGCCGCCTCCGGCCGCCCGCAGCGTCGATGAGCCCCGGCCGCCGCCTCATCGCGCTGCCCTCGGCCCCCTCCGCCTCAGCCGGGCCGCCCTCCGCCGGAGTCCGGCGAGAAATCCCTAACCCTAACCCTAACCATAATTCCTAGATTCGCATGTCGGACACGTGTCAGACACGATTTTGCTCCAGTTTTTTCAGCCCGTTCAGGTGCGTGTATTTTCTTGCTCGTAGCTCGGATTTCGATTCCGTAAATTGTGTTGCGAAGCCTGTATGACCCTCTCGGTGCCCGAACAATCCGCTCGGGGCATCGCGTCCTGTGGTGATCGCACACCGCGATCCAAAAACAGAAAAAACATCGACCCGATTCACCCTGGAACTGGGTATGCCCTGCCAAACGGGAGGACTTGGTCACGCGCGGTCTTCACAGATACGTGCGCAGCGTTGATACGGACGTGTAGGATTTTGCGAAAGTCGATTCGGGTGTGCGTGCATACCGGGATCAACGCGTATCCGCGGACACCGCCCCGTATTCGCCTTTTCTGAATCGCGCCCTAACTTTCTGTATACATGTCGGATCGAAATAAAACTTGCGCCATCGGACTCGTAGCGATACGCTGGTCCTGTGACCCAAGTTTGGTTCGATTCTGAGAACGTTGACGAAATCGCGTGTCGTGGGCCCCACAGGCCCCGCTCGACGGGCGATTTCGTGATCGGCTCATCGGAATTCAATTCTGGAAGTTCTGTTGGGTTCGTATCAGCGTTTCTAACCTGTGGACACTAAGTATGGTAAATTTGGAGACCTTTGGCCCTGACACGTTTTTCGGTGCAAAGCGGGCCTACCATGCGGATCCCGTTTTGACCCGAAACTGCCGTTTTTGCCCTTGTCTCCAAATTGGACCCAAGGACAGGCGTTTCTAGCTATTTGATATCTTTTGAGCATGATGGTAATGTTTATTTTAGCATCCGGAGTCATTTCTAGAAATTCCTCGAGAACACAACTGTAATTGGATCCAAACATCAGGTAAGTACCTGCACTTCAAGTTTATTCTTTATATTGTGATAATTAGTTCCTTGCTCTACTAGTACCATTGGATGTTACACGTAGTGTTAGAATACTGGATTTCATGTCTTGAATATTGGAATTCATGTCTTGAATACTGGATTTTATGTCTTGAATACTGGATTTCATGTCTTGCTTTTCGTGTCGGGTGGGAGAATACTAGGAGGCATGTAGTTTACCCTTCCCCCTGTCGTGACTGCTAGCTGTTGATACGCGACTGTACCATCAACCTTATTCCTGATTGTTCATGACTGCTAGTCGTCTATGACGGCCTTATTAGCCTTATAAGCCCCTACATGCCAACTATGTATTCTAAATACTCAAGTTCACACACAATAGTTCTTGTCTTATTGCAGTTTCTGTTGTCTTATTACAGTTACATTTTCTTGTTTCACTATATTTCTGTTTTACTCATGTCTCTGGTTTATAGCAATTAATCCTGTTTTATTTATATTCCTGATTTATAGCATTTAATTCTCAGTTAATTTTTACTACTTATTATGCATATTCTGATCATGATACTTAGTCAGTCTTTTACTACTTGTCATAAATATTTAGTTTAATCTTGTTGTGCATTGTGTACTTTGCTCTTTTTCTGACTGGATCCGTTGACATATTAGGCGATGATGAGGACTTATGCCCCCACCTTTTATTGCCCATATGAGGTAGCAGGTGATACAGTTGAGAAGCCGGTTCCTACTCAGGAGATACTTTGAGGAGTAGTAGTCAGATATCTAGTATATTTTCTTTCAGCACAGCAATCGGGGTTGTCCCCGATTTATCTTCTGGATTCTGTATTAAACCATGGATTTGTATATCACATTTTGTTATGAAATCTTAGCATTCCTATTTCCTGTCATTTTCCTTGTTTATTTACTTTACTGTGGATAAGATAGAATCTAAATTACCTGTGAATATGACCTAGACAGCGTACTACCGCCGACACTGCGGCGTAGGCTGGACGTACCCACGTACTCGTGCCCGAATATCCGGGTGCGGGTCGTGACAGAAAATAACAAGCGACAGCAAAAACTAGGCAACAAAAGATGCAGCAGAGAGGTCCCTCCTGACTCTGCCGCTAAGTCGATCCCGGGGGCACGGTCCACTGAATATGTGAATCGATTTCGAAGAAGCAAATTCATAAAGAGGATGGGTTCTTGTTTCAATCTATCCCGATCGAACGATACCGTCTTGTATTTCTTAGTCGCGCTCCCCGAATAGGGGGAACAGGGCACCACAAACTGGACTGTCAAAATTTTGACAGTCCTAATCTTAACCCACTGTCTCTGCACATTTATATGTAAAACTAGGACTGTCAGGATTTTGACAGTCCCACAAGAAATGAGGACTGTCAAAATTTTGACAGTCCCACAAGCTAAGAGGACTGTCAAAATTCTGACAGTCCTAATTTTAACCCACTGGAAATTTTATTTAAAACTAGGACTGTCAGAATTTTGACAGTCCTACAAGAAATTAGGACTGTCAAAATTTTGACAGTCCTAATCTTGACCCACTGTCTCTGCACATTTATATGTAAAACTAGGACTGTCAGGATTTTGACAGTCCCACAAGCAATGAGGACAAGCTAAGAGGACTGTCAAAATTCTAACAGTCCTAATCTTAACCCAGTGTCTCTGGACATTTATATGTAAAACTAGGACTGTCAGGATTTTGACAGTCCTACAAGAAATTAGGACTGTCAAAATTCTGACAATCCTAATCTTAACCCACTGTCTCTGCACTTTTGTATGTAAAACTAGGTCTGTCAGGATTTTGACAGTCCCACAAGCAATGCGGACTGTCATAATTTTGACAGTCCTAAATCCAATCCACTAGAAAATATATATAAAACAAGGACTGTCAGGATTTTGACAGTCCTACAAGCTATGAGGACTGTCAAATTTTTGACAGTCCTAATTTGAACCCACTGTCTATGCAAAATTTTATATAAAACTAGGATTGTCAATTTTTTGACAGTCCTGATAGCTTTCAGGACTGTCCAGAATTTGACAGTCCAAGTTTTTAGCCCCTGCCTCTGCACATTTAACAACTGTATGTAGCAAACTTAAAACACAAATTGTAGCAGATTGTACCAAACTTAAAAATAACCAATTGTAGCAAACTTTTACAAGTCAAATTTTTAAACTTATAAGTTTTACATGTCTCAGAACACAAATTGCAGCAAAGTTTTACAAGTCTTCAAACATGGCCTAAACTTTATGCCGTCTCTTTGTACGTTGCTCTCTATTTTCCAAGAAAGGAAAATCTTGAGCATTGTCGATTTGTTGTAGCTCGTCATTGATTGTCATATAATTCGTACTGTAAGCCCCCTGATTTTTTAGGAATTTTTAGTTGGATTTTTCATAATTTTCTGTAATTTTCTGGAATTTTTCTGTTTTTTAAAACCTAGGTATTTTGTGATTAAATGATTTTTAGTTGCTGTTAATTAATATTAAAATATTATGGAAATAATATTTTTTGGTGTAAAATGGAAAACCGGACATAGGATAATTTTCTGTGAATTTATTGGACTCCGAAAACATTTTTACAGCCCTAAAAACTATTAAATAAATAAACCAATTAAACCCTGAAATAAACCGGGTTTATTTGAAATAAACCAAACCAACCCAGACCCGGTTCAACTGAACCAAACCCAGCCCTTAGCGGGTCGGGTCGGATCTAGACCCGAACCCGAAACCGAAACCCGCAGACCCAAACCCGTACTTAAACACTAAGCGGGTCGGGCCGGATTCATGTGAACCCGACCCGCGAACCCGAACCCGGACCCGTTACCCAATCCTAACCGGTACCCTAAATCCTAAATCTATTCTACTGTTCCGGTGGCGCCCTATATAATCCCCTGCCACGGCCACGTCTGAACCCTAAACCCTCAGCCACCGCATCAACCTTCCCTCACCGCCCTTGCCCCTCCGCCTAGCCCTGACCAGTCCGACCGACTCTACCCTCCCTCGACTTCCTCCTCGACTCCACCCTCTCCTCGACCACCGTCTCCCCTCGACCCGCTCGCCGCAGCCCTCTCCTCGCCGTGCGAGCCCAGTCCAGCAACCGCCTCTCTCTGCCACCGCCGTCCACCGCAGAACCCCCAGCGCTCCGCACGGCCTCCTAAGTCGAACTCCTCTTCCTCCTTCCCTCGCCGTACCCAGCCCAGCCTCCGTCTCTCTTCCCCTCTGCACCTCCGCCTTCGACCATCCTCCTCCGTCCGCTGCCATCCCGAGCACCCGAGCCATCACCTTCTTCTTCCCTCGACCTCCAAATCCCCCTCCACTGCACAGCCAAGTTCCTCCGCCTCGACAACAAACCCCCAGCAGCAGCAGCAGCCCGAGCGCCGTCCGCTCCGCTCCGCCCGGCCGCCTGCGCCACCTCCCAACGTGCCGTCGCCTCCCCCTCGACCGCCTCCGCTGCCCCCGGCCTCCCTCCGGCCCGCCTCCGGCCGCCGCAGCTCTGGCGAAACCCAAACCCTAACCCTAAGCTAGACGGACACAGCGGACACAGCAGACACGGGACCTGGACACAGCCTGGACACGATCAGAAGTTGTGTCGCATCTCTTCACGGACACGTAAAAATCAGTCTTCACGGAGCCCTGTTCAGGTAACGTTTTCTCTCTCCTCGTTGCCCCATTTTCTGTTCTGTCAGTTGTGACGCATAGACCGCATGACCCCCTCGATGCCCGTGCAACTCGCTCGGTGCGTCGCGTCCTGTGGTGATCGCAAACCGCGATCCAAAACAGGAAAACCAATGCCCTGTTTTACCCCGAAACTGAGTGCGCCCCGCCAAACGGGACGACTTGGTCGCAAGCGGTCATTACCGAAACGTGTGCGTCATTGATATGGACGTGCAGGATTTTGCAGAAGTCGATTCGGATGTGCGTGTACACCGGAATCAACGCGTATCCGCCGACAACGCCCCGTATCCGCCTATTCTAGAACATGTCGTAACTTTGTGTACACACATCGGATCGAGACGAAACTTGCGCCATCGGACTCATAGTAATACGCTGGTCCTGTGACCCAAGTTTGGTTCGATTCTGAGAACGTTGACAAAATCGCGTATCGTGGGCCCCATAGGCTTCACTTGACGGACGATTTTGTGATCGGCTCATCGGAATCCAATTTTGGAAGTTTCGTTGGGTTCGTATCATCATTCCTGACTTGTTGACACTAAGTTTGACGAATTTGGAGACCTTTGACCCTGGCACGGTTTTCGGTGCAAAGCGGCCCACATGTGGACCCTGCCGCTTTGACCCGGAAATGTCATTTTCGCCCTTGTGTCCAAATTGGACTCAAGGACAGGCGTTTCTACCTATTTGATATTTTCTGAATCTAATGGTGATGTTTATTTTAGCAACCGGACTAGTACCTGCAGATCACACTGAGACCAGAGCTACAGTTGAACCAGAACCCCAGGCAAGTGTACCTTGCCAACCCCTGCAGCTTTGCTACTTATTTCCTTGACTTAGTTATACATCAGTGGGCAAGTATACCTTGCCACTTTTACAGTTATTTTTGCATATTTCTTTGCTTATTTATATTGCTGTGCATGCTTGACCTAGGACCGTGTGACTTACTTAGCGTCCGATTAATAGTCGGGTGCCAACACTGTACACGATGTTGTGTACGTCACCTAGAGATGGACATCCGTTACCACTTTACATTCTCGTACTTGTCTTATCAAGTACACTATAACCCAGGACACTTAACACTATTCATGACAGGATCTTCTGAGATATTCATGGTGATTCTGTATAGGATACAGACTTCTGACAGAGACATTATATTCCTAGATACTATATAACTTGTTGCATTAGATATGATTATGCGTGACATGGACATGATGCATCGTGGACATGAGACGTGTGATTACATTGGGTGGGGAGAGACACACATGCTACAGGCTGATTATATATATAAACCCCCTATTATTGTGAGGCACAAGACTCTGAAGCCCGAGCTTGGCCCATTACTCGTTATTACTGCTACCGGCTCTCTGACACAGAGCTTGTAGTGGCTCAGCCTGAGTACTCGTGATGCTCTCACTTGCATTTCACATAGATTGTTACATACTTACCCTATTTATTTTATTATTTGCTGCACTGCATTTATTTTGGCTTGTATTTTCTGTACCTTGCTATGTCCCCTGAGGACCTGGATCCGGATTATGTTCCCAGGATTTGCAGATGAGATCTATCCCGAGGCATACGGGACAGCAGCAGGAGCTGATACATGAGCTGTACCGACACCCGAGGACGAGATTGCACCAGAGGACTTCTCCTGAGTATTGGCTTGAGATACTCATTTATTTCTGTTTCTAGTTATTTTATTTCCAGCCTATTGCATTTATGTATCAGACTTATTCTCGGATTGTTCTCCGAGACACTTTTATTGAGATATGTCAGTTTATTTTATTTGCATTATTCTGGCATTTGATTTGTGATTATCTGTTGTGGATGAGATTAGAATAGACTGTGACTTGTATCATTGGACCTATTTATTGTTGTATTATAGATTAAGTATGCCCCGATGGATCCATTAAATTGTGTTTGTCCATCGGTGTGTGCTGCTGGCCATTATCACGCATCCGGTCCCTCGGTATTTTGGGACTGGGGCGTGACACGTACCCTGGCAACTTACGAGGCTTCTTCCCAACTTCTTCACTTTTCTAGCCTATTTATGAGAATTAAAAAAATTTGTTAGGTTATAAATATTTACATATATCAAACTGAAAGTGAAGAAGTTGGCTCACCATCTTGACCAATGCAGTATACAAGATCGATTTGGCAGGAAGATCTGAAGGTACACGCACAATATCGCCTTCGCGTTTGAACAACGAAGGTAGTCCGACACCAGCGTAGTAGGCGAGGTAGTCATCGCTACATTCTGTCATATTTACTGCTGCTTGCCGTTCGGTTTCTCTAATAACATGACGTTGCTACTCGGTGAAGAAGTCCGAGACCCAGTTGAA
This sequence comes from Iris macrosiphon, assembly GCA_036927795.1. NCBI lineage: Eukaryota > Viridiplantae > Streptophyta > Magnoliopsida > Asparagales > Iridaceae > Iris > Iris macrosiphon. The sequence goes on from JAYESA010000006.1 coordinate 10,952,774, forward strand.
CGCCGCAGGAATATAGTTTAACGATTTTGTACCTCGCGGAGCAGCCAAAATTTAGGTCTCAATTCACCTCTTCTATCATCATATCTTCGAGTGCATTGCTTAGGGCGGCCAATGTGTGTGGACGTTTGGCATCTTCCTTGGTTGGCTTCCATCTGCACATTCTAGGAAGGTTCTCATCATACCCTCGATTCAGTTTAGCCCGCTGCAGGGTTGGAAAGTGCTCGTATATCCATACCTTCACGTAACCAAGTTAAAAAACATTAGTCCAAAAATTAACAACTAAATTTTTAATTATGTATACAAGTTGATAAAGATATATCTATACATGGAGTAGTGTCTGGCATCCGGATATTGTCTTCGAACCCACGAGGGATGCCGCACCAAGCTCGCGGTAAAGGTATGCTAGTATACCGCTTCCCCAAGATATTTCTTCCACCGTGTCTATGTTGTCCAAATTCAGGAGATATTTGGCATGTATGGACATTCCAGACTTATCCGTAATGCCGATAGCCCCTAAGATGAACTGCATATATCCACGGGCCACATTATCGCTATTATCCACTTTGGGGTCCGGATCAGCGAATATCTCCTCCAAATATTTTAAAGGAAGCCGTACGACTTCTTGAATTCTCTAAGAGTGGTAAAACTAGTGGCATCAACTCCCTGACACCCTGATACATAATCTACGATATGGTCGTAAAAGTTGATGCTCGACTCATCAAAAGTATGATTCATCATGACTCGACCATCAACCCTAAGTCCCAATATTTGATAGACGTCATCAAGGGTAATCGTCAACTCCCCGTTTGGTAGATGGAAAGTGTTAGTTTCTGGATGCCATCGTTCTACAAATGCTGATATTAGTGCATTATCCATCGTCGTATATGAGTAGTTACCCAAATATTATAAACCGGTGGGAATAATTTTAGCCTTCACATCGTCTCCCAATAATTCAAACCTCAATGTATTGCATTTTTTGCCGTGGTTTATCACCGTTAACATATGAGAACTCTTGAAAAGTAAACAATTGGATGAAGTTATACCTCTATATATAATGTACTTACCTATAAATAATTGGATGAACTTACAACTATATATAAATTTATAATAACGTAATGTACTTACCGGATTGTTCCATATTTGGTATGCAATATGGTTCTCGATCGACGGTAACATAGAGCAACCGTTTGGACGAGTCTCGATTGGACTATCTGGCTGCTGAGAAGGTCCTGAACCATCAGTAGCCCGGTTTTCGAGGGTTTGTGGGAGACTCTCGATAGGACTATCTGCATGCTGAGAAGGTCCTGAACCATCAGTTGGCCGATTTGGGACATTTGGCATGTCCTCATCGGAGGAGGAAGAAGAACCAGAAGTACTAGGAGGAGCACGTCTCTTCGAACGAGTGACAGTCTTCTTCGTTAGTCGATATTTTCTAACTTTAGGGCGTGCCTCGGGGTTACGGATAGTGAGAGCTGGTTCAATAGTACGCGAAATATTGCGTTCCTTACGCATCGACGCAGTAGGGCGTCTTCTGATGATATCTTCATCCTCAGTGCCCTTCCGAGGGTCGTGACTATAAGACAAAAAAATTATTTTAACATCCTAAATTAATTTAACATTCAGGACTGTAGAAATTTCTACAGTCCTATATGTATACAGGACTGCAGAAATTTCTACAGTCCTAAATTATTTAGGACTGTTGAAATTTCTTCAGTCCTTTATACATTTAGGACTATAGAAATTTCTACAGTCCTAAATCTATATAGGACTGTAGAAATTTTTATAGTCCCGCTCGATTCTGCTCGATACATTCGACGAATGTCGAAATTGTATGTCCTAAAATTGGGTACGAGCATCTAGATAAACGTCTAAACTACATCTTAAACTACTTTCAGGACTTGTATGCCCTCATTTGAAGAATGGAAAGATAACCACTCAAAAGTTTTGAAATATAATAGAAATTTTTAAAATTTTTGGAAAATTTTCTAAATGCAATAGAGCAAGGAGAAGGAAGAATTGTACCTTGATTCTTTCGAGACTTTGGGATCCATCGACAAGGAGGAGGAGGAGAAAGTGGAGGAGGACGGCTCCGGCAAGAAAGGGAGGAGGGGGGAGGGCTCCGGTGGGGTTTGGAGGGTTTCTGAGGATGGTTTAAAGTTTGGGCTAGTATGAGTAAACTTTTGGGCTAGTATGAGTAAACTCTATTCATTAATGGGCTAGCCCCTATCCTGGGCTAGCCCTAAGTAAAGTATGTAGTGCCCTTATCAAAAGCCTATTTTTTCTTGGCTAAATTGTAACATGATATCCTCAACTATCCAACTTTGACAACTTAATACCCTAAACTTTTAAAATGGATAACTTCATATGCTGAAAAAATAAATACCAAAAATGCCCCCCTCTCTTCCCCCATACCCTAATCCCCTTTTCACTCCCGGCGACCCCTCACCCCAGCCACCTCGGCCGAGCACAGCCCATGCCCACGCGTCTCGTCCACGATTGCGTGCAGCCTGCGCCTGCGCGTAGCTTGCGCCTGCGCGCAGCATGTCTCACCCGCGGCTATGCGTCGCTAGCGCCCGTGTGCCTCGTCCGCAGCTGTGCGCAGCCCGCGCCCTCATGCCTAGACCACGACCGCGCCCCACCCGCGCTTCACCTGCCCAGCCCGAGTGCCGCCCCGCCTGTTGCTGCTGTGCCCATTGTTGCTACCGTAGCTCCCCGCCGGAGAGAGAAGGGGGGAGAGATTGGAGGGGGCATGGATATTTTTTATTTTTAAGGATATGAAGTTAAAAATATTTCATAGTTGATGGTATCAACTTACCTATTTTGAAAGTTTAGGGTATTAAGTTGCCAAAGTTGCACAGTTGAGAGTATCTAGTTGTAATTTAGCTTTTTTCCCTCTTTTAAGGGTCTGTTGGGTAACGGTATTTTCACCGATTTTGAGGTATTTTTGAATCGATCGTTTATAAAAACCTTTGTTTGGTAATTTTTATGAGTCACTGATTTTGGTCGGCTCGACCGTTTATAAAAACCTTTGTTACCAAGTATGGATTGGATTGACTTAAAAGCCGCTACTTAAAATCACTCAAAACTGGACCCCTCATAACCGATACTCTAAAATCACCCTGTAACCGCTACTCCCATAATTACCAAGCAGACCCTAAGTAAATTTTGGTACAGAGCATCAAAGTTTAGGAGTGTTTGTAGGGGCGGATACAAAAACTTGGAATGAACTACTATAAATTTGGGTGGACTAAAAGTTGACTAATCCATATAAAAAAAAATTATATGGATTTTTTTTTTTTTTTTTGGGCAACCTTGGATCCTCCCCCAAGTGTTTGGTTGCTAGCAACTGCTACAGAAAGTTGGATTTCAGCAGCAAGATGGTACCGTGTGCCAAAATTCAATATTTGGCATAATTTTAATTTGTCGATATGAATTTGTCATTACCAGTGGTTGTTATTCATGTCGGCCACTTCATCTTGGCTGTGGATATGGAAGAAGGTCTAATTTTTTTTTATTAGGACTATTTGATTTTATCCTCCTTTTAGATTATGTATATTAATATTATCCTCTGTTAGATCAAAAATTAAGTTTATTTTTCTGAAAGTGTCGTTAAAAACTTATTAACGACACTTTCAAAAATTTTAACGAAAATTTAAAATTTTTAACGATACTTTTATAGAATAAACTTAACTTTTGATCTAACATGGAGGTATTATCAATATACCTAATCTAACAGGAAGTAAAATCAAATAGCCCCAAGGCCGGTCCTAAGGTTTATTATGCCCAGGGCGGAAAAAAAATTTGTGCCCTTCTTTTTTCATAAATGTCTATTTTTTTAATAAATAAATTGTATTAATAAAGATAAAACTTCCAAAAAGCACATGACAACAAAAATAATATGGTCCAATAACGATTAAAAAGTTAAACCACTTTCTTCATATTCTTTTGTATATCTTCTAGTACATATTCCTTAGACATAGCTCTCCTCCAATGATCTAAAAAAATTAAAGCACTTTCTTTATATCTTCCAGTAGAAGCCACCTGGCCCACCTCCAATGACTCAAAAAGTTTAACCACATTCTTCATATTTTTCTAGCGATCTTCTAGTACATATTACTTAGGACTTTGGCTTCCTTCAATGACCTACATAACAAAACAACCAAATCAAACAAATTCTCATCTAAAATGATTTCTTCTTGCATTTTTTGAGGCAAAATCATCAATTGTTTGATCAACAACGATATTTTTCAAGATATCCTTTTCAATACTTAAGATTGCTAATCCATTTAATCTGTCTTGAGTCATGGTGGTCCACAAATAAGATTTAATTAATTTTAACTTTGAAAAGCTTCTTTCTGCGGATGCCACAGTAACAGATACAGTCAATAAAATTCTATATGCAATAAGAATATTGGGAAACATTTCCATTTTTTTTGCAAACTCCATAATTTTAATAGAATTCCATGACTTATGCACTTCGTATGCTTCACTAGGTAGCATCTCTTGTAATATTTGTAACTCAGAAAGTAAGTACTTTGCATCAATATCAGGCACGTTACCATGTTTCAAAGCTATTTCAAGATTCAAACAAGAACTTTTCATTTCATCATCATCCAATGAAACTAACTTAGATGCATCAAATAAGAATCCAAAAATACATTCAAAAATTTTCATTTGTTCAAATCTGCTATTTAACTGAGAAAGAGCCATATCAACTAAAACAAGAAAGTAATCAATTCTAAAGGTTTCTTGAGCAGATTGTTGTTCTCTTTCCGTATTTGGAATCTCATCAAAATATTTCTTTCTAGAAACTCTGCGCTTAATTGGAAAAATGGGCTCAATTTCCAATTCAGATGCAATTTCTTTAGCATCAATAATGGCAGAAGTAAAGCCGCTTTCTCTATATTTTTTAAACCATGAAATTAGTCCTTCTAAGTTTTTAACAGCAACATCAATAAGCATATTTTTAGATTGCAAGATTTTGCTAATTAAATTTATCTTGTATAAAATTTTATGCCAAATAACCAAACTTAAAATAAAATCAAAACTTGAAAACTTACCCGAGACTAACTTTTCAGCTTCCCAACTTACTTTGGAATCATCAGCAACTTCAATTAATTTTTTCAAAGCTAGTTTTATTTGAGGAGCTTGGGTTTTATTGCTTTAACACTTTCAATATGGCTCTCCCAACGTGTGGCAGACAATGATTTCAAAGTTAAGTGATCAACATATTCAAGGAGCAAATTCCATCTCTTTGTTGAATTAGAAAACACATTATAAATGGTTTGACAAGCTCCAAAGAAAGATTTTCCATTTAAACAAGAATTGGCCAAATCACAAAGTACTAAATTCAAACAATGACAGCCACATGGCATATAAAAAGCTCTAGGATTTATATCCAACAATCTTTTCTGAACTCCTTGGTGCTTTCCTTTCATGTTAGACCCATTATCATATCCTTGTCCTCTCACATTATCAATATCAAGATCAAGAGAGTGTAGAGTAGATTGTAATTCATTAAAAAGTCCCAATCCAGAAGTATCTTGCACATTTAGAAACTCTAAGAAATATTCTTCTATTTTTATTGGGGTATTGTTCACATCTACACAACTTAAAATTAAAGTCATTTGTTCTTGGTGACTTGCATCAGGAGTGCAATCAAGAATCACCGAAAAATATTTTGCTTCTTTTACTTTTTGAATGACTAAACTCTTAACACTTGATGCCAATGTAAGTATCAACTCATTTTGAATTTTATGACTAAGATAGTGAAAATGAACACTTTTATCTTGAATAAGTCGAAAATGTTGCATCATTATCGGATCAAACTCTGATATTGTTTCAAGAAAACCTAAGAAGTTCCCATTCGATACGTCATATATTTTTTTATTTGTTCCATGAAAGGACAAATTATTCATTGCAAGTCTTTTCACAACAGCAATTAATCTCACCATAACTTGTTTCCAATGATCACTATCTTTTTTTATTTATTCTTGTAATTCTTTATCAATCGTTTGATTTGTATTCAATCTGATTCGTAGCTCAACCAAAGCTTTAAGGTTAATGAGGTGTTCACGGCTGTTTTTATGTTCTTTAAGTTTATCACCTAGATGTTTCCAATCACTAACACCTTCATCTGCTAAATGACTTCTAGTGTGAATTCTCCTTACCACTTTACAACAGAAACAAAATACTCTATCAATTTCTTTTGAATAAACCAACCACTTTCTATCAGAAACTTCCCCATTTGCTAGTTTTTGATTATAATAATCAAAAGAAAATGATCTATTTTGATTATCTTTAGGATAAATATAATTGGCTTCTCTAACAGGTCCTTTTTCCACCAATAAGTCTCTCAATTTTGCATCTAAACTATCCCACACTCTTGGATCAAAAATATTCAAAGTCATTTAGCTTCTGACCAATCAAGCACATTGATATTTTTATCATTTTCAATTTGCTTATTTTCGAAAATAATTTTAGGTTCTTCACTATTGATTTGCTCAGTTTCATTTCCACTTAGATTTAGATTTTCTAAATTTATCTCATTCTCATTATGTACAAATTCATCAGAATGAATATGTTGTTCATAATCACTAACCAATTCTTCAACAGGATTTTCATAAGAATCATTTATTTTCTTCATATATTTATCTAGAGATTTTTTTTGGCTTTTAATAACCTCTTCTATCATTTTTTTCTTTTTCTTTTCTGACTTCCAGAGGCTTATTTTCTAGGAAACATAATTGTAGTTAAGAAATAAGGCAATAAATTAACAATAAAAATCACGGAAATAAATTAGTGTGTTCGACGGTTCTTCCCTGTACAAGAAGACAAGTAGACAACCAGAGACTTTTTCTTTTTTGACTTCCCGTGGCTTGTTTCCAAAGACTTTCTTCAATTCTCACTGTACAAGAAGACAACCAAGACAATAAATAAATAAAAAATTGGTTCAACTTTATATATCAGAAACATAAAAGCTAAGAACTAAGAAGACTGTTTTAAATGACCGGAATGGAAACAAAAACATATGAGTATGACAGAAGTCACAATCTCACAGAGTGACAGAACATGAACATATGAGTCTATGACCGAAAAAATTAACATAAATTTATATCTCAAAGAAAAATTAACAACTCTATATCTTTCAATAGCCGAATATACCTTGCAGATTAGAGAAGAAAAATTGATTCTCAAGAAAAAATTCAGACATGTATATGTATTGCTATCTCAACAAAAAAATAGAGAGGAAAAATTAGGATTATTTTTTGATAAATTGAAGAAAAATTAGGATTCTTTTGGTGTGTATGTGCTTCCTGTAGGTTGTTAGGGAATTTTATTTGCAAATAAGGTTTGAGGTTTCCTTAGTAGTTATTAGTTAAGGTCAATTATACAATTTTCTTAGGTCAATCATCAGAACTTGAAAGCAATAGTAATATTGATAACACAAAATATGCAACTTAAAACTAATCCTAATGCATTTGAACACCGAAAAGTAAAAAAAAAAAAACTTAAATCAAGAGAAATTACACAGACAAGAACACACAATAATCAACTAGCTATGACATCTCATTTAGGGCTTTCTTAGGTCAATCATCAGAATATGGAAGCAGACTCGTAAACCACGATTCAGTATGCAACTGAAGAAAAAATGCTTCAATTCGAAAAGAAAAAAAATGAACTCAGAGAAGTTCAATACTTGAATCAAGGACAAGCACACGTAACAATCGATGAAGAATAGGACTTAGAGCAGCTAAATTCCAAAATATGACATTAAATCGATAATATATAAAAGGATTCGAAGCGATCAGTAGAAACCCTAGCCAGATCTGAACTAGTCGAAGATGCAACAAGCAACAAACTAAAATTTCAGCAAAAAAAGAACAAAAGAATCCGTACCTCAAGAACCTAGAAGAAATCTATGGAGAGGAAGAATTCTCTCTCTGACTCTCACAGTCTCACACTCTCTCTCTCTAAATTCTTTCTTTCTTTAGCACTTCCTCTTTATTCACTTTGAAAAGAGATCTCAGATCTGGCTAGGCCCTAGGGAAGAGGAATCAATTTTGAGCTCCAGCGGAATGACTTTGAAAAGAGATCTGGCTTTAGCACTTCCTCTTTATCTCACAGTCTCACTCTCTCGCTGGAATGACATTGGACATTTTGCAAAATGTCCAGCGACCTTGAGCTCCAGCGGCCCGCATAGTATATTAACTGATGCCCTATTCAGTTTGGGCCCCCTATTCACTTTGGGCCCTGGGCAGTGGCCCAGCCTGCCCTGCGCCAGGGCCGGGCCTGGGAAAGTGGGATGAAAGTGGTAGTATTTTTGCATAGGGTTATGCGTTGGGGAGTTCGGTTGTTTGGAACAGAAAAGTGGATTGAAACTTGTTCTTTTTTTTGCAGTTCATGTCGGCTCATCAACGTATTGAAAATTCACTTTCACATCAGCATTTTTTTGCGGATGCTGGTTGAAACTTTTTTTTATACAACTGATATTTTTTTTGTTGTACGAGAATATTCATAAATAAATAATTTATTTTTTATTAAAATTATAATTAGTTTTCTTTTTAAAGTTATAAATAATTTGTTTCCATGTACATTAATATACATAAATAATTGTTTGACCACTTGGAGGCTGTTAGTTAATTATTTAATTTTGTTATTCTTATAATATTTTTTTGTATTTTACCCACTTTTATACCCATCCAAACACTGTAAGTACAAAAAAAAAGTGTACTTACAGTATTTTTTGTGATTTGACCACTTTCAAGTTAAAAAATAATATCTATCCAAATATTGAAATGTCATTTTCACCAGACAAGAACTAGCATGAAACTCAAAAGCATACACATTTTACTTTTACCAGACAAAAAATCACTTTCGTACTATCTTCCACTTTCAAGCAACCAAATATTCCAAAAGTGAAATGTGTGTGCTTTTGAATTTCATGCTAGTTTTTGTCTTCTGAAATTGAGTTTGAATATTTGGATAGATATTATTTTGTAACTTGGAAGTGGTCAAATCATACTTTCAGTATTTGGATGGCTATGAAAGTGGGTAAAACAAATAATGTATTATAAGAATAAGAATAACAAAAATAAAATATTAACTAACAAAGTTAATAATTATTTATTAATACTATTATTTAACTTTTTAAAAATATTCATAATATCATCAAAAAATTAATTAATACTTTGATTTAATTTTATTAATAACTAATTATTGATAGCTTTAATTAAAAAATTAAGTGCATAAAGAAGTGAAAAAAATGTCAATAGTGCATTACAAAAAAAAATTAAGCCACATAATGAATTATTAGAAAATATTACAAAAGTAAAGCTGCACATAAATTAATAAATATCAATATACTTAATCTAAGAGGAGGTAAAATTAAACAGCCCTAAAGTTTACAGTATGGACTTTGTACTTGATGTGATAATATTTAGGGTAATAAAATAATAAAAAATCTTATAGCTAACAATACATTTGGAGAGATCATTTGATAGTGAAAACACTATTAAAAAAAAATTCCTAAAGAAAAAAAAATTCTATCAAAAACCCAACATAACATGCAAACTTTGGAATATAATTCTTCTTAATAGTAACAATTTTTTTTTTCAATATATAATAATGCGATAGTGGCGAGATTAAAAAAATACTTTTGAAACAATATTTGTTGGTGTTGTTTTCTTTGGACAGTGAGAATAGTTTCACATTGACTACACCACCAAGTGAGTATCTTAATATAATACTTTGTATGAGTTGAGATGTGCATATGGGGTATGGTGGGGCATATGGGTGTCATGTGGGGGTATTTTATTAGGAGAAAAAAATGATTAACTCCTCAATGAAAGTTTTTAAGCTTTTTGTCATGCACTTGGAATTTATTCCATACGAACTAAGCACCAAAGGGGCCTTAGCGACTCGGACTCGGACTCAGGCTCAAGGGGGCAGGCTCGGGCTCAAGGGAGCAAAGTGGGGCTTTGTTGACGCATTTTGCACTTCAGCATGCATCTTCGTAGGCGCTCATTTTATGCGCGTGTTGAATGAGCGGGTGCTGAACGAGCACTGAGCGCCCACTGAACGGACGCTGAGCGGACTATGCATTGGATTGCGATTCTGGGATATCAATTTTGTATATTGGCGCTCGTTTTATGCGCGAATTTTATGCTCGGGTTGTATGAGCGTGTTGCATGAACGGACGCTGAGCGGCTGTTGAACGGGCACTGAACGGGCACTGAGCAGACTATGCATTGGGCTGCGATTGTGGGATATTAATTTTGTATGTTGGTTTTTTAGTCCCATATCGGAAAGAAGAGGAGGATGGGCTTTCATCCTTCCCTATATAAAAAGCCCTCTATCCTCCTTTTGAGATACACAAAAAATTGAGAAAGAGGAGTCCAAAGGAGTCTGTTCGAGTCACACAAAGAGGTGACTACGAGCATTCTAGAAATTCTCTTATGAACTTGCTGGCTCTTGGGAGTAGATCGTCGATAGAGGAAAAATCTTGCTTTGAGCAACGGTGGCCTTCACCGTCCTAACAAGAATAATTTTATTCTGTCTTCTTCTCATTTTTTCTTCTTTGTTCGTTCTGTCTGATTGCAACTGCGTTTTGCAAGGAAGAACAAATATTGTTTTAGTTTTGTTGTTTCTTGTTCTATCTCAATTGCAATTGTGTTTGCAAGGAAGAACAACACTTGTTTCTGCCAGTTGGGTTATGTCATTGGCACTCGTCTTGAGTTTAGATCCCCGTTCATGAAGATCTTGTACCATCCTGACAAGCTCGTTCAGAGTTTTGTTGCTACCTTTCAAACAAGCTCGTTCAGAGTTTTGTTTCTGGCATCTGTTCAATCCATCTGAAGATCTAACTTAGGAAATAACAATATCAAAGCAAGATCCTAATAAGATGGAGAACAATTGTGCAAAACTTCTCCACACAAGTTTTAACAAACTTGAGAAGTTTGACGGGGATCAGTACAACGCCTGGAAGAGAAATGTCACCCTTAATCTTTAACTCGCAGAGGTGGACTACGTATTGACAGATCCAGAGCCTGTTGTTCCAGAGGATGATGATGCTACTGTTTGAACGATTGCTAATGAAACTGCTAAGCAGAACAAGTGGAGGAGAGACAATATCATCTGCAAGCTGCTGATTCTGAACTCCATAGAAGATACTCTGGCGGAGTCATACAACAAGATGGACCATGCTAAGGTCGACTGGGAGTCTCTAGAAAAGTAATACCAGACGGATGAGAACAGCAACAAAATCCATGTGACCAAAAATATTTGGAACATGCGATTTGAGGACGACAAGACGATGTTGCCTCAGGTCAAGGATTTTCTCAAGCTTCATAAAAAACTTGAGGATGATGTCATGCCCATGGTCGACGCTTTTGTCGTGGGAGGTATAGTTGCCAAGCTCCCACTTGGATGGAGCAACTTTATCTCGGACATGCACTGTCATGACCCGTACCCGAAATAAGGGCACGAGTAGTGAACAACACCCAGCCTACGCCGTAGCATCGGCGGTAGAACGCTGTTTGGGTCAACCATACTACCTAAATATCTCATACAATATATACATGGTACCTGTCAATGTCATCTCAACTCCAAAGGGAGGAACAATATGGTATATGATAATGATAAACAATACTCAATAAAAAAATCAAACTAAAGGAGGATAAAAGCACGATATAGAATAAAAGAGAGAAAATAAGAGTCATAATACATCCACAAGTCCAAATCCATAAGTCTAGACATAGCTACTCTCAAAATAGTATATACATGTCATGCGTCTAAAAATGAGACTAATATAATATCCAAAAATATAAAACTAGACCTCCTCGGTCACTAGCACTAGGTTCTTCTACTCTAGGAAAGAATTATTTAATGGTTCGCCGTCTTGCGGCCCGTAATAAGTGGGACACTGCTCCATAAGCCAATCATCTAAAAAATATATCCAATCAGGATTGGAGCAAAGTACATACCTCTGAAAGCAGTTCCAAATACATGGTAGATCATATATGACAAATAATGGAAGGGAATACAAGATAACTAACAATAGAAAATGGAAATAAACTAGAATAAATAGGTAATATACTGGAATGAAGAACATACAATATGAATAACTGCAAGTGATAAAAATAGATAAACTAGCTAATATGACATAGAGTATAAGTTCGTTATGTGGTCGGTTTGGGTTGAACACGAATACAATATGGTAACTCGATTACACATGTGAGATGTAATCGACATGTACACGAGTACACTTGGGCTTGATCACATAACTAACTCCTACAACCCCATCCCCAACCAATACTCATGGACCCAATCACGACACGTTACGAACACTAATATAAGTACACTGAACACGAGCAGTGTGTGAACACGAAGTACACGATAGTCAATATCCGATACATATGATAAAATATATATGAAGGAGTACCCGCTGAACACGGTAGGGGATAACATCAATGTTTGTCATTTAATATCAAAACGAGAACTGGAAGAACTAGATTTGATTAACAAACTAGAGTACAAAGAAGAGTCCTAGGAGACAATCTAAGTACAAATTTATTTTCTGGGCGATGACAATGGAGGGTTAGGAGTGTAGCAACCCTCTTTACTCCGTTGATGATCCGATGCGGAAGCTCTTCTCTCTCCCTTGAGTGTTGATTCGCAGATAGCCAACCATCTTTCTGTCCGGGTCTGGTACCCTACTATTTATAGTCATATTTATGACCACATGGATGTCGGGTTGCATAGATGGCGGGGTTGGAAACGTGTTCCTTCTCAACAGAAGGGTGCTACAACTATGCACAGGAATCCGGGCTCTGCTGTCATGTAAACATTTATTGGAAACGTGTCCCATCACCAAGGGAAAGCGTCATGCCTCGTCATCTAGGGCCGAGGACGAGGCCCCATCCTTTCATCCTGACGTTCAGTCGCCCATCCACGGTAAGGGTCAGAGGAGGAAAACTCTGGACACGCGGGCATTTTTTGCACCCTGTCTATTGTACGAGTTCTCATATATGACCATGCTGTATGCTTTATGCGCGGGTCTCCTTTTGGCTTCGTGCACAAGCCTTGACACGGCCACGTGGATTTTAAGGATATCTCGCTGGGGGATTTTGGTGGACCTATTAACCTTTTGCGCACTTGGAATACGAGTAATAGATTCGAAACAAACCCTATCAGAGATAATATGGACGTGATAGATTTTATTGATCCATTATTTTTTGCACACGTTAGTACAAGTAATAGGTTTGAGGCAAGCCCTGCCATAGGTAATATGGACGCGGCCATTTTTGTGGACTTAACACCACGGGCATACTCCAGATTTGGTACGGATGATAAGTTGGAAGACAATCGATATCAGAGGTACTATGGACGTGATGATCAATGTTCAAGGCCAGAAAGTTTGCTCAGAGGTAATATGGACATGACAGACTCCGCCGGAGTAGTGTATCAGAGCGGCAATCCAGAGGTCATGTGGACATGAACCAATATCCAAGAAGATACGATATAGTTTGGTAATAGAGGATTACCAGTCTAATTTAGACGTAGTACTTTTTGAGGAACTTGCTGTTGATAGGCATCAGGAGCAAGTCGCCGTTGGATTTTGCTAGCCGGTACGTGCCGTTGAAAAATACGGTTTCCACAACGAACGGACCTTCCCATTTATGTTAGAATTTGTCGTCCGTCTTGTGAGTTGTCACGCCCCAGTCCCAAAATACGTAGGACCAGGAATACGTGACACGCCAGCTACGCATTCGACCAGACTCTGGTCTGACTCGAATACGTATAAGCTGTAATATAAAGGGCAGTATCTAGATATCCCATAAATGTAAACCTCTGTCTCAAATCTACAATGTACAACAGTATACAAGAAAGAGTTATATGTGCTAGAGTCGGCCGCCCAATAACACACTAACTCGAATAGACTCGAGAAGAAGTATGAGTCTATAAAACTAGGCTACAACAGCAGATGAAATAAACAATGTAAAATAACCATAATGCTGGTAGATATAATATGAGTACCTGGTACCATGAATGCAAGACAGGCAACTCCAACAACAACTCCAAATGCTCCGTAATCATCTATGCTGCAAAACTGGCAGGGAACCAGGTCCTCAGAGGGACGTAACAAGGTACAAAAATACAACATGCCAGGTAAACAGAAAGTACAAGTGCAACAACAGGGTAATCTAGAATAACCAAACAAGTGCGACACAGTTTACAGACAATGTTCGACGCGTAGGCTTTCTAATATAAAACCTTAGCTCCGGACACGAAAACACACGGCACGTACCGCAGCTCCGGGCAAGGAGTCACACGGGTGAAACAGCTACACTAGATACAGGTATCACTACAAAATACTACATATATATAAGCGCGTGCAGAGTAGCCCAAACGTCTAGTAACTGTCTTTCCCTTCCCAAGCGGTCAACGATTGTGCGTTGAACCTGAACCTCTAACTACAGTCTCGACACACAGAATTAACTCAACAGACGCGACCCTAAGGTCGTTCTAGTCTCTGGTCATAATGTCAGTGTCAGGAAATAGGAATCTGGTACGATCACGGTGTATAAATGTGTCCTGGGGTATCGATGTACTCAGGTATGTGCATCGAGGTGCTGTGAAGCATCTAGCAATTATTCTAAGACATTACGTCGAATGTCAACACAAATACGTGCACAATGTACATAAGAAACAATAAATATCTGTAAACTAAAATACAGGGTGGCAAGGTACACTTGCCTGCGTGCGGCTGCTGATGACGGGGATCTGGTACCGCGTCCAAGTCCTCAGGTCCCGCAATACCTAGAGATGAGATAGAAACCAGAATCAATAATCTATTCTACGACAGACAGGGATGCCACACACATCTACAACTAAACTCAGTCTCAGCTACGACTCACAGGGACAAGTCACTTGGGGGGTTGACCACAGTTGACTATCGGTACGATGGTCAAATCGGCTAATCATCGGTACACTCTCCTCGATTTAATTCTTCGTAAATAAACTAACATTTTTCCACCATGTATGATACATCCTGTTTAGTTGGCTCCAAGGTCAAAACTCTATTCTCTTCGAGTACATATCTTAATTAAATCGCGATAATTTATGTAGAAGCCAACCCTAATTTCCATCCAAGTACTACATCCAAATCCAACTTCATAAAACATAAGTTACAAGGTCACTACACTAAATAAACCCTAAAACATGTTAACACCACCTCAAGTCATTAAAATCCATATTCGCATTAATCATCATTAGCCTTAGCCAATATAAACCTTAATCCCGTAGTTCAAGTATTACACTACACTAATCATTTACATCAACACTACATAAACACTAGAAATATATTAAACCTCATTAAACACAACCTCATCCATATTCATATTTAATCATCATTAACATAATCCTCATCCATGTTCATATTTAATCATCATAACCTCATCCATGTTCTTATTTAATCATCATTAACATAATCCTCATCCATGTTCATATTTACTCATCATTAACATAACATATATATACCTCAACCATATATTTCATTTACCACAGTACACTAGCTATCCACATATGAAATCCAACAACCCTAGCTAGCATAGCAAATATATATAAACACCATCATAATTAACCAAAACAAATCCAAAAATAAAATAAAGATAGATGGAGGCTCGACCTTGACGACGACGGTGCCGGATACGGCCGGAGAAGGTGGCCGGGGGTGGTGGTGATGATGGTGATAGTAAAAACTGGTGGTGGTAGTGGTGTTGATGGTGGTGGTAAACTGGTGGTGATGGTGGTGGTAAACTGGTGGTGATGGTGGTGGTAAACTGGAAGTCGGACGGGGACGCAGGATCGGTCGAGAGGGGTCGGACAGGGAGGAGGCCGGAGTGGCGCTGAAGTCGGCCATGGGGTGGTAGTATAGGCTGCTCGGTGGGAGCTGCGGCCAGAGCGGGGTGTCGCACGGCCGGAGGGAAGCACACAGCGGGGTCGGGATAGACCAGAGTGGGCTGCACAGGTCGGCGGGGTGGACTGCAGCCGGAGCGGGGGGGGGGGACGCACAGTCCGGCGGGGCGGACTGCAGTCGGAGCGGGTGGACGCACAGTCTGACGGGAAAGCTACAGCGGGCCGGAGTGGCGGCGCCGCCTGGCCGGGGCCGAGTCGTCGGCTGGAGTTCTCCAAGAGGAAGAAGAATTAAGGAAGAAGAAGAAAAAAATGGAGGAAGGAGAAGTTTTTAATGGAGGGAGGTGGTTCTTTGCATGGAGAAAAAATAAATAGAGGAGGAGAGAGAAAGAGGGGGGAGTTTTCCTTCGGATTAGGGCCGGTGTTGTGCTTTGAGGGTGGGGTTAGGTGTTGTTTTATAGGAGTTTGTGAAATGATAGAGGTTTGTGATGGTGTCATTCAAAATGGAGGGTGAAGATTTGTCATGAAGAGAAGTGGGTTTCTTCATGAAGGGGTGACTGGATGGGTGAGAATGGGACCCCATTTTGGGACCTCTCATTGTTCATGGCCAATAGGGTGATGACACATAATTTCATTATTTGCAACTTAGTTCCTTAAATTCGGAAAATTGCACGAACACATAAAATAACACAAAAATTGTGGAGAAAATTGTGTTTAGTAATTTTTATGGTGAGAGGGTGTTGTGCGTTAGGCACGGGTTTAATTAGAAAGGCATTGGGATTAATTTAGGATTAAAAATAAGATTTATAAAGTTGGTATCCCCGATTTAAATAGAAATAAAGTGTCCCGCGAATTTAAATTAAATGGGGGCACTTGGGGTCAAAATCCGGAAATGACGTAAATGTCAAAAATGGTTGGAGCTTGGAATCAGTCTTGGACCCTTTAGTTGGTCCGGCTCAACGGGTTAAGTTGGTAACCCAAAATTTAGGGTAACGACACAGGTGTCCGACACGAAATTAAATATGGGTTACGATTTTCGGAATATTGCGCAATTAATTTAGAGCACACAAAAACTGATTTTATAAGATAGAAAAGTCCAGTGCATAATTTGGAGAGTCAAGTCGAAAGTACAATAGCCCGATGGAATTTATGGGCTGATATTGGGCTCCGATTAATTTAGGAATGACAGGGCGCGCCAAGGGTTTTAATTAAATGAATTAAATACCAGATAAATTATCTCCACTCTAAATCTCGACATCTGCTACCAAAACCAAAATTTTCTAAATCCACCCAAACTATCTACAGATTAAATCGAGGGGGTTTACATTCTTCCCAACTTAGAAAAATTTCGTCCCCGAAATTAAAAGTAAGCACGATAATATCTAACAGAATTTTAAAACAACTAGTAATCAAATGTCGTACGTAAATTCGTACCCTGCTCCTCAAATAAGTACGGGAATCGCTGTCGAATAGAATCCTCGCACTCCCAAGTAGACTCGCCTGGTGAATGGTGCTTCCATGCCACTCTGACCAGTCGAATCGTCTGCCCACTCAAAGTCTTCTCGCTGCGATCGAGAATCTCCACTGGCTGCTCTATGTAAGACAGACTGGGCCCGACTGTAATCTCCGAATGATCAAGCACGTGGCTAAGGTCTACGACATATCTCCTCAGCTGCGATACATGAAATACGTCATATACTCCCTCTAATGATGGAGTTAATGCAAGACGGTAAGCCACTTCGCCAACTCGTTCCAAGATATCAAAAGGTCTGATGTACCTCGGACTCAGCTTGCCTCTGCCTCCGAATCTGATGGTACCACGAGTAGGCGATATCCTTAAAAATATATGGTCACCTTCCTTGAACTCCAATGGTCTGCGGTACGCATCTGCCCAAATGTTTTTGTCTGTCTCGTGCTACACGCAGGTGGCTCTGAATCTGCTTGACTTTCTCCACTGTCTGTGTCACCAACTCTGAACCAAGTATCTGACGCTCTCCCATATCACTATAACATACTGGTGACCTACACTTCCTACCGTACAGTGCCTCATAAGGTGCCATCTGTATGCTAGCCTGGTAGCTATTATTTTAGGAGAATTCTACCAAGTATAGATGGTCCTACCAAGATTCTCCAAAATCGATCATGCACGCTCTGAACATATCCTCTAATGTCTGTATCGTGCGCTCTGACTGGCCATCAGTCTGTAGAGGATATGCGGTGCTGAACTTGAGACGAGTTCCTAGGCTCTCCTGCATACTCCTCCAAAAATGCGACATGAATCTGGAATCACGATTCGATACGATGCTGACTGACACTCCATGTAGTCGTACTATCTGCCTCATATATATGTCAGCTAAAGTCTCCGTGGATTGCCCAACTCTGAAGGGCAAGAAATGTGCAGACTTGGTGAGTCTGTCTACGATAACCCAAAACTGCATCCTTCCCGCTAGGGCTCCGCGGGAATCCTGTGACGAAGTCCATGGTAATGTGTTCCCACTTCCACTCTGGAATGGGAAGCGGCTACAGTAATCCTGCAGTCCTCTGATGTTCAGCCTTGACTTGCTGACAAACTAAACATTTTGCCACAAATCTTACAATTTATCTCTTTATCCCTTGCCACCAAAAATGCTGCCTCAAGTCTCGGTACATCTTCGTACCCCCGGGATGAATAGAATAAATTGAGCTATGTGCCTCGGTCATCAACTCTTGGCGTAGTTCGCCACTCGGAACATATAGGCGATCTCTATACCTCAATGTTCCATCTTCATGAATCCTGAATCCTATTTGCATGTCAGCCTCTGTCCTTTCTCGCAATCGTCTAAATCTCGTATCTGTAGGCGAGGCTGCATTGATCCTCTCAATCAATGTAGACTGAATCTGAGACTGACCATCTGTCCATCCATGCCTGATAATACAATCTTAATCCTGAGTTTCTGAAAATCCTCTAACAACTGGCGATGAATCGTAAAAATATGCCATAGGCTTCCTGCTCAAGGCATCTACTACTACATTCGCCTTGCCAGGGTAGTACTACAACTCGATATCATAATCTATCATCAACTCTAGCTAGTGCCTCTATCTCATGTTGAGCTCTTTCTGCGTGTAGACATACTTCAGACTTTTGTGTTCTGTATAAATCTCAATACGCTCTCCATAAAGGTAGTGTCGCCATAGCTTTAGTACAATTATCACTGCAGCTAGTTCTAGGTCGAGCGTCTGATAGTTCTTCTCACGCACCCTTAGTTGTCCTGATGCGTATACTATCTATTCTATCTAATCATAACTCATATTTGCTGAGCTTGGCCTACAGTCTCTCCTGTCTCAACGTCTCTAATACGATTCTGAGATGTCTCTCATGCTCCTTCTGACTCTTGGAACATACCAATATGTCATCGATAATTATTACCACGAACTTATCTAAGTACTGGTGGAAAATACTGTTCATTAGGCTCATCCTTACTGCTGGCGCGTTGGTTAAACCAAACGGCACGACTAAAAACTCATAGTGGCCATACTTCGTCCGAAAGGCCGTCTTCGGGATGTTCTCTCTCCGTACCTTGATCTGATGATAACTGAATCTGAGATCGATCTTCAAAATACATATGCGCTGCTAAGTTAATCAAATAAATCATCGATGTGCGGCATAGGGTACTTGTTCTTTATTCGTTATAACTCTTAATGCCCTGTAATCGATACACAAGTATACTATCTCATCCTTCTTCGGCACTATTAAGATAGTTGCTTCCCATGGGGAAACACTAGCCCGACTGAAACCCTTGTCTAAGAGATCCTCTACTATGGATCTTCAACTCAACCAACTATATCGGTGCTAGTCTGAAGACGAGAGGATAACTAGCTCGGCTCTGGGAGTCAACTCTATAGTGAACTCAATTTCTCTGTCAGGTGGCAGGCCTAGAAGATCCTCTAGAAAAATATCCTCAACTCTGATATAACCTGGTGGTACACTGGTTCACCTCCTGCATTGTATACCCCTAAGGTAGATGGGACCACACTCCTGGGCTCCCTGAACTCAACTCAGGGTAACCTGGTGGCCTAAAAATATAAATGCAACTACGTCGACAATCTAGTGTCGCGTGGTATTGGCTCAATCAACTCATGCTAGGACGGTGTCATCTTCCAGACTTAACCTCAAAATAAATCCTCTTGTTCTGTTTACCACACTAATCCTTTAAAAGAAAATTTTCTCCCCTGCCTAAAGTATAATTTCTCTTCTCCTCAAATTTTCCCTAAAATTTTTATTCTTCGAGTTTCTTCTTTTCGTTATTTATCTCTCTAAGTCGCATAGTACAATAATGGTATCACTCAAGCACATACTAGAATTTTCTGGAATTCGATTATTATCTCCCAAGTGGGATCCTAAAATTTTCATCTCCTCTAGCTCATAATCATCGTTCCTAGCATTGCTATCATATACAACTACAAGTTTCTAACATCAGGCTATGCATTTCCGTAAATTATTCTAGGTCATGATCAACAATCCTTCCAGCTCATAGTACTTCCAAGATCACTGCTACCTCAAGCACGGGTAGGGTACTACTGGGTCCAACTCTCTTGTCAACCTTCCACACTAGTTCTAGAATCCAAAGAACCCATCAATCTATCCTGATAAGGTAACAATCTTCTCCGAGAAAGGTATACGAATTGTGTCTCCTGTCGTCTGGTCTTCGATCTTCTTCTGGAGGAAAGTCATGTAACGACCCGCACCCGAAAATTGGGCATGAGCCGTGGGTACGTCCAGCCTACGCCGCAGAATCGACGGTAGAACGCTGTAAAGGTCCGTTCTAGGTCAACCATATCTATCTATATCTCACTGAAAAATCCGGCATGACCTCTCCAAAAGGAGGGCAAAACCACGCAATATATATATAAAATCCTCTCCCAAAGGAGGCAACCACGCAATATATATATATATCAATGATCTCAATCACAAAATCTAGAGGAAGAATATAAGCACGATATGATATAAACAAGAAAACAGAACCAAGAGAGCAAGACAATCCAAAATAATACAGTCCAAGTCTACAAATAGCTACAACATCTCAAGCAACAAAAGAATAAGTACAGTCATCCAAAATACAACCACTGGAAATAACCCAGGAAACCCAACTAGCTAACTAGGGTGCTATCGGCGTCTCCTCGGCGCACTCCTCCTCGGGGTCACAACAGTCGTCAATACCAGGCCCGTAGAACGTAGGGCAATAGTCCTCAGGATCCTCTGGAAAAAATATGCCCAGTCAGGACTGGAGCGAAGTACATAACTCTGAAAGCAACTCCAAATGCATGGTAAGGTGTATATGACGAGCAATAGAAAAGTAATCAAGATGCACAGGAAATAAATATATGCTGGAGCACAATAAGTAGCTGCAATGTAAACTGGAGAACAATACAAGTAGTGGAAAAGTAACTGCAGATGAGAAACATGAATACTAGCTAAGTGCCTTGAGCACAAGTTCGTTATGTGATCGGCTTAGGTTGCACATGAAAAACACTACGATAACTCCGTTATGCGTGAGTTGCATAACCGACATACACATGAATACTGTTTGGCTTTGATCACATAACCAACTCACTACTCCCCTCCCCCACTAATACCATTGGATCCAACCACAACACGCTACGTACATGATAATAGCTCGCGCACACGAAGGCGAGAGCACAAGAAGCACATGATAGCACATGATAATCAATACCCGAAGCACATGATGAAATACACGTGATAGAGTACCCGCTGAACACGGTAAGGGGGATAGCACCTCATGACGGGATCCACTAGTACCAGCTCGTATAATAAAGTGTCAGAATCAAGTATTACAGTTCTAGAATAGGTGATATAAACGCTATCATGAAATGGAAACTATCAGAGGTAGGTACTCGCCTGATGTCCTGAGCAACTGATGAGGATCGAGGTCCGAACCGGTGTCGCAAGGACCTAATGCAAAAAGCAAGGATTAAACAGGGTTCTAAGCATTTAAACTGATATAAAATAATTAAAAACAGGCTTCTAGGGCTATTCTAGGTCGAACGGGTCAAACCGGTGAAATTCGGGTCAAAAAGTCAACCAGGGTCCAAAAAGTCAACTCTAGGTCAAAACTAGGTCAAACGTTGACTTTTACGGTCAACGGGGATAATTATGGTCAAAGCTAGGTCAAACTAGGGTGCCCCTGAAATTCTAGGTCAAACCGAGCTCATTAAGCTATTAAACTCACAAACTCGCCTAATCGAGATACCGGGATACCCTCGGTATCCGATACCTCGCCCTAGGCCATGCACCCCGCCTAAACCCGCTAAAACCTATGCTAGCACGCGTAATTATATATATATAAACATATAAAAATCACTCCCAAGTATTTCCTAGGCTAATGCTCAAATACCCCGCTCGAAACTCAATACCTTGAATATCTCAAGGTATCGAGATACCTCGGTATCTCAAGGTATTGAGGTTTCGCTCTAAAGCCCTCTAACTAGCTATCTAGCTATTAATTATGCACCTAGTTATTAATCTAGGCTAGGTAATATAGTTACCTATCATATTTATATATATCTAAATAGGTATCTACCTATATACATATATATCCACACATATATACCCATTACCCATTACCTTACCCAACTCTTAAAATATACATATATACCTATCAAGATATCTATCTATCTATCTAATCTATCTAATACTCTATCTATCTATTAATCTAGCATATATATCTATCAATCTATCCAACTACCTATCTATCTTATCCTTAACTTATCTATCAACTAATAGCTATCTAGCTATCTAACTATCTATTCATCTTATTATCTATCTATCTTTATATATATATAGATCTATATCTCTAATATCTAGATCTATCTAACTAATACTCTAACTATTATCTATTACCTATCCCTCGCCAACACCCCTCGCTACTAGCCTCGCTGCTGCCTAGAGCTTGCTGCTGCTGCTGCTTGTGCTGATCCTGCTGCTGCTGCTCTTGCTACTGCTGCTGCTGGCTTCATGGCTGCTGCTGCTGCCCCATGTTGCTGCTGCTGTTGGGGGCAGCAGCTGCTGCTGCTGTGCAGTGGCTGGAACCCCCCCCTTCCAACTCACATACACACACACACACATCCATAAACATACATATATATATATCACTCTATATATATATATATACACACACACATAACTATATATATAACTACTAGATAGATATATATATACACACTCTAAACACTCTCTAACACACACCTACACTCTCACAAACACACTAATACACACACTCACACACTAATACACACACACACATAAATATATATACATAACTACATATATATATACACTTAATATATATATATATATATATATATCTACACACACTCTCAACTATATATATATATATATCTACACACACTCTCAACTATATATATATACATACACCTATATATATATATACACATACACACACACAAGCACACTTACACATATACATATATATATATATATACACATAGACATATACATATACAAGTACATAAATATAAATACACACATATATATATAAATATATATACATAAACACACATACATATATATAAATATATATATATATATAGACACATATCAATACAAATACAACCACGCACACAACACTCAAACCACACGCCCTACTCACGCCCAACGACCCCGACACTCACCAATACCCTAAAATATATAAAATATAGCCCAAAAACTCTAGCACACACTCTCCGATACTAACCCAACGTGCGTACAAGCCCGAAACGAGGAAACCAAGTCGAAATGGCCGTTCGGTCATTTCGACGAACACGTGGTGCGCGGCTCGGAAAACCTCCTGAAACGCACACCAAACGAACTCGGAATCGGCCCAAAATTTACCCACGCGCTCTACACGATGTCTAGATCCTAGAAAATGCACTCCCACGTCGATTCTAGGCCCGTGACGGAAACGCACACGCACTTAGAATCGGCGACGACGAAAAGCCCCAATTTCGCCCGAAATGCCCGTTTCTCCGCGACACGGCTTTCCGTGTCCGAACGGAGACACGCACTCACCCTCTAGACACTCGACAACGTCTACCTAGGTCCATCTAACCTAGAGCATCACCCAAAATTGGGCCAAATTCGGATTCTACCCGAATTCGACACAAAACCTAATGTCAAAGTCTCTAAACTCACCCAAACTAGTTCCAACTTCCTCCTACGGGTAGGGTTAGGGTCTAGGAGGGTTCTACAACACTAATTACACTACATAAAAATAATTAGGAAGGGGAAAGTTAGGTTTTACTTCTTGGGAGTTGGAATTCCAAGGCCAAAGTCTCCGATCTACTCCAAATCACCTCCCTCAAGCTCCAAGCCACCAATTCTAGCTCTCACACTAGATCTAAGCTCCTCACACCTAGGTTAGAGAAAATGCAAGGTGAGGGTTAGCTTAAGGAAGAAGGAATGAAAGAAAGAAAGAAGAAAAGTGGAAGAAAACTTACTTTGGAGGAAGAAGGAGAAGAAAGAAGAAGTGGAGAAGAAGAAGAAGTGAAGAAGAAGAAGAAGTGGAAGAAGTGGAATGCAAGGAGGGGGCTGCTGCTGGAATTCCACGGGTGGGGGTAGGTAGGGCCGGCCTTGGGTAATTAAAGAGGGTTCCACTAAGTCCAAATGACCAAAATGCCCTCCCGTAACTCGGTTTTGGGTTTCGGGTCTCCAAATGCACTCAAACTAGCTCCAAATCTCTCCAACTAACCTCCTAAAAATAAAATAATAAATCTAAACCCCAAAATAATTCTCACAAGGGTGTAGACTGGGTCGGACATGGGTCCACTAGGGTCTGACATGGGTCCAGGCTAGCCAAAACCCTAAAACAATCAAAATAAAAATAAGACAAGCACTAATTAA
This sequence comes from Iris macrosiphon, assembly GCA_036927795.1. NCBI lineage: Eukaryota > Viridiplantae > Streptophyta > Magnoliopsida > Asparagales > Iridaceae > Iris > Iris macrosiphon. The sequence goes on from JAYESA010000006.1 coordinate 10,977,585, forward strand.
TTATAAATATAAATAATTAAATACAATACACTATTTATCAAATAAAAAAAAAATATACCCTATTTTCTAGAATTGGGTAGTGACAAGCCTACCCTCCTTAAAATAATTTCGTCCTCGAAATTAAAAGAAGAAACTAGGACAGGAATGCTAAGAAAGAACCATACCTCAGGGCTCGAAGAGATAGGGGTATCGCTCGCGCATTTCATCCTCCCTCTCCCAGGTCGACTCTCCTGGAGAGTGATGCCTCCACGCGACGCGAACCAAGGGAATAGTCTGGTTCCTCAACACCTTCTCCAGCCGATCCAGAATCTCCACCGGCTGCTCTGGATAGCTAAGAGTAGGGCCCACTGCGATCTCCGAGTGATCCAATACGTGACTGGGATCCGCCACGTACCGTCTCAACTGCGACACGTGGAACACATCATGAACTCCCTCCAGCGTAGGCGGCAACTCAAGCCTATACGCCACGGCGCCGACCCTCTCAAGAACACGGAAGGGTCCGACGAAACGTGGGCTAAGCTTCCCGCCTCCACCGAAGCGAATAGTGCCCCGCGTCGGAGAAATCCTCAGGAACACCAGATCTCCAACCTAGCACAAACAAGGTCTCTGCACTTAGTCTAAAACAAGCAATCACAAACAAACACAAGAACAAAATCTAGATTCTAAGCTATACCTCGAACTCCAAAGGTCTCCGGTGGCTATCGGCCCAATGCCGCTGCCTGTCCTGCGCCACCCGAAGTCTATCTCTAATGAGCTTGACCTTCTCCGCTGCATCAACCACCATCTCCGGGCCAAGCAAAGCTCTCTCACCTACATCATCCCATGATAACGGAGTGCGACACCTCCGTCCATACAACGCCTCAAAAGGTGACATCTCGATACTGGCTTGGTAGCTGTTGTTGTAAGCAAACTCTACCAAGTGCAAGTGATCCTCCCAAGAGCCTCTGAAATCCAAAACACAGGTCCGAAGCATGTCCTCAAGTGTCTGAATGGTCCTCTCTGACTGACCATCTGTCTGCGGGTGATACGCACTACTAAACTTGAGCTGGGTGCCCAAGCTAGCCTGCAGACTCCTCCAGAAATGCGAGGTAAAGCGACTGTCCCGATCTGATACTATGCTCACTGGAACTCCATGCAGTCTGACTATCTGGCGCACATACATCTCTGCGAGTCTCTCTGTAGACGTACCCACTTTGAATGGTAGAAAGTGGGCCGATTTGGTCAACCTGTCCACGATGACCCAAATCGCATCTTTCCAGCCTGGAGAACGGGGAAGTCCAGAAACAAAATCCATTGGCATATGCTCCCATTTCCACTCCGGAATGGGTAGCGGCTGGAGTAATCCTCCTGGCCTCTGCCTCTCCGCCTTCACCTGCTGGCACACTAAGCATCGGGATACGAAGCGTGCTACCCCTCGCTTCATCCCGTACCACCATACATGCTGTCTCAGATCTCTATACATCTTGTTGGCACCGGGATGCATAGAGTACTGGGATCGATGCGCCTCCTGGAGAACCTTCTCGCGCAACGACCCACTCGGCACACACAACCTGGTACCGTGCCGCAATGAACCATCATCAGCAATGGTGAAGTCGTCTGCTAAACCCATCTGAACCTGCTCCCTGATGCTCCTCAGGGACTCATCCTCAAACTGTGTAGCCCTGATCCGGTCTACCAACTCTGACTGAATCTACAGTCCCCACATCTGCATCTCAACTCCAGGCACTATCACCTCAATGCCCAAGCTCTCTAGATCTGCCAGAAGATAACAATCTGTAGTCAGGCACATAGCTACCGGATACCTGCTCAATGCATCCGCAACTACGTTCGCCTTCCCTGGATGATACTGCAATGATATGTCGAAGTCTTTCATCAACTCCAACCATCTCCTCTGCCTCATGTTCAGCTCTTTTTGGGTAAACACATACTTCAAGCTCTTGTGGTCTGTGAAGATCTCCACACGCTCTCCGTATAAATAGTGTTTCCACAACTTCAGAGCAAAAATGACCGCTGCCAACTCCAAATCGTGGGTAGGGTAATTCTTCTCATGAGGACGTAATTGCCTGGAAGCATAGGCAATCACCCTCCCATTCTGCTGCAACACACAACCCAGTCCCTTCCCCGATGCATCACTATAGATAGTGAATCCTCCAGAACCTGATGGCAACGTCAACACTGGAGCTGTCATCAACCTCCTCTTCAGCTCATCAAAGGCGATCTGGCACTCCTCTGACCAAACAAACTCCACGTCCTTCCGGGTCAGCCTGGACAACGGCTCTGCAATCCGGGAAAAATCCTGAACAAATCTCCTGTAGTAGCCTGCCAGTCCCAAGAAACTTCTGACCTCGGCTACTGAACTCGGAGCACTCCATGCCTCAACTGCCACGATCTTTCTCGGATCCACCGAGATACCCTCTCCAGTCACCACATGACCAAGGAATTCAACCTTGTCAAGGAAGAACTCATACTTCGAGAGCTTTCCATAAAGCTCCTCCTTCCTGAGAGTCTCCAGCACTATCCTCAGATGCTCCTCGTGCTCCTCTGGGGTCTTCGAATACACCAAGATGTCATCTATAAACACCACCACAAACCTGTCCAGATGCTGATGGAACACCTTGTTCATCAGATTCATGAACACTGCCGGGGCATTAGTCAACCCAAACGGCATCACCAAGAACTCATACTGTCCATATCTGGTCCGAAAAGCTGTCTTCGGAATATCCTCTTTCCTGACTTTTACCTGGTGGTAGCCTGTCCTCAGATCAATCCTGGAAAACACCCTCGCTCCGCTCAACTGGTCAAAAAGATCATCAATACGCGACAGCGGATACTTGTTCTTGATTGTGAGGCTGTTCAGAGCCCTGTAGTCGATACACATCCGTATCGACCCATCCTTCTTCGGCACAAAAAGTACCGGAGCACCCCACGGAGAAGAACTAGATCTGATAAATCCCTTGTCCTGAAGCTCATCCACCTGCTTCTTCAACTCTATCAGCTCACTGTTGCTGACTCTATAGACGTGCTGGGATATCGGCTCCGCGCCTGGCACCAAGTCTATAGAGAACTCCACATCTCTGTCCGGAGGTAACCCTGGCAACTCCTCCGAAAAAACATCCATATACTCCTCTATCAGTGGATGTAGCGACCTCGGCTCTACCACCAGGGCTCCGCAGAAGACTCCCTCGGTCTGCTCCGCTGCTCCTCTGGCAAACTGAAACTCTGGCTCACCCGGCGGACTAAACAAAACTCTGCCTCCACGATAATCTATACTAGCACAATGCGTACTCAACCAATCCATCCCGAGTACAATATCGTAGCTCGGAAGTGGCATTGCGAGTAGGCACACACTCAACTCCCGGCCTCCCAAGGTAACTCTCCGGTCTCTGCAAACATCACGGACTAGGATGATACCACCCCCGGTCGTGATCTTGCAGAGTCTAGCTAAAGGTTCAGCAACAAGATGGTGTCTAACAGCAAAAGATACAGACACAAAGCTATGGGAAGCATCGGAATCAAATAAAGCAAGTGCTGGAATGGAATCAAGGAGAACAGAACCTGAGATAACGTCACCAACTGGCTCGGCCTCGTCCACTGTCAGGGCAAAAGCTCGCCCCTGCTGTCCTCCTCGGTGCTGGTGCTGGTGCTGGGCGAACCTCTGCTGCTGAGTCTGCAAAGGCTGACCTCTCTGCTGCGCTGCAGGTGCTCTGGCTGGTGCCCTCTGAGCGGCTCCTCCGCCCTGAGCTGTACGGGCAAGCGCTGAAGGACAATCCTTCAGCTGGTGGTCTGCGGTGCCACACAATAAACATCTGCCCAGCCTCTTTCTGCATATGTCCCATCCGTGCCCTGGCTTCCTACAGAAAGGGCAAACGATGGGCTGCCTCTGGCCCTGCTGCTGACCCTGCCTCTGCTGCTGGGGCGCCTGCCGGAAGGGCGCCCGACCCTGACCCTGGTGCTGCTGGGTCTGCTGGAATGGCCTCTTGGCCGGGCCTGCACTGCTGCCTGCTCCGGAAGTGTCTCTGCCCCTCTTCGTCTTCAGCTCCAAATCATCCTCAGCCCTCTGAGCATCGCTGACAATCCGCTCGAAGGTCGCCTCGCGGTCGCTCCTAGTCAAGGACTTGACCGCCATGACTAAGCCCTTGCGAAACTTCCGCGCCTTCGCTGCCTCTGACAACCCCTCAACAAATCTGCCCAGACGGCAGAACTCCGCTGCATACTCATCCACTAGCATACTCCCCTGGACGAGCGCCTTGAACTGACTCTCTAAGGCACTGAGAGCCACGTCCGGGAAGAACTTCTCCTTGAAAAGCTTCTTGAAAGCCTCCCAAGTCAATCCCGGAGCTGCTATCCGCGTATCCGTGCGGAACCAAGTAAGGGCAAGGTCGAACATCTGGCTGCCCGCTGCCTCTATCTGCATGCTGGCTGGGATCATCGCCAGCCGAAAGATGCCCTCTATATGCTCGATCCAGTCGTCGGCGTACAGGATCTCCTCTGTGCCGCGGAACTCCTTAGGCCGCATCCTCTGAAAATCGATGATAGTACCCGGCCTAGGATACTGAGCCTGCTCTGGCTGTGGCTGGATCTGAGCCACTCTGTCGACCGCTGTCAAAGCCACCTGATGAGCATTCTCAATGCCCATCCTCAAAACATCTGCCTGGCGGTGCTGCGTATCCATCATCTCTCGGAAGAATGCGAACAACTGCGTAGCATCTACTGGCGCAGGCGGTGGTGGAGGAGGTACCACCGGGACAACTGGGGTGGCTCTCGGATCAATGGGAGTAAGGGGATCTCCGAGAGAAACTGAAGCTCCCTCAACCGCAGGAGTGGCGAGTGGAGCGGTAGCGGCTGCCGGACGTCGAGCAGGTCGAGAGGTGGCAGACCTCTCGGTGGCAGCTGCTGGGGCGGTGCGCTGAGATCTAGTCTTCGGAGGCATCCTAAACACAGATCAAAAGAAGTCAATATAGTGCAAGAAACGATAACATCAATGAAGGACAATAATATTGCAAAAGAAAATAATTTCAGAAAAATTAAAGATAGCAAAAGGAAGTAGGAAGGGTCCTAGTTGTGATTGAGCACACTCTCTCTCAGCCTATATCCTATATCCTATTGCAGGTAACCCTAAAAAGCAGACCTGCATGGGCCACCACCAAAAATGTGTCACGACCCGCACCCGAAAATCGGGCATGAGCCGTGGGTACGTCCAGCCTACGCCGCAGAATCGGCGGTAGAACGCTGTAAAGGTCCGTTCTAGGTCAACCATATCTATCTATATCTCACTGAAAAATCCGGCATGACCTCTCCAAAAGGAGGGCAAAACCACGCAATATATATATAAAATCCTCTCCCAAAGGAGGCAACCACGCAATATATATATATATATCAATGATCTCAATCACAAAATCTAGAGGAAGAATATAAGCACGATATGATATAAACAAGGAAACAGAACCAAGAGAGCAAGACAATCTAAAATAATACAGTCCAAGTCTACAAATAGCTACAACATCTCAAGCAACAAAAGAATAAGTACAGTCATCCAAAATACAACCACTGGAAATAACCCAGGAAACCCACCTAGCTAACTAGGGTGCTATCGGCGTCTCCTCGGCGCACTCCTCCTCGGGGTCACAACAGTCGTCAATACCAGGCCCGTAGAACGTAGGGCAATAGTCCTCAGGATCCTCTAGAAAAAATATGCCCAGTCAGGACTGGAGCGAAGTACATAACTCTGAAAGCAACTCCAAATGCATGGTAAGGTGTATATGACGAGCAATAGAAAAGTAATCAAGATGCACAGGAAATAAATATATGCTGGAGCACAATAAGTAGCTGCAATATAAACTGGAGAACAATACAAGTAGTGGAAAAGTAACTGCAGATGAGAAACATGAATACTAGCTAAGTGCCTTGAGCACAAGTTCGTTATGTGATCGGCTTAGGTTGCACATGAAAAACACTACGATAACTCCGTTATGCGTGAGTTGCATAACCGACATACACATGAATACTGTTTGGCTTTGATCACATAACCAACTCACTACTCCCCTCCCCCACTAATACCATTGGATCCAACCACAACACGCTACGTACATGATAATAGCTCGCGCACACGAAGGCGAGAGCACAAGAAGCACATGATAGCACATGATAATCAATACCCGAAGCACATGATAAAATATACGTGATAGAGTACCCGCTGAACACGGTAAGGGGGATAGCACCTCATGACGGGATCCACTAGTACCAGCTCGTGTAATAAAGTGTCAGAATCAAGTATTACAGTTCTAGAACAGGTGATATAAACGCTATCATGAAATGGAAACTATCAGAGGTAGGTACTCGCCTGATGTCCTGAGCAACTGATGAGGATCGAGGTCCGGCCCGGTGTCGCAAGGACCTAATGCGAAAAGCAAGGATTAAACAGGGTTCTAAGCATTTAAACTGATATAAAATAATTAAAAACAGGCTTCTAGGGCTATTCTAGGTCGAACGGGTCAAACCGGTGAAATTCGGGTCAAAAAGTCAACCCGGGGTCCAAAAAGTCAACTCTAGGTCAAAACTAGGTCAAACGTTGACTTTTACGGTCAACGGGGACAATTATGGTCAAAGCTAGGTCAAACTAGGGTGCCCCTGAAATTCTAGGTCAAACCGAGCTCATTAAGCTACTAAACTCACAAACTCGCCTAATCGAGATACCGGGATACCCTCGGTATCCAATACCTCGCCCTAGGCCATGCACCCCGCCTAAACCCGCTAAAACCTATGCTAGCACGCGTAATTATATATATATAAACATATAAAAATCACTCCCAAGCATTTCCTAGGCTAATGCTCAAATACCCCGCTCGAAACTCAATACCTTGAATATCTCAAGGTATCGAGATACCTCGGTATCTCAAGGTATTGAGGTTTCGCTCTAAAGCCCTCTAACTAGCTATCTAGCTATTAATTATGCACCTAGTTATTAATCTAGGCTAGGTAATATAGTTACCTATCATATTTATATATATCTAAATAGGTATCTACCTATATACATATATATCCACACATATATACCCATTACCCATTACCTTACCCAACTCTTAAAATATACATATATACCTATCAAGATATCTATCTATCTATCTAATCTATATAATACTCTATCTATCTATTAATCTAGCATATATATCTATCAATATATCCAACTACCTATCTATCTTATCCTTAACTTATCTATCAACTAATAGCTATCTAGCTATCTAACTATCTATTCATCTTATTATCTATCTATCTTTATATATATATAGATCTATATCTCTAATATCTAGATCTATCTAACTAATACTCTAACTATTATCTATTACCTATCCCTCGCCAACACCCCTCGCTACTAGCCTCGCTGCTGCCTAGAGCTTGCTGCTGCTGCTGCTTGTGCTGATCCTGCTGCTGCTGCTCTTGCTACTGCTGCTGCTGGCTTCATGGCTGCTGCTGCTGCCCCATGTTGCTACTGCTGTTGGGGGCAGCAGCTGCTGCTGCTGTGCAGTGGCTGGAACCCCCCCCCCCTTCCAACTCACATACACACACACACACATCCATAAACATACATATATATATATATATCACTCTATATATATATATACACACACACATAACTATATATATAACTACTAGATAGATATATATATACACACTCTAAACACTCTCTAACACACACCTACACTCTCACAAACACACTAATACACACACTCACACACTAATACACACACACACATAAATATATATACATAACTACATATATATATACACTTAATATATATATATATATATATATCTACACACACTCTCAACTATATATATATATATATCTACACACACTCTCAACTATATATATATATACATACACCTATATATATATATACACATACACACACACAAGCACACTTACACATATACATATATATATATATACACATAGACATATACATATACAAGTACATAAATATAAATACACACATATATATATAAATATATATACATAAAACACAACATACATATATATAATATATATATAATATAGACACATATCAATACAAATACAACCACGCACCACAACACTCAAAACCACACGCACTACTCACGCCCAACGACCCCGACACTCACCAATACCCTAAATATATAAAATATAGCCCAAAAACTCTAGCACACACTCTCCGATACTAACCCAACGCGCGTACAAGCCCGAAACGAGGAAACCAAGTCGAAATGGCCGTTCGGTCATTTCGACGAACACGTGGTGCGCGGCTCGGAAAACCTCCTGAAACGCACACCAAACGAACTCGGAATCGGCCCAAAATTTACCCACGCGCTCATACACGATGTCTAGATCCTAGAAAATGAGCTCCCACGTCGATTCTAGGCCCGTGACGGAAACGCACACGCACTTAGAATCGGCGACGACGAAAAGCCCCAATTTCGCCCGAAACGCCCGTTTCTCCGCGACACGGCTTCCCGTGTCCGAACGGAGACACGCACTCACCCTCTAGACACTCGACAACGTCTACCTAGGTCCATCTAACCTAGAGCATCACCCAAATTGGGCCAAATTCGGATTCCACCCGAATTCGACACAAAACCTAATGTCAAAGTCTCTAAACTCACCCAAACTAGTTCCAACTTCCTCCTACGGTAGGGTTAGGGTCTAGGAGGGTTCTACAACACTAATTACACTACATAAAAATAATTAGGAAGGGAAAGTTAGTTTTACCTCTTGGAAGTTGGAATCCCAAGGCCAAAGTCTCCGATCTACTCCAAATCACCTCCCTCAAGCTCCAAGCCACCAATTCTAGCTCTTACACTAGATCTAAGCTCCTCACACCTAGGTTAGAGAAAATGCAAGGTGAGGGTTAGCTTAAGGAAGAAGGAATGAAAGAAAGAAAGAAGAAAAGTGGAAGAAAACTTACTTTGGAGGAAGAAGGAGAAGAAAGAAGAAGTGAGAAGAAGAAGAAGAAGTGAAGAAGAAGAAGTGGAAGAAGTGGAATGCAAGGAGGGGGCTGCTGCTGGAATTCCACGGGTGGGGGTAGGTAGGGCCGGCCTTGGGTAATTAAAGAGGGTTCCACTAAGTCCAAATGACCAAAATGCCCTCCCGTAACTCGGTTTTGGGTTTCGGGTCTCCAAATGCACTCAAACTAGCTCCAAATCTCTCCAACTAACCTCCTAAAAATAAAATAATAAATCTAAGCCCCAAAATAATTCTCACAAGGGTGTGGGCTGGGTCGGACATGGGTCCACTAGGGTCTGACATGGGTCCAGGCTAGCCAAAACCCTAAAACAATCAAAATAAAAATAAGACAAGCACTAATTAATTATAAATATAAATAATTAAATACAATACACTATTTATCAAATAAAAAAAAATATATACCCTATTTTCTAGAATTGGGTAGTGACAAGTCATCAGTCACAAGCATTCGTCTCCCCGAACAATAGGGGACGAGAAACAAGGATAGCGATATTGACGAAGATTGAACGAAAGCAAAGTGGAAGTCCAAGGGCGATAATCACATACAAAGAGTTTTAAAATCGATTATGGATTAAGATCCTATTCAACAATCATAACATCTATTCCTAATTTGCAGGCTCGCTTGGCACAGTCAGGTGACCAAGATGATTTAAATTGGACCAGCATGGGCCACCACAAAAATATGTCACGCCCCAGTCCCAAAATACGTAGGACCAGGAATACGTGACACGCCAGCTAAGCATTCGACCAGACTCTGGTCTGACTCGAATACGTATAAGCTGTAATATAAATGGCACTATCTAGATATCCCATAAATGTAAACCTCTATGTCTCAAATCCACAATGTACAACAGTATACAAGAAAGAGCTATATGTGCTAGAGTCGGTCGCCCAATAACACACTAACTCGAATAGACTCGAGAAGAAGTATGAGTCTATAAAAACTAGGCTACAACAGCAGATAAAATAAATAATATAAAATAACCATAATGCCGGTAGATATAATGTGAGTACCTGGTACCATGCACGCAAGACAGACAACTGCAAGAGCAACTCCAAATGCTCCGTAATCATCTATGCTGCAAAACTGGCAGGGAACCAGGTCCTCAGAGGGACGTAACAAGGTACAAAAATACAACATGCTAGGTAAACAGAAAGTACAAGTGCAATAACAGGGTAATCTAGAATAACCAAACAAGTGCGACACAGTTTAAAGACAATGTTCGACGCGTAGGCTTTCTAATATAAAATCGTAGCTCCGGACACGAAAATACACGGCACGTACCGCAGCTCCGGGCAAGGAGTCACACGGGTGAAACAACTACACTAGATACAGGTATTACTACAAAATACTACATATATATAAGCGCGTGCAGAGTAGCCCAAACGTCTAGTAACTGTCTTCCCCTTCCCAAGCGGTCAACGATTGTGCGTTGAACCTGAACCTCTAACTACAGTCTCGACACAAAGAATTAACTCAACAGACGCGACCCTAAGGTCGTTTGTCATGACCCGCACCCGATATAGGGGTACGAGAGCGTGGGTACGTCCAGCCTACGCCGCAGCATCGGCGGTAGAACGCTGTCTAGGTCATGTAACTATCCAATCAATCTCACATGAATACCCAACTCCATAAGGAGACGTAGATATCACAAAATAATGCTGGAAATACTCAATCACATAAACTATAGCACGATGAGATATCAAGGCAAGCAAAGAAATATAAGACAAGTCTAACGACAAAATAGTCATACCTGTAATTAGTAACATCCAATCCCCAAGTGTGTCAGAAAAAAATCCACTAAGGTCACAGTCTGGAAAATATTTTCCAGTCAGGAAGGAGCAAAGTACATCTCTAAATAGCAGTTCTGTATTAATGATATAAACTATGTAGCAGTATATAGATGGAAATATACAAGATGCATGTATATGTACAAGAAATATACAATAAAAGAAATACTGGAAATACTGTAAGTAAATGCAGGAAAGGAACAATATGTCAATGAATAAGAATACTATAACTAAGTGTGTGAGTACTAGCTTTAACATGTGATCGGCTTGGGAACTTGATTAGGCTGGTTACATGTGATTAGCTATGATTCATGTAAGGTCAGGCTAACCGTTGGTTAGCTATGATGCATGTAGAGGTCAGGCTAATCACACATAACAGCTATGAAGCATGTAAATAGTCAGGCCGCACCCGACGTGAGATGTGGGGTGAGCTATGATGCATGTAGATTTGGGTATGATCACATATCTATACTAAAAGACTCCCCACCCCCGACTGGTATAGTAGATCCAATCATGGTACGCTATGGCACGGGATTCCCTAGGGAGGTAGCAAATCTCTCCGGAAATCAGTGTCTGTACATGCACAAGGTAACAAGGAAAAACAAGTCTTGTACAAGCTACACCATGAATAAGGAATAACATCTCATGACGAGATCCGTATATACCAATCCATATAACCATCGTGTCAAGAGCATGGATATTTATACTAGATACAGTGAACATAGGGGATATCATAAATAAAAAAACTAATCAGAGAATGTACTCGCCTCAGATTGGTTGAAGTCGACGTGCAAAGCATGGACGTGTTGACACGACATAAATATAATGCCACACTTCTCAAGGTGATCCCAAATGAAGTAGCAATTAGTTCCAATGAGTCCGGAGCTGTCCAAATAGCTAAAAACTATATAAAAAAGTCCAAGATCAGAGTTTGGCACGATAATCGAGATAAGGATACCAGGTCCGCAATACATAGAGAAAACATACAGAGGTTAGCTAAGATTAAGATTAACAAGTTTAGCTAATAAGAGAAAAGGGTTGATTGTTTGTTATTAAGGTAGACATCTTAGTTTATGAAAAATCATTTCGAAATTACTTTGAACAATAATTGTTAAAACTTTTCTTTCGAACATAATTACAATTAAAAAGTTTATTTATAAAAATTTAAAATTTATGTAAAAGCCAATATATATTTATATCTATAGTAAAATTGGTTACCAGTCCAAATAAACTGATTTTTAACTAAGCTTAATGTTGAAACCATTACTTAATTAATATTCCAAACCCAAACTTATTATATATTCATATAACCAAAATCCTTATATATATAATACATAACTAAATAATTACAAAAGCTAATTTAGTTATATACTAATATAACTAATGAACCCAAAAATTATTCTTCAGAACAACGAAAGAGGGAAGACGGAGAGAGGGAGCTCACGTTGGGGGGTTTCTCGGTGTCGACGCGGAGGAGGTCCGCCGGGGTCACGCGGTGGTCGATTCCTACGACTTCGAGGCTGGATCTGGGATGCTCAGGGTGGCCGCGAAGCTCGGCGGCGGCTGGATCGATCAAGCTCGACGCACGCGGAAGGAGGGGACGACTCAATCTGGTGGTGCTGGGCGGTGGTCCACCGGTGCTAGGACCAGAAAGTCGTGGCTGCTCGAGTCAAGGTCGGGGACGACGGTGGCGGTCTAGATCCGAGAAAATATGCTACTCGACGCCGGATCTGGCTGCGTCTGGTCGGGCACTGGTGAGCTCGACTCCGAGGAGGAGGTCCCGCAGCCACCGGAGGCGGTAGGTTAGGTTCAAATCTAGGGTTAGGGTTTGAATTATTCTGTGAATGTGTCAGGGTTGTGTTGGATCGTGTCCGGAGCTGGACACAATGGTTTGATGTTGTACTGTGGTGGATGTGTCCAGATGGTGCCGGACACAAAAAATCTTATTGTACTGTTGTAATGTAAAACTGGACACAGGAAATGAAGGGATACAATATGACACCCGGGGTCAGACCCGAGGCCAATACGGCTGACACGGTAATGTTGGACACACGGACACGAGCACACAAAAACAGATGGTGATGGATGCTGGCTTGTGGGGATTTGTGAGGGCTAGCCTAGGTTTTGGGGATTAGGGCTTCCTTGGGAAGGGTGTGGGTGTGTGACTCTAAATAGGGAGAGAGGGTGTGTGAATGAAGGGTGAGGATTGACCCATTTAATGAATGGCCAAGATTAGACATGAATGAATTCTTCATATGGGAATGAGGGTGTTGACTAGTCAATGTTGGGCTTCTCCATTTAGTTGAACCAATGGGGTGAGAGGGCGCCGTATGTTTGGTATGGGCTCAATTAGCAGGGTACTAGAATTAAACCGAGATTAACGGGATTAACGGGATCAGACAATATGCTATCCTCAAATTAATTAGAAATAAATGCAAGCTGTTCTAAAATTAATTAGGAGTACATGGGACCAAAATCAGGTCGGGTCATCAATAGCATTAATAAAGAAGACTCAGAACAGAATATTACCCTAATTTGGGCTGCACGAAAAATAGGTCAAGATTGCCTCCAATTTTGATTGGAACGCACAACGATACAAAATAGGAATTTATTCAGAAATTAAATAGACATCCGCGACGAATATTGTGCGGCTAAAATAAAGCTCAAGAGATCATAATTATGAGTTGCAAAAATATCAGAATGGAGGGCAGGCATATCTAGGGAAAGGTTGTGAAATTTGTTGGAAGGCAAAAGCCAGGGTAGCGCTCCAAATATCCAAGCAAGGGCAGGGCGCAATAATTAATTAAATTACGGTAATCAATTATGACATCCAAATTAAATCCTAAATAATGTAATTAAATACACAATCCCCAAAATTCTGTCAGGTGTTCGTCTAGTGGGCTTCTAGGTCAAGTCTACCAGCTCAACATTAATGAACACTGTAAATAATAATATATTTAATTACACATCTCACGAAATTATTTAATTTAAATACACGAAATATTAAATACATAAAAAGTCAAAATTACCCCTGTTTTCAGAATGTGGTAGTGACATCGTTCCAGTCTCTGGTCATGATGTCAGTATCAGGAAACAGGAATCTGGCACGATCACGGTATATAAGTGTGTCCTGGGATATCGATGTACTCAGGTACGTGCATCGAAGTGCTGTGAAGCATCTAGCAATTATTCTACGATGTTACGTCGAATGTCAACACAAATACGTGCACAATGTACATACGAAACAATAAATATCTGTAAACTGAAATACAGGATAGCAAGGTACACTTGCCTGCGTGCGGCTGCTGATGACGGGGATCTGGTACCGCGTCCAAGTCCTCAGGTCCCGCAGTACCTAGAGATGAGATACAAACCAGAATCAATAATCTATTCTACGACAGACAGGGATGCCATACACATCTACAACTAAACTCAGTCTCAGCTACGACTCACAGGGACAAGTCACTTGGGGGGTTGACCACAGTTGACTATCGGTACGATGGTCAAATCGGCTAATCATCGGTACACTCTCCTCGATTTAATTCTCCGTAAATAAACTAACATTTTTTCACCATGTACGATACATCCTGTTTAGTTGTCTCCAAGGTCAAAACTCTATTCTCCTCGAGTACATATCTTAATTAAATCGCGATAATTTATGTAGAAGCCAACCCTAATTTCCATCCAAGTACTACATCCAAATCCAACTTCATAAAACATAAGTTACAAGGTCACTACACTAAATAAACCCTAAAATATGTTAACACCACCTCAAGTCATTAAAATCCATATTCGTATTAATCATCATTAGCCTTAGCCAATATAAACCTTAATCCCGTAGTTCAAGTATTACATTACACTAATCATTTACATCAACACTACATAAATACTAGAAATATATTAAATCTCATTAAACACAACCTCATCCATATTCATATTTAATCATCATTAACATAATCCTCATCCATGTTCATATTTAATCATCATAACCTCATCCATGTTCTTATTTAATCATCATTAACATAATCCTCATCCATGTTCATATTTACTCATCATTAACATAACCTATATATACCTCAACCATATATTTCATTTACCACAGTACACTAGCCATCCACATATAAAATCCAACAACCCTAGCTAGCATAGCAAATATATATAAATACCATCATAATTAACCAAAACAAATTTGGAAATAAAATGAAGATAGGTGGAGGGTCGACCTTGACGACGACGGTGCCAGGTACGGCCGGAGAAGGTGGCCGGGGGTGGTGGTGATGATGGTGGTAGTGAAAACTGGTGGTGGTAGTGGTGTTGATGGTGGTGGTAAACTTGTGGTGATGGTGGTGGTAAACTGGTTGTGGTAAACTGGAAGTCGGACGGGGACGCAGGATCGGTCGGGAGGGGTCGGACAGGGAGGAGGCCGGAGTGGCGCTGAAGTCGGCCGCGGGGTGGTAGTATAGGCTGCTCGGTGGGAGCTGCGGCCGGAGCGGGGTATCCCACGGCCGAAGGGAAGCACACAGCGGGGTCGGGATAGACCGGAGTGGGCTGCACAGACCGGCGGGGCGGACTGCAGCCGTAGCGGGGGGGGGACGCACAGTCCGGCGCGGCGGACTGCAGTCGAAGCGGGTGGACGCACAGTCCGACGGGGAAGCTACAGCGGGTCGGAGTGGCAACGCCGCCTGGCCGGGGCCGAGTCGTCGGCCGGAGTTCTCCAAGAGGAAGAAGAACTAAGGAAGAAGAACAAAAAATGGAGGAAGGAGAAGCTTTTAATGGAGGGAGGTGGTTCTTTGCATGGAGAAAAATTAAATGGAGGAGGAGAGAGAAAGAGGGGGAAGTTTTCCTTGGGATTAGGGCCGGTGGTGTGCTTTGAGGGTGGGGTGAGGTATTGTTTTATAGGAGTTTGTGAAATGATGGAGGGTTGTTATGGTGTCATTCAAAATGGAGGGTGAAGATTTGTCATGAAGAGAAGTGGGTTTCTTCATGAAGGGGTGAATGGATGGGTGAGAATGGGACCCCATTTTGGGACCTCTCCATTGTTCATGGCCAATAGGGTGATGACACATAATTTTATTATTTGCAACTTAGCCCCTTAAATTCGAGAAATTGCATGAACACATAAAATGACACAAAAATTGTGGAAAAAATTATGTTTAGTAATTTTCATGGTGAGAGGGTGTTGTGCGTTAGGCACGGGTTTAATTAGAAAGGCATTGGGATTAATTTAAAATTAAAAATGGGATTTAAAAAGTTGGTATCCCCGATTTAAATAGAAATAAAGTGTCCCGCGAATTTAAATTAAATGGGGGCTCTTGGGGTCAAAATTCGGAAATGACGCAAAGGTCAAAAATGGTGGGGGGTTGGAATCAGTTTTGGACCCTTTAGTTGGTCCGGCTCAACGGGTTAAGTTGGTAACCCAAAATTTAGGGTAACGACACAGGTGTCCGACACGGAATTAAATATGGGTTACGATTTTTGGAATGTTGCACAATTAATTTAGAGCACACAAAAACTGATTTTAAAAGACGAAAAAGTTCAGTGCCTAATTTGGCGAGTCAAGTCGAAAGTACAATAGCCCGATGGAATTTATGGACTGATATTGGGCTCCGATTAATTTAGGAATGACAGGGCGCACCAAGGGTTTTAATTAAATGAATTAAATACCAGATAAATTATCTTCACTCTAAACCTTGACATCTGCTACCAAAACCAAAATTTTCCAAATCCACCCTAACTATCTACAGATTAAATCGAGGGGGTTTACATGAGTCATAATCATCGATCTTCTTACTGTTAGGACGAGGTCACCCACTTGAAATATTCTATGTTTTACCCGCTTGTTGAAGGCTCTAGAGAGATGTGGTTGATACAACTTAATGCGTCGTTGAGCTAAGAGTCATTTCTCGTCGAGTGCTTCCAACTCTTGTAACCGTCAACGGTAGTAGTTGTTTGTGGTTAGTTGGTTGGAGAGATCTAGTCGTAGTGAAGGGATTTGGATCTCTAAAGGGAGTACCGCCTCACTTTCGTACACCAAAAAGAATGGCATATTCCTAGTAGCTGTCCAGACTGTTGTACGGTAGGCCCAGAGACATTCACCCAGCTTCTCGTTCTAATCATGTTTGTTGGAAGACACAAATTTCTTGAGGAGCTTGATGATGATTTTGTTGAACGCTTTTGCCAGACCATTTACTGCTGGGTTGTATGTCATGGAGGCTATATTTTGAATTCGGTTCTTATCATAAAACTGATAGAAGGCGTGACTTGTGAACTGTGGACCATTGTCATAGACGATCCTACGCGGCAAGCCAAAGCGATATATGACGTGATGCTTGACGAAGTTAATCATATTTACTGTTTTGACTTTAGCGAGCGGAGCAGCTTCTGCCTACTTGGAGAAGTAGTCGGTGATCGCCAAGATAAACCGATGTCCTTTTGATGAAGGCAGACTGATTGGCCGATGATATCCATTTCCCACGCTTCAAACGGCCAAGATGCTACCGTTGGGTGTAGGAACTCATATGGCTGGTGGATAAAGTCTGTGTAGATTTGGCATGCTTGGTACTTCCTCGCGTAATCAACAGCATCTGCCACCATCGTCTGCCAATAGTTTCCCATTCTCTGAAGACGATCCTGTAGCTTTGGACCGGGTTGATGTGCCCCAAAGATGCCATCGTAAGCTTCGCGGAGGGTTTATTTTTCCTCTGTGTTCGACAAGCATCAGAGCATAAGGCCGTCATAGGACCGACGGTACAATATTTTAGTCTTCGTATCGTAATAGCAATAGAGGGAGCGTCTTCTGATTGAAGTAGCTTCCTTTGGATTTTTAGGAAGAATTTCATAAACTGCATAGTCGATGAATGAAAGCCAACAATCTTGAGCATCGGTGTCGACCTCCGCTGCATAGCTGAGGCATAAGCATAGGTTGCTTTTGGGATAGACCAGCTCTTGACTGATCACCGTGATTAACTGATGGGTGTTGTCTGGGACTGCCTAGGAAGCAGCGAGGCCAGCTAAATCGTCCGCCTCAATATTTTGCAACTGAGGGACATGCTCAATAATGAATATCTTGAAAGTCACGATGATGTTGTGTGCAAATATTGGTCCATTGATCTAAACTAAATTAGTTAGGTCCACTGCACAAGTCCAAAAATAAATCTAACATCTATAATTAATAAATAATACAATAATTAATATTTACAACATGCACAATATTTAATTTTATAATTCTAAAAATATAATTATCTATGCCAAATTACCAAACTACCCTTAGTTAAAAAAGTGAGGGTGACAACCGTCATCACAAATGCCCTACCCCGCTGGGGTATCTCCCTCTGTTGGTACGGGGCATGATGCTATGCCACATGTGGCCTAGCTCTATCTTTTTGACCTCGTGCTCCACCAAATGGAGGTGCGATGGGACAATCTCTCATCTGGTGTGCATCGGATCTATAAAATAAATACACCTTCAGCCTCCTCCTATAAATATCCCAAGTGTGTCATGACTTCCTATAGTAGGCACAAGTGGGCAATGGCTTAAGCTGACTCTGAGGCTGCTGCTGAACTGGTGAATGAACCGGCGCCTGAACCTGCTGTTACTGCTAGATATGGGGATGTTTAGCTGGTCCAGCACTACTACCAGCACCACCTAAAATATATCTTGGACTTGAGATACAAATCATCCTCAGTCCTCTGTGCATCCATCAGGATCTCCTCGAATGTAGCTGTGCAGTATCCCTAGTGAGAGATTTGATCTCCCCGATCAAACCCTTTCAGAACTTTCTGGCCGTCCCTTGGGGATTCTGCCCCTCAACAAACCTGCTTAATCTGCAGAACTCTGCGGTGTACTCGTCCACTATTATGCTCCCCTGTAGGAGGTCTAGGAACTCTCCCTCTCTAGGAAACTTAGAGCTACGTCCGAAAAGAACTTTTTCTTGAAAATCTCTTTAAAAGCCTCCCAAGTCAATCCTGTCATCGTAATCCACGGGTCTATACGGAACCATGTCAGTTATATGTCGAACATTTGGCTACCCACTGCCTCCACTTGTGGACTCTCTGAAATATGCGCCAGTCGCAGGTTCCTCTCTACGTCCTCGATCCAATCGTCAGCATATAAGATCCCTTCTGTGTCGTTGAAGTCCTTCGACCTCATCATCTTGAAATCAACAATAGTGCCTGGCCTCGGCTGCTGCGGATCGGGCTGGGGAAAAACAATTTGCGGCTGAGTAAGCGCTACTCTCTCCACGGCTGCTAGCGCTAACTGATGGACGTTCTCTATTCCTTGCCTCATCACGTCTGACCGACGGTGCTGAGCCTCCACCTGGGCCCTCTGGACCTCCATCATCACTCAAAAAAGCACAAATATCTGTGCAGCATCAACTGGTACTGGGGGTGGTGGAAGCTCCTAAGAAACAGCTGGCACTGTCCTCTGAACTGGAGGTGGAGCACCCCCAAAAGCTGATGCTGGAATCCCCACCTGAACTGGTAAAGCAACCCTCTGAGCTGGAGACGGATAAGTAACCGACCTTAATGAAGCAACTCCAGAACGATGTGACATGGTCTTCGGCGGCACCTGAAGACAAATTCAAACAAAGGAATCAATATTGCGCAAGATACGATATCATTAAAGAAGGACAATATATTTTAAAAGAACCAATATTTAGAATGAATAAGGATAACAGAATCAATAGATTGAAAGTTTTCTAATTGTGATTGAGTATTCTCTCTCTATCATGTATCATATATCCTACATTCTATCGTAGAACAATTGGGATCTAAATGAATGGAGAAATAAAGTGGAGAGAGAAACTCTCCTCCTAATATGGCTGGCCCCTAGTAACCCTCCTCGAAGCAACACTCAATGACAACGATACCCCCCACTAACTAGTCATGATGAAATAATTAGGAAGGCTATATTAGAAAACTTCTAAACTAATGCAACTTAATCCATTCTCCTTAGTTAACTAAAAGGAAGAGTCTAATTGGGCCTAGTCCAATGTTGGGCTCAATGTGTCATGACTAATCTAATTGGGTCCACTAGTATCAAGTCCAAATAAATAGGCTAGCCCACTAAACCTTAAATAATAGCTCAATTCATAAAAATAATTAGTAGCACAATATATATATATATATATATATATATATATATATATATAATACAATCACTAAATATAATAAATATAAAATGACAAAAATACCTCATTTAGAAATGTGGGGGTGACATATACGAAGTAAATTACAAGGTTTGTAATATCGGTACAGAACCCTTCATATGAGTATCAGAATCGAAGGTTCGACACTATCGTTGGTAGGAGTGAACATTCGGTTTATTCGATTTCAACCGAACCAAAATAGTCAAAATCAAAATTCTAAAAATCTAAAACCAAAATCAAACCAAAATTAGTAAAAACCGAAACCGAACCAAACCGAATAAGCTATTCGTTTATTCATTTTTTTTTGGTTTGGTCGGTTGGACTATTGTTATTGTTTAATAGATCGAACCCAAAGTTAGAATCGTGGTTAAATTATATTAAAATTTATAATTTTATACACATATTTGTTGTATTTCAAAGTTGTGTCCATAGTTGGATTTGAAAACATATATATATATATATATATATATATATATATAATTGTTGTTTTCAAAATATATAAATTTGTAATCACAAAATATGCATAAAACAAGGGTATTTACATAATTGTATAAATTTTATTCGGTTTTTGATTTTGGACTAACTGAAACCCAAAACGAAATCGAATAAGAAATTTTAGTATTTTCAAAACCGAATCTTTTATTCGGTTTGATTTGGTTCGATTTTCGGTCCAAACCGAATAATGCTAACCCCTAATCAATGGTTTCGGATCGGAGTATTGATTTTTTTTTATATCGTAAAGCAAGTAATTATTAAATTATTAAAATTAATTTTTTTTATATTTAGACATTAATTTAAGTATTTTTTATGTTATTTTTTGAGTAATTTTGTAATGAAATAATATTCACCATTTCCGATTGGTTTACCTACGATAGATAAGTTTTCTCATTTTATATGCTTTTACAATCTTATTATATTTTTACACCATTGTTGATTAGTCTTTTTCGTTCATTTTTTTGGTCAAATTGACAAAAAAAAGAGACTCAATTTCGTATAGGTCAGTATCAGTATGGGACGGTATCGGATCAGGACAAACCGTTACGATATCGGCCGTATCGGATCGGTATCAGTCGATACTGCAGACTATGGTAAATTGGTTTTCTGTTCGTCGTGTTCTACATCGGATACGTCATAAATATTTTAAAATATACTAGAATACTCCAAAATCAGTACGGTGTCTGCATCACATTGTTTGTATCATTATCATGTGCTATAAATATGTGGTATTCCTTGTGTTGGGAATCAGACACACCCTACAAGGGTTCTGACATTGTATCTGAGAGTGCCCGTAGAGAAAACTTTAGGCCAATCCACCTAAGATTACCAACCCATATCTAATGAACACCAAGCACATATAAAGATATGTATATAGCGGTGACTACGTCACTTGGACAAATTCCAACCTTTATAAATTAGGTAAAAGTACAAGATTGACAAAAACAATGTTGAACCCTTTGTCCTAATAGTTTCAACCTCCTCACTACACTCAAGAAGAAAATAAAGAGATTACAATTGAAATCACTTACCAACCCGTAGCAATCTCCCTGAACGAAGGCGATGACTCATCGATCAGATCTCTTTCTACCTTCTGTCTTGGATGGCAAAGTCCTAAGAGAAAAGTATGAACTTTCTCTTAGATTTTCTGTGGACGAGCACCCTGAATCTCCAACTTATGCTATATTTTGTGCCTCCACCCTCCACCTATATTTATAGGATAAGAAATTCTATTTTATGTCAAAATAGGATTTCCTAAATAGAAAACCTTAAAATAACAATCATATTCCACCTAAAATAGCCCAACACCAATTATGGATGTCCGAATATGGCCAAATTAAATATTTGATACAAATTTAAAATCTAATCAAATATGCATTTAATGTAGATTTTTAAATTATATCAAATCAAATCTTTGACCATATTTGGGCTCCAAAATTTACCAAATTCAGACTGGACCCCAACAATCTCTCCCTCCAGTCTGATGAGAGAGTGTTGACCCCAAGGCTTCTCAACTGGACTCCATGCCTCATCCGCGACAGAGTTCATGCTCTCATATGCCACCAATCTTCGATTCCCTGAGTTGCTTTGCATCTTCCTTCGTCTCCAGCTCCTCGACAGTCACGTCGATGTTAGTTGTCATGCGTAGCACCTTCTGTACCAATGGGATCCTGTCGACATCAATGACATAGCTGAGGCAAAAGTCCCTGACTATCAGTCTTAACGTGAGCCTTGGATGCTTGTTTCCGACTTTCGTCTTCTACCGAAAGGTGTTAACGTTCCGACGAGCTTCTTCACCCTTGGCTAGCCCAACCTAGCAGACGGTGCAATTCTTTCGAGATTCGAACTCCTGAATATGCCCACCTCCGTGTCCGAACTTGAAGCTCCCCCATACACATGCGTCCTTTGTGGTGTCCGCTCCCCCTTTTCGGGGAGTGCGGCTAAGAAATACTTTTGGTATCGTTCGATCGAAATATATTGAATCAAGATCTTTTTTTCGTTATAAATTTGCTTCTTCGGAATTGATTCCCATATTCAGTGGACCGTGCCCCAAGGATTGGACTTAGCGACAGATTCAAGAGGGACCTCTCCGCAGCAACTTTTCTTGCCTAGTTTTTATTGTCGCCTTGTTGCTTTCGTACTTTTGAGTTAGTTTTCGGATTTGCATTTTCATGAATGGTTTTGATGGATTTTATTGCTTTTGTTCGTTGAACTGCATTTTTATTTCGAGCTTGGAAAGAGAAGAAAAGATTTTGATTATCTGTTTGTGGCAATGCAGTTAGTCGTGCAGTAGATGTCGCGCGAGTAGAATCTTGAAGCAACTCATTTCTTTCCTCCCCCTCTCCAACTTGTGAGTGGCTATAATTCTATTAGTTGATCCTTCTTCCAAGTCTTCACATATAAATCTTGCCTTCTTGATTATTTCGATCAACGATACCATAATAACTAAAAGATGTCAAGATAAAAAGGGAATAGACTTGGATTACTTATGCTTGTCAATCAACTTGTGAACGGTTATCTTATTGCATGCTAGTTTATTTTTTAGTATTCTTTATCATGTTTCCATTCTACAATGATAGCAACAACACTGGTGGAGCAACCAGCGCCTAAAGTCAAAATGTCTCAAACTCCAAAGAAGAAGGAAGTGACTACCTTCGACTTTGCCGACTTTAAGAAGGTCTGCAACACTAAGAAGGTCTACAACACACCTTTCCGGGGAACTGAAGATCCGATCGTGGATCTAGATTGACTGGCAGAGCTTGAAGATTATTTTAAACTGCTTGAAGTACCCGAGGAAAAATGAGTTGCGTGTGCCCAAATGTAGCGCCATTTGAACACGCATGATTGGTGGTATGTACATCATAGATCACTCTCCGCAGATATTGATGATGAGATAATTATATGGGCTACCTTCCGTAGTGCGTTTAAAGAGGAGTTCATACCCCCGCCTTTTTGTCGGCAAAAGGAGAACGAGTTCGTGCAGCTTAGGCAAGGCAATATGACAATAAATCAGTACTCCGATGAATTCAATCAGCTCGCTAAATTTGTAATGTCACTACCACATACTGAAAATAAGGGTATTTTTGTTATTTTATATATTATAGGTATTGTGTGTATTTATTTTAAATAATTGTATGATATGTGTATATATGTATGTGTATTATATATAGCCTTCATTAATGCATGAGTTAGTAGACTAGACATAGATGCCAACTAGATGGAGCCCTGACCGAAATATAGTGTTATGGATTTAATTTGTAATTTTTGGTATTTATTATTTAGGGTTATAATTAATTATTGTGATTTATTTAATTGTTGTGCCTTACCCTTGCTTCGATATTTGGAGCGCTACCCTAGCTTTTGCCTTCCAACCAATTTTATATCATTGTCCTAGTCGTGCCCGCCTTTCATTTTAACCTTTGTGTAACTCATAATTATGCTCTTTTGTGCTTCATTTTAGTCGTACAATATTCATCACAAATGTTTATATTTAATTCCAAATAAATTTAACTTTGTATCATTGTGCGTTCCAATCGAAATTGGATACACAATCTCGACAAATTTTGAGCAACCCAAATTAGGATAATATTATATTCTGCGTTTTCTTCATTCATGAACCTTGTGTCCCACCTAATTTGAGCCCCATGTACTTCTAATTAATTTTACAACACCAATTATGTTATATTTTAATTAAATTAATCCAAAACCCCTCGTTGTGTAATTTTCCAATTATTGGGCACTTCTATGCAATAGTACATTAATGTGTCCACACCATTGGACATAACACATGTAGAAACATATTTTTCTTTTATTTTCCTTCATGTGAATTTTCTCCATAATTTATTGGAGTGTGTAACCCTCAACATCAACCCACATTGAACCATGGCCCTCCATTTTGAAAAATTGTAATCCTAGCCCTCCAATACCTACATGACAAGCCAAGCCCAAATTCCAAGGGGGGATGTTGACCAAGTCAAATTTTTTTAGGTCAAACCAACCCCCTTACATGTGTATATATATATTCTTTTCCTTTATTTTTCCTTTTCTTTTCCTATTCCTAAACCAAAGCACAGCCGACCCATCTTACTATTCATCTTCTTCTTCCTCCTCTTCCCCGGTCAGAGCCCAGACCACTCGACCCGCCGGAGCAGCCCTTTGTTGTCCACCACCCTCGCCTGACCCTGCCTGACCCAACACCTCCACCGCGACTGGCCCGCTGACCTCCTTCCTTTGTTCTCCACCTGACTGAACGCCACCCCGCCATCCTTCCTCCTATCGACGAGCCCACTGAACTTGCCGGAGCCAACCCGCTGAAACCGCTGAAGAACCCGACCGGAGCTGCCATCCTCGCCTGCACCGAGACGACGAGTAGCCGGATCCATCTCCCCGAGCGCCTGAGAACTCCACGACCGCAACCACCATCTCCGCCATTAACGACTCCCTGCACCACCAACCTGTCTACCTCCACCCGTGGCAAAACCAGACCGCTGAACTCGCCGGAGCTCTGTCCATCTCCTCATCCCGATCCCCTCGACCACCACCATCATGACTTCGTCCTCCTCCTCCAATGATAACAATCATCACCATCATCATCACCTCTATCGTCATCGTCGTCATCCTCGATCTCGTGCACGTGCACGCCGAGGCCAAGGTGAGGAGTATTTTCTCTTGTAATTTATTGTGTACGCATACGTACGCGTATGTGTATATTGTTTAATTTGGTAAATGTATAAATATAATTAGTATGTATATATTTAGTATGTATGTAACTTATTCATTTGGTATATGTATAAATATAATTAGTATATATATATTTAGTACGTATGTATCTCATTCATTTGGTATATGTATAAATATATTTAGTATGTATATATTTAGTATGTATGTATCTTATTCATTTGGTATATGTATAAATATAATTAGTATGTATGTATCTCATTCATTTGGTATATGTATAAATATATTTAGTATGTATATATTTAGTATGTATGTATCTTATTCATTAGTGTATATATATATATATATATATATATATATATATATATATATATATATATATATATATATATATATATATATATATTTAGTATATGTATTCTTTTGGTATACATATAATTAATGGTTGTTATATACATATATAAATATATGGTATGTATATATATATATATTATAAGTAATTAATTGATAATGTTAATTATGACTGCAATATGTACATGCTGTATGACTCCTAGGTATAGCTGTGGATATCCCGTAGTTACACATGACCCTGTAACCCTAAGTATTAGTGATCAGACTGCCTTATGTACATTGACGTACTGTCGAGACCCGTATTATTTTGACTGTCTGATCTTACACATCAATTGCAGACGTGACCCGTGCAGCTAGACGCACGCTTGACCCTGCTAGATGACCAGTATCACCCCTAGTGTAGCCCTGACTTCAGTGTTATTATGGTTGTATATGTGCTAGTGCAATGGCTGATGTGGTATTGTATTTTATCATATGTATATAGGACCATTGGATTGTTCTGCGAGACTTCAGGAGTAGGACATTGGCAGCTAAGGACCCCAGGCGAGTACATTCTCTGATAATTTTTGTTATTTGATAATTTTTATAATTCAAGTATTTAGAAATATTATATCTGATTCTTGACACTGTGCTACACGGACTAGTATATAGATTGATCTGTATTTATGAGATGTTACATTGGTTATCGTATTGACATTGTACACGATATTGATATTAGACATTGATATTAGATATTATACATGATATATTGGACATTGATCGTGTATCGTGACGTATCATGGTTGGATCTGCAGTACTAGTTGGGGGCGGGGAAATTGTTAGTGAGAGATGTGATCAAATCCCTATCGTACAAGTATAGACATTGATAGTGTTAATCATACACCTCACATATGATTAGCCAGGACATGTAGCTATCGAACAAGTTCCTAAGCCGGTCATATTTCGAAACTACGATTTCAAATACTTAGAATAGTTAAAGTTCTTCATATCAGTTCATATACTACATCACCCATATATGATATTGTAGCTCTTTCTCTTTATTTCATATATGCACTGACTGTACCATATTGTCTATATTGTCTATTCTTATTATTTTGCTACTACATTTATTTATTGTCTTCTCTCAGTATATAGCATCATCTATTTATTGTTTTATAGTCCTTATCAATTAACCGGAACTGTTATTTGAGATGTACTTCGCTCCATCCTGACTGGAAATATTTTTCCAGACTGCGCCTTAGAGGACTGGTGTCCGACATTTTATGGACCACAGGGAGAGTAGCTGCAGACTTGGACCTTGTAGCCAGGTGTGATTCCGGGAGGTCTAGCCGGGATCACTAGTTATTTAGTTAGTTTCTTTTAGCAGATTTTTGGTACCGGATTTGTCTCCGGCATATTTTGTTGAGACTTGGATATTATTGTTTGAGTTAGATTATTTTTATTTTAGACTTGAGTTGCATTTTAATTTATTTATTTCTTCGATATCTTATAGTGCTTTAGCTATGTGATTGAGTATTATTCATATTATATTGTGATATCTGTGACTCCTTATGGAGTTGGATGCTCGTATGAGAATGATTAGATAGCATTGTGACCTAGATAGCGTTCTACCGCCGATGCTGCGACGTAGGATGGACGTACCCACGTACTCGTGACCCAAAATCCGAGTGCGGCTCATGACACATTTTTAGTGGTGGCCCATGCAAGTCGAGCTTCACAATTAGAGCGATGTCATAGTGGTGTAACAACTTAGTTATACTGCTACGAGCCTGCGATAGGATCTAGGATATAGCATACTAGGATGAGAGCGAATAATAAATCACAACTAGGAATATTTCTAATCTATTTATCTTTTTATCCTTATTTTCCTTCTGAATGTTGCTTCCTTAGAATTTTACTGTCCTCCCTTGATGATATCGCATCTATTCCCTTAATTTATTCTTTTAGGTCTGCCTTCAGGATGCCGCCGAAGACAAGATCTATGAGAGTGGGAGCATCAACTTCAGAGGGGTCTGCCACCTCTCCACCTAACTGACAGATATCTAGAATTCCTCCTCTCCTACCTGTTCCGAGGGTTGCCCCAGCTGTAACAAGGAACCTTCCACCACCACCGACTTCTATTTCCGGAGGTGTGCCCACTAACGGAGTACAAATGTTCATACTGATCCAAGGCATGTTAGAAGCCCAGAGAGTGACAGCAGAAGCTTAGCGAGTTTAAGCTGAGGCTCAGAGGATGCAAGCAGAAGCATGCCAGGCACAGACAGAGCTGATGAGAGAGAGCATGGAGAATGCTCATCCGGTGGCTCTCTAGGCTGTGGAGAGAGTAGCACAACACCAGCAGTTTCCTGGCCAGCAACAACAGCAGAGATCAGGCACTATAGTGGACTTTAAGAGGATGATGCCTTGAGAGTTCAAGGGTATCGAGGGGATACTCTACGATGACGAATGGTTAGAGGATATAGAGAGGATCCTACGATTGGCCCAGATTCCGTAGAGCTTGCAGATAGAGGCGGCCGGCAGTCAGATGTTCGATATCGCACTCACATGGTATCGTACGGAACCATGACTCACTGCACAAGAACTTACTTGGGAGACCTTCAAGGAGATTTTCAAGGAGAAGTTCTTTCCCGACGTGGCCTTGGGAACTTTGGAAAGTCAGTTTCATGACTTGGTCCAAGGAAACATGTCGGTCGACGAGTACGCCGCAGAATTATGTCGTTTGAGCCGTTTTGCATCGTCTATGATTCGGGACCCAGGAGATAGAGCTCGAAAGTTTAGAAAAGGACAGACGAGAGAGATTAGGTCACGCACTTCGGGTCGTCGTACTGCTACCTTTGAGGATATCTTGATGGATGCTCAGATTGCATAAGAGGATCTGGATCTCAGGCTTAAGAGGAGTCGCAATATTTTTGGAGATACGAATAGTAGCGCAGGACCGGCCAAGCGCCCCCATTTTCAACAACAACCGAGGATGTTTTAGTATCAACAACAGTACTAGGCACCGGTTCATGTTCAGCAGATTCAGCAGCAGCCTCCGAAAGAGACACAACTGACTTGTCATTTCTGTAAGAAGCCAGGTCACCTTTGGGAGAGCTGTAGAGCGAGGCTAGGACTTTGTTTGCACTGTGGCGCTGCGGGACATCGAGTGAGGGATTGTCTTTTAGCCCCTTATCTTCCCGGCCAGCGAGCAGCTCCAAATCATAGAGATCCAGTTAGGCCACCAGTGGAACTGCATATTACTCAGCACCCACGAAGGGAGCCAACCCAGCAGGGCAGGGCATTTGCGATGACGGTCGAGGAGACTGATACTGCAGGTGATGTGTTAGCAGGTTCTATTCTTTTCTTTCCTTCTGTTCTTTTCTATTTGATTGATTGATTGATTCCTTAGTACCGTAGCTTGTATTCGTGATTTTCTTGTTAGAATGTAGTTAGTAGTACACCCTGACAGAGACTGCAATACCGTGACAAAAGATACCATCACCATATATGTTTTTCTTAGATTGCATATTGAATGACTGTAGGTAGAATTTTCTTAGACCTTGATTGTTGGGGAATTTACCATAGTGAAGATTAATGAAGAGGTTATGACTTGACAAAGAGAGACAAAATGCTTAAATTTGAGGATAAAAATTAAATTAAATAAAGAGTTGAGAACTTAAATATGGAAGAATAAACAATTTGTTAAATTATTGATTTTTATGAAGATTACGATATGATTGAATTTGTCATTAAATTTTGAGAAATTAAGAAGATTATCAGTATATTTAATTGACTAGAAGATATAGATTTTTAAACTTATAATCTGAAAGTTGTATTTGAAGACTTCGTAACCATTGCATTGTTTGAGTTTTGGGTGGAAAAAGAAATCAAGGGATAAGAACACAAATGGATTAGTGTTGAATTCAAATTTTGGGATGAGATTCAATTTTATAATAAACATTAATTGGATTTAAAATTTGAGGATTGGGTATTAAATTTTTCAGTACTTAGTTAATTAACTTAAAAGTTTTGGAGGAGATTATGATAAGAATGTAATTTGCTTTTAAATTGAGAATTTTTCCGGAATATGATATTTATAGAATTCTAAAAATTTTGTGAAATAACAATATGAATTTACTTCATGATTATATGGCTTGATGAATTTAAATTTTGATGATAAAGTAAATAAATAAATAAATACAGTTATTGAGGATCTTAAATTTTGAGGACGAAATTCTTTTAAGGAGGGTAGACTTGTCACTACCACATCCTGAAAATAGGGATATTTTTGTCATTTTATATATTATAGATATTGTGTGTATTTATTTTAAATAATTGTATGATATGTGTATATATCTATGTGTATTATATATAGTGTTCATTAATGCATGAGTTAGTAGACTAGACCTAGATGCCTACTAGATGGAGCCCTGGCCAAAATATAGTGTTATGGATTTAATTTGTAATTTTTGTAATTTATTATTTAGGGTTATAATTAATTATTGTGATTTATTTAATTGTTGCGTCTTACCGTTGCTTCGATATTTGGAGCGCTACCCTAGCTTTTGTCTTCCAACTAATTTCACATCCTTGTCCTAGTCATGCCCGCCTTTCATTCTGACCTTTGTGTAACTCATAATTATGCTCTCTTGTGCTTTATTTTAGTTGCACAATATTCGTCGCAGACGTTTATATTTAATTCCAAATAAATTTAACTTTGTATCCTTGTGCGTTCCAATCGAAATTGGAGACACAATCTCGACCAATTTTGAGCAACCCAAATTAGGATAATATTCTATTCCGAGTCTTCTTCATTCATGATACTTGTGTCCCACCTAATTTGAGCCCCATGTACTTCTAATTAATTTTAGAACACCTATTATGTTATATTTTAATTAAATTAATCTAAAATCCCTCGTTGTGTAAATTTTCAATTGTTGGGCACTTCTATGCCAAAGTACATTAAGGTGTCCACACCATTGGACACAACACATGTAGAAACCTATTTTTCTTTTATTTTTATTTATATAAATTTTCTCCATAATTTATTGGATTGTGTAACCCTCAACATCAACCCACATTGAACCATGGCCCTCCATTTTGAAAAATTGCAATCCTAGCCCTCCAATACCTACATGACAAGCCAAGCCCAAATTCCAAGGGGGGATGTTGACCAAGTCAATTTTTTCTAGGTCAAACCAACCCCCTTACATGTATATATATATATATATATATATATATATATATATATATATATATATATATATATATATATATATATATATATATATATATATATATATATATATATATATATATTCTTTTCCTTTATTTTTCCTTTTCTTTTCCTATTCCTAAACCAAAGCACAGCCGACCCATCTTACTATTCATCTTCTTCTTCCTTCTCTTCCCCGGTCGGAGCCCCGACCACCCGACCCGCCGGAGCAGCCCTCTGCTATCCACCACCCTCGCCTGACCCCGCCTGACCCAACACCTATACCACGACTGGCCCGCTGACCTCCTTCCTCCATTCTCCACCTGACTTAACGCCACCCCGCCATGCTTTCTCCCATCGACGAGCCCGCTGAACTCGCCGGAGCCAACCCGCTGAAACTGCTGAAGAACCCGACCGGAACTGCCATCCTCGCCTGAACCAAGACGAAGAGCAGCCAGATCCATCTCCCCGAGCGCCTGAGAACTCTACGACCGCAACCACCATCTCCGCCATTAACGACTCCCTGCACCACCACCCTGTCTACCTCCACCCGTGGCAAAACCAGACCGCTGAACTCGCCGGAGCTCCGTCCATCTCCTCATCCCGATCCCCTCGACCACCACCATCACGACTTCGTCGTCCTCCTCCAATCATAACCATCATCACCATCATCATCACCTCCATGTCATCGTTGTCATCGCCGATCTCGTGCACGTGCACGCCGAGGCCAAGGTGTGGAGTATTTTCTCTTATGATTTGTTGTATACGCATACGTACGCATATGCGTATATTATTTAATTTGGTAAATGTATAAATATAATTAGTATGTATGTATATTATTCATTTGGTATATATATAAATATAATTAATGTAAACTCCCTCGACCAAATTTAGGATTATTTAATTTAAATTGAGAGACTAGGATTAATTTGGATATAATTAGAACTAATGTGCAACAATTATGTGACTTAATACACCTTATCGTTGCTTCGATGTTTGGAGTGCTACATTAGTAGTTACCTTCAAACAAAGTTCATACACATTTTCTAAACATGCCAGGCCACCCATCTGACCCTTGTGTAACTTTTAGATACTCAATATTGTGCTTTATTTTAGCTGCGCAAATTCGTTACGAACGTCCATGAATAATTTCAATAAACCCAATTTCTCATAATTGTCCATTCCTAATTGAATTTGGAGACACAACCACAACCCAATTCCCTATAACCCAAATTAGGGTATTAACCTATTCTGAGCCTGCTATGCCCATGACTCTTGTGTTTCACCCAAATTTAATCCCTTGTGTTTTCAATTGACAAAAGAACGTCGTGTGCGTTGGTTTTTAATTTAATTAATTAGAGGCCAAACTCACCCCAAAGAGACCTGACCAAGCCCATGTACACCCCTTCATGTAGACAAGCCATACGCCAAAGAGCCCTGGCCGGCCCAAATCTCGAGGTTAGCCCATAAATTCTCCTCCTATATAAATATACATCTTTTCTCTACTAAAAACCCTAAAATCATAATCATCACCACCACCCCTCAACCCTAGCCGAACACCCTCTCCCTTCCCCGACTTCACAAACACCACCACCACCTTAGGCCGCCACCTCCACAGCCATGACCGCCGCATGTACCCCCTAACCACCGAACCCCTCCCCTCAGGCCGCCTGCACCCGCTGCCATCAACCATCCCCATCATTCGCATCAAACCCGACCCCGATAACCCATAGCCGACTGCTCCCAGCCCCGACCACCACCTCCAGCACCGCCAACCACCACTGCTAGGCCGACCCCGACCACCACCTCCAGCACCGCCAGCCACCACTGCCAGGCCGACCCCGACCTCCCCCACGTCCTGACCCCCGACCAGCACCATCCCAGGCCGCCTGCCGCCGCTGCCAGGCTGCTGCTGTCGCTGCTGCAACTGCTGCAGTTGCTGCCGCCTCTGCCGTTGTCTGCTGCTCGACGCCGGAGCTCCGCCGACTGCCGACGAGCGTGCACTTCGACGAGGCAGACCCCCCCCCCGTTCCGCCACGCCTAGGTAACCACCTGATTCCCTTTTCCTTCATTGTATAGTTGTGTAGTTATATCATCGTGTCTTTGTGTCGTGTGTCGACACGAACAAATTAATATGAAATATATATGTGTATTTAGGTATGTTAATTAGATTAGAATAATAATAAATAAGATAATAATTACCCTAATGTTATGACATGTTATTAAAGACTTGTGCTTCACCTAAAAAATTTAGACATTGACCAAGTACACAGTAACATGAGGAATAAGGACATAAAATTATACAAAACATAAGTAGTTCCGTAAAACCCATAACTTGGTAATTTATTGTCGCGAGAGACACGATAACTGAGGACAGGACACGCGTGCACCTTAGCTATGTACACACGCGACTCTGTAGTCGACCAGCCATGACCCTTGCGTCAGTACCTAAGAGCAGCATCGTAGT
Organism: Iris macrosiphon; assembly: GCA_036927795.1. Classification (NCBI taxonomy): domain Eukaryota; kingdom Viridiplantae; phylum Streptophyta; class Magnoliopsida; order Asparagales; family Iridaceae; genus Iris; species Iris macrosiphon. The sequence continues at coordinate 11,010,707 of JAYESA010000006.1, forward strand.
TTGTGTATGTATTGCTTTAGTGTCTGATGCTAGATTGCTATATTATATTGTATGTTTAGGGTCACTGGACCAGCCAAGAGACACTGCAGGAGCAGGCTATTGGCATTCACAGCTTGAGGACCCAGGCAAGATACCTTGCCATATTTACTGTCTAATTTAAATTATGAATATGTTGTATGATATCTTATTGCTTTATTTCATATGACTGTGCGTATCCGAGATTGACTCGGGTGCAGTCGACGGATGCGTCGATGAGTAGTGTACTTGACCTAGCCATTAGCAGACTCACCCCATTGGGAGGGTACTCTGATATCTTCCGAGACCTGACACACTTGCATGTTTCACAGTGACAAATTCATATCGGGATGCGGGTTCGCGTACTCGACTAGCTATCGGTGCGTGTGACATGCATCACGGTTAGTACGTAATTCAGGATTATTTCATTTATAGAGACTTGGCATATAGATATGCGGTATGCACATCGAGTATTCAACTTGTATATCTATATTGGGCGGGGAGGACAACTAGTAGGCGTGTGGGATACACACATTGGAATCCGTAGTATCCAAAGGAGCCACGGATCCAATGACTCCCTTTATTCATATTCCCCGTTCTTCTGAGCGGTATGGACGTTATATACTATGCATATTCCCCGTTCTTCAGAGCGGTATGGACGTTATATTATTCAGATTCTCCATTCTTCGGAGCGGTATGGACGTTATGTACTATGCAGATTTTTCGTTCTTCGGAGCGATATGGACGTTATGCCTATGCCTACCCATAGGTACCAATGTTGTTCTCATATTGCATTCACTTAGATGGTTAGCACACCCCCTTTATTTATTATTCAGTATATCTATATATGGCATGCTTCTATGTATCTTGTTACGTCCCTCTGTGGACCTGGTACCTTTTCAGATTTGGACGAGGCATATTATCCCACAGTGTATGACCTAGGACAGGAGACTAGGTACACTACAGCGGAGGAGCTAGAGGTGCTACCGTCAGAGTTTCCGTGATCGGTTGGTAGGCCTTCTGCCTAGGATTGGGAGCATCATTATCTAGTCAGCCGATGCCCTAGTCATTACTCTTTTATCTACCATTTAAGTACTTTTATTTTGTCATAGTAGTGGATTTGTTCCCACCAGACATTATTGGTTGTACTATGATATTTTGAGACTGGCGTTTATCTTCCAGCATTTATTTTAGTACTTTCTTGCTGTTTATATTGTAGATGAGATTAGATTACCTGTTGTTGATAGATATTGGACTTGTTAGTATTTAGGACAGCGTAGCACTCTTCGCTAGGATCCATTAAATTGGGTTATCCTCGGAGACGTGACAGCTGGCTATTGCCACGTGGCCTAGTCCCATGTACTTTTGGGACTAGGGCGTGACATGGTTTTAGTGGTGGCCCGTGCAGGTCTTCTTTATCGCTTGTGGTATGGTAACATGCTCAGCGAGCCTGCAATAGGATAGAAATTACTAGGTCTCAACCACTTTAATTACGTCTTTGAACTTCCTTCGTGTTACTTCTAAATATCTGCATCATGTTTGTTTGATTCCGTACCATTTTTAATAAAGCTCGATCTTTTGTAGCAAGATGAACTTGCGCAGTGGACGAGGAGCACCCGGTGCCGTGGTGCCAACTGACACCACCCAGAGAGAGAAGATACCCCAGGGACTACCTGGAGAGCAACCACCGCTATAGGCCCCGCTGATACATTGGCGCGAGACTTCTCAGGACGATCCTACACAGCAGCATGAGGGACAGACTTCCCAGACGATCCCCATACAGCATTTCGAGGGCCGAACTTCAGGGACTACGCCAATCCCGCAAACCGAGAGGCCGACATCTGAGGAGACACCTATCGCACAACCAGAGGTTCTACTACCACCACCTCCACCTGATGTAAACCCTCTCGATTTATTCTGTAGATAGTTAGAGTAGATTTGGAAAATTTTGGTTTTGGTAGCAGATGTCGAGGTATAGAGTGGAGATAATTGATCTGGTATTTAATTCAATTAATTAAAATCCTTGGCGCGCCCTATCATTGTTTGATTATTCGGAGCCCAATATCAGCCCATAAATTCCATCGGGCTATTGTACTTTCGATTTGACTCGCCAAATTAGGCACTGGACTTTTCCGTCGATCAAAATCAGCTTTTTGTTGTGCTCTAAATTAATTGCACAATTTTCCGAAACCCTAATCCATATTTAATTTTGTGTCGGACACTTGTGTCATTATCCTAAAATTTGAGATACCAACTTAACCCGTTGAGCCGGACCAACTAAAGGGTCCAAGACTGACTCTAAGACCCCACCATTTTTGGCCTTTGCGTCATTCCCGGATTTTGACCCCAAGTGCCCCCAATTAATTTAAATTCGCGGGACACTTTATTTTTATTTAAATCGGGGATACCAACTTAATAAATCCCATTTTTAATCCTAAATAAATTTCAATGCCATTTTAATTAAACCCGTGCCTAACGCACAACACCCCCTCACCATGCAAATCACCAAACACAATTTTCTCCATAATTTTTGTATCATTTTATGTGTTCGTGTAATTTCCTAAATTTAAGGGACTTAGTTGCAATTTATTGATTTTATGTGTCCTCACCTCATTGGCCAAGGCCAAATGGAGAGGTTACCATTTGTTGACCGAAGTCAACATTCTTCCCCTTCCTTTGCATGAAGAAAACAAATCCTCCATGATCAATCCTAGCCCTCCATTTGAATTGGAGCATCCCCACCATACACTCACATCACCAACCCCTATAAAATATCTCTTCAATGCACACAAACCAAGCATGCCCTAATCCCTAGGCATTGGAAACCACCCCCTCTTTCCTCTCTCCTCCTTTCTCCTACCTAGAGAACCGAGCCTCCCTCTTCCATATATTTTTCCTAAAATTTTCTTCTACCTTTCTTCTTCCTCTCTCCTTCCTGGAGGAGAACTCCAGCTTGTGCAGCTGACCCCGACTCCGGTTGTGCAGCCGCGGTATTGTCCGGCGGCTGACCCCAACTTCAGCTGCTCTCCGTCGTCCGGCGTCATTTCACCCAGCTCCGGCCTGTGCCGCACCGCCTACTGCCGACAGCGTCGACTCCACTCCGGTCCGTGACTGACCCCGCTCCGCCTTCTAGCGCGCCGGCGTACCCCAGCTCCGGCCGAGCAGTGTAGCGCAGCTCCGGCACTGCCCCGGCTGTGCCCGACCCCGTCGCTCGAGCCCGTACTCCGGCGTCGAGCCAACCCCCGACTACTTATCTCTCCGGCACTGCCCCAATGACTCTCCACTCCGATCGAGCTCCACCTCCGCAAAGCTCGAGCCGCCTCCCTCCAGCAATGCTACAGTCACCCCTCGATGTCGCTGCCGAAGCTGACCACACGCCGGCCTCCCGCCAAACTCTGGCTAGCTTACACCTCGACCGGGCGACGACTGCTGCACCCCTGGCACTTTACCCCCCGACTTCATTCATCTCTGACCCAACCGCGGCGAGATCCGGCGGCCCGACCCCGCTGCTCTTCGACAGCACTCTGGCACTGTTCAGCCGCTATCCCGGTGCCGAGCGGCCTCCCTCCTTTATTCTCATTACCACCACCATACCAAAACCTTCGCCTCTCACCGGCATTGAAGAGCGACGGAGACTAGCACCTTTCCACTCCTGGAGACGTTGTCGAGGAGCATTCAACTCCGGCCAGCCGAGCGACCAGCGGCCTGACGCACGTCTGACCACGCCATTCCCGTGCAAACTACCACCGCTTCATTATTCACTGCTGGGCCAAGCAGTCCGAGTATCGGCGAGGTACTCACAACAACTCCTCCTTCGTGGTGTTTATTTATGTTTCCCTGTTAGCCTCCATATTCAAGGTTATAGATGCATAGGAAGTATAGTTTCATTGGCATAGATGTGTTGTGGTTCGATTTGAGCGTCGAATATACGAATATGGTTCTCTCCTCTCGGTACTAGGTGTCGATGTGTTGTGTTTAAGGACTTCTCATTTCTGCTGTTATGTAGGGATGTGTGAAGAGCACCCGTGTGGCATGAACACGAGGAGTTGACAATGGTAGAGGTGAAAGAAAAATATGTATAAATTATATATACTTGTGTGTTTTAGTTTGGAAGAGAAGCATTGCAAATACGGCATATATAGGAATGTTAGCATGGGCTGTGGTTGAATTCACCATTAGGGAATGATGTTAGATCGTGTGTGTATACACAAGAAGATAGAGAACGGTATTAATTGGAGTTAGGGCTTAGGAATGCATTGGGTTTTAGGGTTTGATATGATTGTTCCAAGCATTTGATGGTTAATTGAGGAGTAAATTAAATGGTAGTGAAATGATACGGTGATAACAAAACAGTGGTTATTTGGAGAGCTAATATTTGATGATGAATTTAAGTGAGTAGTAGCTAGGTTATTGGAAAGCGGCATTCAAGTATTAAATCAATAGTTTGTATAATCGAGGGTTTAATCGATTAATATTTAATTTATTCGAGGATGATATATTTATACGTGCATATTAATGTCGGTAATGACCAGGGAAAAATATGAGGATGATCACGACTTGAACTACTGAGAAACATCTTGATGAACATTAGAGATTGAGGATTGGGTCTGATAATATTATACAGACGATTGATTTTGAGATAGGTATTAATCGGATCAAGGATCGGAGATTGAGGACTGTGAAATTGGTAGTAACTATTTGAGTTTGAGACTGAGTTTAGGTGTAGGTGTGTCGCATCCCTGCTTGACGTAGAATAGATTATTGATTTTGGTTTGTATCTATCCCTAGGTACTGCGGGACCTGAGGACTTGGACGTGGTACCAGATCCCCGTCATCAGCAGTCGCACGCAGGCAAGTGTACCTTGCCACCCCTGTATTTCAGTTTACAGATATTGATTGTTTCGTTATGTATATTGTGCACGGATTTATGTTGACGTTCGATACTTCGTGTCCGGATCGCAACCGGGTGTTGACGTTCATCGAAACGCCTTAGAATAAATGGTTAGATACGTTGTAGTACCTCGATGTACGTACTTGAGTACATCGACACCCCAGGACACACTCATATACTGTGATCGTGCCAGATTCCTATATCCTGATACTGACATCATGACCAGAGACTGGGACGACCTTAGGGTCGCGTCTGTTGAGTTATCTTCCGTGTGTCGAGACTGTAGTTAGAGGTTCAGGTTCAACGCACAATCGTTGACCGCTTGGAAAGGAGAAGACAGTTACTAGACGCTTGGGCTCCTCTGCACGCGCTTATATATATATATATGTAGTATCTATGTAGTGATCATGTATCTATTGTAGTGGTTTCACCCGTGTGACTCTTTGCCCGGAGCTGCGGTACGTGCCGTGTGTTTCCGTGTCCGGAGCTACGGTTTTATTTTGGACAGCCCACGCGTCGAACATTGTCTTTAAACTGTGTCACACTAGATGGTTATGGTAGAGTACCCTGTCGTGCACTTGTACTTTCTGTTTACTAGGCATGTTGTATTTTTGTACCTTGTTACGTCCCTCTGAGGACCTGGTTCCCTGCCAGTTTTGCAGCATAGATGATTATGGAGCATTTGGAGTTGCTGTTGGAGTTGCATGTCTTGCGGGCATGGTACCAGGTACTCACATTATATCTACTGGCATTATGGTTATTTTATATTGATTATTCATCTGCTGTTGTAGCCTAGATTTGTAGACTCATACTTCTTCTCGAGTCTATTCGAGTTAGTGTGTTATTGGGCGGCCGACCTTAGCACATTTAGCTCTTTCTTGTATACTGATGTACATTGTGGATTGAGACATAGAGGTTTACATTTATGGAAAATTCTAGATAGTGCCCTTTATATTAAAGCTTATACGTATTCGAGTCAGACCAGAGTCTGGTCGAATGCGTAGCTGGCGTGTCACGTATTCCTGGTCCTACGTATTTTGGGACTGGGGCGTGACACCTTATCCACCCCAGATGCCACAAGTAAATGGACAGCCACAGTTGCTTCAGTTCTTACAGACTATAATGCAAGTACAGTGGCATTAGACCGAGATGTTGAGACAGAGTTTGATGGCAGTACTAGAGAGGACACATGTCACAGCACCAGTACTAGCACCTCCACCAGCTCAGACAGGTGGTACTGTACGATGGTTCTGACAGATGGGACCAGGTACTTTTCAGTCAACGAGACTATAGAGGAGATCTTCGATTGGGTCGCCAGCACGGAGATGCTACTAGAGGCTTCACAACTGTATCTAGACCTTTGGATGACCGCCGTGAGGGCCCAACTAAAAGGCAACGCCCATCACTGGTGGGATTCTATTGAGCACAGTGTAGGCAAGACCCAGACATGGGAACAGTTCTTAGAATACTTCAATGCGAAGTATTTTTCGGCTACAGTCAAAAATGCCTTGTATTCCCAGTTCCTACATCTAGAATAACGGAATATGACTGTTGACGCATATGATGCGGAGTTTAGTCGTCTTAGCATATTTGGTGTCGTCCTGATACCCAATGATCTAGAGAAGGCCCAGAGATTCTATCATGGCCTCACCTTCGAGCTACAGAGGTATACCACCATACAGGCGAGGATTTCTTATGAGGGGGTTCTTGCAAAGGCGAGGATCCAGGAGGCCATCGGCAGAGGAGCAAGATGTTCCAGCACCACCACACCAACCAGATCCCAGCCCGGAGCAGGAGGATCGATCCGTCGTCCCAGAGCACAGACACAGCAGAGAAAAACACCATACCAGCAAAATAAGCTTCTGATTTGCAACTATTATGGTAAGAGAGGACATTTACAGAAGGACTACCGAAAAAGACTGGGGATATGCATAATTTATGGAGCGAGCCAGCACCACGTCCGAGACTGCCCACAGTGCAGAAACGTAGCACCGCAGATAGGACAGAGGCCAGCAGCACCAGTCCCGAGGATACTACCCCTACCAGGAGGCCAGCGTCCACCAGCACCCGAAGGATTTCAGAGGGGACCACCCTTGGCCCCACAGCAGGCACAGTTTGACCGAGCCAGACAGCAGGCCGGAGGACAGAGGCACGGACAGGCCTTTGTACTAGCAGCTACTGAGGAGAAAATAGAAGGAGAATCTATCACAGGTCCCATTTTAGTTGCATCATTACCTGCGACTGCATTGGTTGATTCTGGTTCTACACTATCGTTCATATCTAGTAGATTTGTAGCAATGCATAGAGTAGCTACTTCCCCCTTACCTAAGAGTTGGAAGATTCTTACCAGAGGAGGCATCGTGCCGGTTACCAGCACTATTAGAACGTGTTCGGTAGTCGTATGTGATAGAGAGATGAGAGCATGATTCTTGGTATTACCCATGCCATACTTTGATGTTGTGCTAGGCATGGACTGGTTAAGCCAGTATAATGCCATACTGGACTGCCGAAAGGGTAGCGTCACTTTTAGACCGCCAAATCAACCGGAGTTCGAGTACATGCGAGGGACCGTCGAGCAAGGAGTAGGACAGATAACTGGAGCTTACATGGCTATGGAGATGGTACCGCCACCGATACATGCAGAATTCGAGGATATTTTTCCTGAGGAATTGCAGGCTTACCGCCAGATAGAGACGTAGAGTTTACTATTGAGCTAGTACCCGGATGTAAAATCCATAGTCCTAGAAACCGTATATGGCCTTTTTTTAATTAATTATTAATTTAATTATAGTAATTAGTGGCTAATTAGAAGAAATAAATTTTTATTAATTTTTATTTTAGGTGTTCGTGCACTTAGGGGATTTACGGGGCCATTAGGAATTTTTTTCGAATTTATTTCATGTAGGAGACCCCTTGAGTAGTTGCTAGCTTAATGGTATGTATTAGTGTAATTCTAGAATTTTTCTATGAGTATATACGTGTGTGTATATATATATATATAAGGAAAAGAAAATAAATGGAAAAACCCATTACCATTATTAACTATTCCCTATTTTTCCTTAACTACCCATTCCTACCCGACCTTGCAAACCCGCTTCTTTGTAGCAGCCGCCCCCTTTTAGCAAATAAGCACAACACCTTAGCCTTTGTTAGCAAAATCCCAGCACCCTTTGCAATCAACCACACACACCCGCCCCTTGTGAGCAGCCCACGACCCGCGTTATAAGCCGACACCCCCTCTCTTTCTTTCTTATATATAACTTATTTCATCCCAAACCCTAACCCTAGATCACCCTAAACTCTTTCTCTTCCCATCTAGACTTAAGGAGCGCCGCCACCGCAGCCGGAGAACCGTGCCAGGCCATCCAAACCAATCCCGACGACCGCGACCCCGCGCACTGCAGAATTCAGCAGCGAGGTACCTGTGTTCCAGAGTTATTTTCCGTCGCCTCGCTCAACCAAACGCCACCCCTTTTTTACCGGTATACTCACCCCTTAACCCTCTTCATTATCTGTGTGATAGTAGACCTCGAACAACGCATAACCATAGGCCAAAATAGCGCCAAAGTTGGCGAAAAAGACCAATTTTTGGGATCGCAAAAAACTGCGGTGATCACCTATGTTCCCGGATTCGTATCTTCCACCACAGAGATCCGAATCCGATGATTCTTTTTGGTATACGTAGATCACTTGACCTAGTTGAATCTCTGTTAAATAACCCTAGATTATTAACTTCTGTAGGTAGAATTAAATTCGTTGGAAAACTCCGTAAACATACTTTTTTCAGATTTCTAAAAGTTGTGAAATGGAGCGCGTCCCACCAAACGGGACCGCCCCGTCGTGTACCAAGTATACAAATCAGTGCGTGCAGTATACCTGGATACGTGAGAGTTTGAAAAAACTAATTCGGACGGGTGTGCGCGTCCGAATCAGCCCGTATCAGCGGACAAACCCCGTGTCATAACTTTTGTAAAAGTTGTGCGCATTTTGTGCACGCTCGTCAGATTACGATGAAACTTGTGCCACTGGACTCGTGGTAACACGTTGGTCCTGTGACCCAATTTTTACTCAATTCTGAGACAGTTGACCAAGTCGCCAATTGGCGGGCCCTACGGTTGATTTTTTGGGCAAATTTATGTTCGGCCCATCAAAATCCATATTTGGACATACCGTTGGGTTCGTATTGACATTTAGAGTTATTTGACCTATAATTTATCCCATTTAGAGACTGTTACCCTTGGCACACTTTTCGGTGCAAAGTGGGCCATATGTGGACCCCGCTTTGACCCAAAATTACCGTTTTGCCCCTGTGTCCAAATTAGACGAAAGGGAAGTGCTTTCTAGCTATTTTGCTTATTCTGGAAATGTTGGTGATATTTATTTCAGCATCTGGGGACGTTCATTCTGAGGCCATAGTTTCTGACTCTTGGTGTTGACATCGGGACATTACATTTTTGCAGCTTTCTTGCCAGGCAAGATACCTTACCAAATTGCTTACAGTATTTTGCATGCTTAGTATATTTTTGTATATTTATTACATTTCTGTATATTCATTGCATGTGTAGTTTCTTTCAGTCATTACTATATATTAGATATGTTGACACACACTTGACACTTAGTATCATATAGGACAATCAGTAGGCGTATGGGCTTTAACCACTCTGGTAACACCGTAGTAACTAGCACGCACTATGGTGGTCATGTCCGATGGTCTCTACCCCCGCGGTATGTCGATTGATGGAGTCACGAAGGTCACTACCCCCGCGGTATGTCGGCTGATGATGTTCCTGACGTGTGTATGAGTTGTGAGATTAGATCGAGTAGCCTACCTTGCCCATACGTCGAAAAGTTGTCATCATTTACATTCATATAGATTGTCTCGTACAGCGTACTTATATATTTTTAAATATTATGCATGTTTACTGTATTCAAATTGGCTTGCTTCTATGTATCTTGTTACGTCCCTCTGAGGACCTGGTCCCTTTTCAGGTGTATCTGTTCTTGAGTATTCGCAGGAGCGCAGATTCGGAGGGTTACATATATTTCGAGGATGTCTTCTCTTCGAGCCCCGTGGTCGTTAGCTGGTATTCTTATATTGTGTTTATTATGTTATGCTTTTTCATTCGAGTTGGTAGTGTATTTGTTTCCATCCAACTATCATCTTTAGATACTTTTTATTGAGATCTAGTTATATAGATGTTGGTTATTTATTTATATTGATTTTCGTGGATGAGATTTAGATTGTATCCTGTGACTTGTGATAGATTTTTACCACTTGTGGATTGATATTCATATTACATCATACGTATGGGTTATGGTTTCCATATATTGGAGTTGCCATATCCATGCGACTGACATGCTTACGTGTCCTAGTCCTACGTATTTTTGGGACTGGGGCATGACAAATTTTTGTGGTGGCCCATGCAGGTCGAGAGCATATTGTCTCGGTTACATTATTGTACCTAACAAGCCTGCACCTAGGAATAGAGTATAGGATCTCATCCACAATTGACTATGATTCGCTCTCCTTCCAATCCATTATATTTGAATAATTGTATCCTGCTTGATTCCTGTACTTTCCTGATGATTCCTTGAGTATAGCCCCCTCCTAAAATATAAAATTTCCTGTTACTAGATGATAAGTAGGGTAACCTTCCTATTAAGAGTACAACTAGAGTGTTGATACACCATTAAGCTTAGAATATCTAGTGAACCCTAAAATTCCTTATCTATAGATTGGTTTACCATTATCCCTTGATGTATTATGAAGACTTGAGAGTAGTATAGACACTACTAGAGTTAAACAGAAGTTTTACCATAATGTTTGACCCTAGTATTGAGGAACCAATAGAAAACCAAGATTGAATATTAGGACTGGACCTAACCTTCATAATTAGATAGTATTGGAGAACTATAAACTTAGATCATTGTCTTATTATTAGTAGAAAGCACCTTAGGAAGCCTAGAGGAATGTAATTAACACTTTTCCTTGATCATACCTCGAACATAGCAACTAGCATACCATTTTCCCTTAGAAAACCATGATGCTATCTAGAGCCCCTATTTTAATTTCATATGTTGTTCCTCTGCGACCTTAACGTTCGTTAATTGCGCGATGACTAAATTATGTTATTCTTTTCTTCATCTTTTAACTCGTGCCACCTGACACCTCTGATTATAGACCAAGTATTTTTATTCTATGGTTAGGATATATAGCTTGCTAGGATTTTGGTTGTTACTCTTAAATTTTTGAATTATGTGATTGGTAGTTAGAACTTGATGATTTAAGCTAATCTTGTAGATTGAGACCTGGTGCTTATCCCTTAGTTTTAAATTGCATAGTATGTACCCCCCACCTCGATACGAGTTATATTCTCTTTCCCTTGAAGGCCAGTAACTTTCCATTCTTACTATTGACGCTTGCTCTATAAGCGCTATGACTAAGACTTAGGACGACCATGACCTATGTAATGAAAGAGGATACCCTAATAAGTACCAAGACCCCTTCTCGTAGACCTTAACAAGAGTTTTTACAGTATCCTTAACGACAATTACAGTACTAGTTTATTATTATAAGTTGGGTAATATACCTCACAACATAGTATCACATAGTCTTTTGACCTATTATTGAAGTGTAACTGAACAACATTAACTATATGCTAGCTTAGGACGACGGTGTTTTTTTTTCAGACTGTAGAACTTAGAGACTATACCCCTACTTTGTCGACTATCGACTTAGACAAGGAGTTAGTATGACAACTAAAGAGATTGTAAGAGTCTTATCTTTTTGTGAACTTGAATTGTTATGTACCTTCTTTCATCATAATCCAGCGTATTTATATTTGATGTACTACCTTGACTTATGCTGCTATTGTAGCCTAGTTTTTGCAAACTTATTTTTTTATCGAGCTTGCTCATGACATATGTATTATTGGGTGCACACAATGATACAATTGCCTAATCAGAATCGGTGTATTAAGGTCTAGCTAACCTTAGTGCGCTTGGTTCGCTCTTCGCATGACTACTTTACGTGGATTGAGATATATGGTAGTAGACGAATATACTTGCCCCTAGACATGTCAAACATATCGTATCGGTTACATAACTGTACTGATACGAGCATGTAAATAGGAAATTACCAAAAATAGGATTTTAATCCATAACTGTCCTGATAACTCTCTTTTTGAATTCTTTAATCTCTTTGAGCCTCGTACTTGTATTCTATCACCTTCATCTTGAATTTTTTATTATTGCTCTCTGTCTTCCCCTATTTCGGAAAGACGAAACCTCGTGCTGGTATAAGTTGACACTGATAGTACTAGATATACCCCATAAGGCTAATCACATGACCTAGCGACTCTCTTTTATAATTGATTAAGGGCATATCATAGATGATATGTTTGGTGTTAAAACTTTGAGGATTGAATAACATGATTAAATAATTTGAGGAATAGTTTTCCAAGATGTACAACCTTAGGTGATAGATGGGTAAATTTTAAGTTCGGTAGATTGTGAACCCCTCACCCAAAAAAAACTAGACCTACTTGGCAGAGATAGTGAGACTAAGGCTAGATTGAGTCCAGTTAGAGATAGAACACGATATTTTTATTTAATTTTGCAATAATTATATCACTTAGCGTACCTTACCGTACTTCGATAATTGGAGCACTATACTAGCCACTGCCTTCCTACAAATTCCACACCCTTATCCTAGACGTGTCCATCATCAAATTCTTATCTTTGTATAATTTTCTAATTGTTGGGCGCTTTTATGCAAAAGAGCATTTATGTGTCCACACCATTGGACATGACACATGAAGAAACCTATTTTTCGCTCATGTGGATTTTCCCATAATTTTTTGGGATGTGCAACGCGCAACATCACCCACCCCTTTAAACCTGGCCTTGTATTTTAAATAATGCAAATCCTATACCATCATTGACTTTCTACCGTGGCTTAATTTTAATTTCGAGGACGAAATTTTTATAAGTTGGATAGAATGTAAAACCCCTATTCCTAGAAACCGTATATAGCCTTTTTTTAATTAATTATTAATTTAATTATAGTAATTAGTGGCTAATTAGGAGAAATAGATTTTTATTAATTTTTATTTTAGGTGTTCGTGCACTTAGGGGATTTACGGGGCCATTAGGAATTTTTCTGAATTTATTTCATGTAGGAGACCCCTTGAGTAGTTGCTAGCTTAATGGTATGTATTAGTGTAATTCTAGAATTTTTCTATGAGTATATATATATATATATATATATATATATATATATATATATATATATATATATATATATATATATATATATATATATATATATTTAAAGGAAATTATAAAAGGAAAAGAAAAGAAAAGAAATGGAAAAACCCATTACTATTATTAACTATTCCCTATTTTTCCTTAACTACAAATTCCTACCCGACCTTGCAAACCCGCTGCTTTGTAGCAGCCGCCCCCTTTTAGCAAATAAGCACAACACCTTAGCCTTTGTTAGCAAAAGCCCAGCACCCTTTGCAATCAACCACACACACCCGCCCCATGTGAGCAGCCCACGACCCGCGTTATAAACCGACACCCCCCTCTCTCTTTCTTATATATAACTTATTTCATCCCAAACCCTAACCCTAAATCACCCTAAACTCTTCCTCTTCCCATCTAGACTTAAGGAGCGCCACCACCGCAGCCGGAGAACCATGCCAGGTCGTCCAAACCAATCCCGACGACCGCGACCCCGCGCACCCCGCGCACTGCAGAATTCAGCAGCAAGGTACATGTGTTCCAAAGTTGTTTTCCGTCGCCTCGCTCAACCAAATGCTGTCCCATCTTTATCGGTATGCTCACCCCTTAACCCTCTTCATTATCTGTGTGATAGTAGACCTTGAACAACGCATAACCATAGGCGAAAACAGCGTCAAAGATGGCAAAAAAAGACCAATTTCTAGGATCGCAGAAAACTACGGTGATCACCTATGTTCCCGGATTCGTATCTCCCACCACAGAGATCCGAATCTGATGATTATTTTTGGTATGCGTAGACCACTTGACCTAGTTTAATCTCTATTAAGTAACCCTACATTATTAACTGCTGTAGGTAGAATTAAATTTGTTGGAAAACCCCGTAAATACACTTTTTTTAGATTTTCAAAAGTTGTGAAACGGAGCACGCCCCGCCGTGTACCAAGTGTACCAATCGGTGCGCGCAGTATACCCAGATACGTGAGAGTTCACAAAAACTGATTCGGATGCGTGTGCGCGCCGGAATCAGTCCGTATCCGCGGACAAATTCCGTGTCGCAACTTTTGTGAAAGTCGCGTGCATTTTGTGCATGCTTGTCGGATTACGACGAAACTTGTGCCACTGGACACGTGGTAACACGCTGGTCCTGTGACCCAATTTTTATGCAATTCTGAGACAGGTGACCAAGTCGCCAATTGGCGGGCCCCACAATTGACTTTTTGGACGAATTTGTGTTCGGCCCATCGGAATCTATATTTGGACATACCATTAGGTTCGTATTAATATTTAGAGTTGTTTAACCTATAATTTATCCTATTTAGAGACTGTTACCCTTGGCACACTTTTCGGTGCAAAGTGGGCCACATGTGGACCCGGCTTTGACCCAAAATTACCGTTTTGCCCCTGTGTCCAAATCGGACGAAAGGGAAGTACTTTCTAGCTATTTTGCTTATTCTGGGAACGTTGGTGATATTTATTTCAATATCTGGAGACGTTCATTCTGAGGCCGTAGCTTCAGACTCTTGGTGTTGACATCGGGACATTATATTTTTGCAGCTTTCTTGCCAGGCAAGATACCTTGCCAAATTGCTTACAGTATTTTGCATGCTTAGTATATTTTTATATATTTATTATATTTCTGTATATTTATTGTATTTCTGTATATTCATTGCATGTGTAGTTTCTTTCAGTCATTACTATATATTAGATATGTTGACACACACTTGACACTTAGTATCATAGAGGACAATCAGTAGGCGTATGGGCTTTAACCACTCTGGTAACACCGTAGTAACTAGAACGCACTATGGTGGTCGTGTCCGATGGTCGCTACCCCCGCGGTATGTCGATTGATGGAGTCACGAGGGTCGCTAGCCCCGCGGTATGTCGGCTGATGATGTTCCTGACGTGTGTGTGAGTTGTGAGATTAGATCGAGCAGCCTACCTTGCCCATATGTCAAAAAGTTGTCCTCATTTGCATTCATATATATTGTCTTGTACAGCGTACTTATATATTTTCAAACATTATACATGTTTACTGTATTCAAATTGGCTTACTTCTATGTATCTTGTTACGTCCCTCTGAGGACCTGGTCCATTTCCAGGTGTATCTGTTCTTGAGTATTGCAGGAGCGCAGATTCGGAGGGTTACATATATTTCGAGGATGTCTTCTCTTCGAGACCCGTGGTCGTTAGCTGGTATTCTTATATTGTGTTTATTGTGTTGTGCTTTTCTATTCGAGTTGGTAGTGGATTTATTTCCATCCAACTATCATCTTTAGATACTTCTTATTGAGATCAAGGTATATAGATGTTGGTTATTTATTTATATTAATTTTCGTGGATGAGATTTAGATTGTACCCTGTGACTTGTGATAGATTTTTACCACTTGTGGATTGATATTCATATTACAACGTACGTATGGGTTATGTTTTCCATATATTGGAGTTGCCATATCTATGCGGCTGGCATGCTTACGTGTCCTAGTCCTACGTATTTTTGGAACTAGGGCGTGACACCGGAGCAGCATCGATATCTTCTAATGTATATCGATTGGCGAAGAAGGAGCTAGATGAGCTGAAGCTACAATTAGAGGAGTTGCAGAATAAGGGATTTATCCGTCCTAGTGCATCACCCTGGGGAGCACCAGTGTTGTTTGTTCCTAAGAAGGATGGGACAATACACATGTGCATTGATTACAGAGTCCTTAATGCTTTGACTATCAAGAACAAGTACCCCCTACCGCGAATTGATGATTTATTCGACCAGTTGACAGGAGCAGTGGTGTTCACAAAGATCGACTTAAGATCGGGTTATCATCAAGTAAAGGTGTGAAGAGAAGACATTCAAAAGACAGCATTCAGGACTCGTTATGGTTACTACGAGTTCTTAGTGATGCCTTTTGGACTAACAAATGCACCTGCTGTATTTATGAACTTGATGAACATAGTCTTCCACCAATACCTAGATCGGTTTGTGGTAGTCTTCATCGACGATATCTTGGTATATTCGAAGAGCCACGAGAAGCACGAAGAGCACTTGAGACTAGTGTTAGAGATGCTGAGGAGAGAGAGGCTTTATGCCAAGCTGAGTAAGTATAAGTTTCTCCTAGATCGTGTCACTTTTTTTGGACATGTTATCTCAGGAGATGGTATTTCAGTAGATCCGGCAAAGATTTCATCAGTAGAGACATGACCAACCCCTAACAATGTCTCAGAGGTGAGGAGTTTCCTAGGACTTGCCGGATATTACCGGAGGTTCGTGGAGAACTTCGCGAAGATCGCAAAACCGATGACCCGCTTGACCCGTAAGGAGCAGGAGTTCACTTGGATAGAGGAGTGCCAGACAGCATTCGAGGAGCTGAAGAAGCATTTGACTATGGCACATATCTTGACCATACCATCTGGACCCGGAGGATTCGTGATCTATAGTGATACATCCGAAAAAGGATTAGGATGTATCTTGATGCAGCATGGAAAGGTTGTGGCCTATGCCTCTAGGTAGTTAAGGACCCACGAGAAGAACTATCCCACTCACGACTTGGAGCTTGCCGTAGTGATCTTTGCTTTGAAACTTTGGAGACACTACCTATAGGTAGAAAGAGTGGAGATATTCACATATCATAAGAGCCTAAAGTACGTCTACACCCAAAAGGACCTTAACCAGAGACAGAGACGTTGGCTCGAGGTGATGACAGACTTCGAGATTGAGCTACAATACCATCTGGAAAAGGCCAGCGTAGTAGCTGACGCGTTGAGCAGAAGACCCATGGCATTCTTCTTGACTACCCAACAACATCTGTTGAGAGATCTAGAGTAGATGGGTATAGAGGTCGTTATACCCAGAGTAGACGGACAGTTGTCGAGTTTCCAGTTGCAATCGACATTAGTGGAGAGGATTAAGACTGCTTTGCCGCCAGATGCCAGATTTTAGAGGCTTCGACAAAGGACAGAGGTGGAAATACAGACAGGATTGCGTATACATGAAGACGGGACTTTGAGATGTGGAGATCGTCTCTATGTTCCAAATGGAGAACTTTGTCAGGAGTTGATGTCAGAGACACACAGTTCAACATACTCTATTCATCCAGGAGGCATGAAGATGTACAGAGACTTAAGGCAGTACTACTGGTGGCATGGAATAAAGAGGGAGATAGCCCGCTTTATGGTAAAGTACCTGGTGTGTCAGCAAGTCAAGGCTGAGCATCAGAGGTCTGCAGGTTTACTTCAACCGCTCCCGATACCTGAGTGAAAATGGGAGCACATCACTATAGACTTTGTTACAGGATTTTCGAGGAGTCCTAGTGGTCGTAATGCAGTTTGGGTAATCGTAGATAGACTCACCAAGTCCGCTGACTTTTTACCCTTCAGAGTTGGGCAATCTACAGAGGTCTTAGCAGATATGTACATGAGAAAGATTGTGCGACTGCATGGAGTTCCAGTTAGTATCGTGTCTGACAGGGATACGAGGTTTACATCTTACTTTTGGCGGAGTATGCAAGAGAGTCTCGGTACCCGCTTGAAGTTTAGCACATCGTATCACCCACAGACAGATGGCCAGTCGGAGTGCACCATTCAGACATTGGAGGACATGTTAAGAGCATGCATGCTTGATTTCGGAGGATCATGGGAGGACCATTTGTATTTGGTTGAATTTTTCTATAACAACAGCTATCAAGCGAGCATCCAGATGGCTCCCCATGAAGCGTTGTATGGAAGAAAGTGTCGTTCCCCAGTATGTTAGAGCGATAAAGGCGAGAGGCAGATTCTAGGGCCAGAGTTGGTTGTTCGTACAGTGGAGAAGGTGAAGAAGATCCAAGGGCACCTGCGAGCAGCACAGGACAGACAGAAGCATTGGGCAAATGCACACCGACGACCCTTAGAGTTCCAGATTGGAGATCATGTATTTCTAAAGATCTCACCTACTCGAGGGACTATCAGATTCGAAGGCAGAGGAAAGCTGAGTCCGAGGTACATCGGACCATTTGATGTGTTGGAACGTATCGGAGAGGTTGCTTACAGGTTAGCTTTACCGCAGACTTTGGAAGGAGTCTATTACGTCTTCCATGTATCTCAGCTGAGGAGGTACATGCCAGATCCGAGTCATATGTTTGACCATTCAGAGATCACAGTCGGCCTGAGTTTATCATACCAAGAGGAGCCTATAGAGATTCTGGACAGAAGTGAGAAGGTATTGCAAGGTCAGACTATCCCCCTAGTCCGTGTCGCATGGAGGCATCATGCACCAGGCGAGTCAACCTGGGAACGTGAGAAGGATATTCGACAGCGCTATCCTTATTTCTTCAAAGGCCTAGGTATGTGATAGCATTTTAATTTCAGTCAATAGTTCTTACCATACATATGTTTTAATTTCGAGGACAAAATACTCTAAGGAGGGTAGATTGTAAACCCCCTCGACCAAATCTAGGATTATTTAATTTAAATTGAGATACTAGGATTAATTTGGATACAATTAGAACTAATGTGCAACAATTATGTGACTTAATACACCTTATCGTTGCTTCGATGTTTGGAGCGCTACATTAGTAGTTACCTTCAAACAAAGTTTATACACATTTTCTAAACATGCCAGGCTACCCATCTGACCCTTGTGTAACTTTTAGATACTCAATATTGTGCTTCATTTTAGCTATGCAATATTCGTTGCAAACGTTCATGAATAATTTCAATAAACCCAATTTCCCATAATTGCCCATTCCTATTTGAATTTGGAGACACAACCACAACCCAATTCCCTATAACCCAAATTAGGGTATTAACCTATTCTGAGCCTACTACGCCCATGACTTGTGTTTCACCCAAATTTAATCCCTTGTATTTTCAATTGACAAAAGAACGCCGCGTGCGTTGGTTTTTAATTTAATTAATTAGAGGCCAAACTCACCCCAAAGAGACCTGACCAAGCCCATGTACACCCCTTCAAGTAGACAAGCCCTACTCCAAAGAGCCCTGGCCGGCCCAAATCCCGAGTTTAGCCCATAAATTCTCCTTCTATATAAATATACATCTTTTCTCTACTAAAAATCCTAAAATCATAATCATCACCACCACCCCTCAACCCTAGCCGAACACCCTCTCCCTTCCCCGACTTCACAAACACCACCACCACCTCAGGCCGCCACCTCCATAGCCACGACCGCCGCCTGCAACCCCTAACCAACGGACCCCTCTCCTCAGGCCGCCTGCACCCGCCGCCATCAACCATCCCCATCATTCGCATCAAACCCGACCCCGATCACCCATAGCCGACTGCTCTCAGCCCCGACCACCGCCTCCAGCACCGCCAACCACCACTTCCAAGCCAACCCCGACCTCCCCCACGTCCTGAC
Organism: Iris macrosiphon; assembly: GCA_036927795.1. NCBI lineage: Eukaryota > Viridiplantae > Streptophyta > Magnoliopsida > Asparagales > Iridaceae > Iris > Iris macrosiphon. Next base: position 11,030,207 of record JAYESA010000006.1, read on the forward strand.
CCCCGACCAGCACCGTCCCAGGCCGCCTACCGCCGCAGCCAGGCTGTTGCTATCGCTGCTACAACAACTGCAGTTGCTGCCGCCGCTGCCGTTGTCTGCTTCTCGATGTCAGAGCTCCGCCGACCGCCGACGAGCGTGCACTTCGACGAGGCAGACCCCCCGTTCCGCCATGCCTAGGTAACCACCTGATTTCCTTTTCCTTCATTGTATAGTTGTGTAGTTGTATCATCGTGTCTTTGTGTCGTGTGTCGACACGAACAAATTAATATGAATTATATATGTGTATGTAGGTATGTTAATTAGATTAGAATAATAATAAATAAGCTAATAATTACCCTAATGTTATGACCTGTTATTAAAGACTTGTGCTTCACCTAAAAAATCTAGACATTGACCAAGTACACAGTAACATGAGGAATAAGGACATAAAATTATACAAAACATAAGTAGTTCCGTAAAACCCATAACTTGGTAATTTATTGTCGCGAGAGACACGGTAACTGAGGACAGGACACGCGTGCACCTTAGCTACCTGCACACGCGACTCTGTAGTCGACCAGCCGTGACCCTTGCGTCAGTACCTAAGAGCAGCGTCGTAGTTTGTGTATGTATTTCTTTAGTGTCTAATGCTAGATTGCTATATTATTTTGTATATTTAGGGTCACTGGATCAGCCAGGAGATACTGCAGGAGCAGGCTATTGGCATTCACAGCTTGAGGACCCAGGCAAGATACCTTGCCATATTTACTGCCTAATTTAAATTATGTATATATTGTATGATATCTTGTTACTTTATTTTATATGACTGTGCGCGTCCGAGATTGACTCGGGTACAGTCGACGGATGCGTCAATGAGTAGTGTACTTGACCTTGCCATTAGCAGACTCACCCCATTGGGAGGATACTCTGATATCTTCCGAGACCTGACACTCTTACACGTTTCACAGTGACAAATTTATATTGGGATGCGGGTTCGCGTACTCGACTAGCTATCGGTGCGTGTGACATGCATCACGGTTAGTACGTAATTCAGGATTATTTTATTTGTAGAGACTTGGCATATAGATACGTGGTATGCACGTCGAGTATTCGACTTGTATATCTACATTGGGCGGGGAGGACAACTAGTAGGCATATGGGATACACACATTGGAATCCGTAGTATCTCAAGGAGCCACGGATCCAATGACTCCCTTTATTCATATTCTCCGTTCTTCTGAGCAGTATGGACGTTATATACTATACAGATTCCCCGTTCTTCGGAGCGGTATGGACGTTATGCCTACGCCTACCCATACGTACCAATGTTGTCCTCATATTACATTCACTTAGATGGTTAGCATACCCCCTTTATTTATTTTATTCAGTATATATATATATGGCATGCTTCTACGTATCTTGTTACGTCCCTCTGAGGACCTGGTACCTTTCCAGATTTGGACGAGGCATATTACCCCCACAGTGTACGACCCAGGACAGGAGACTAGGTACGCTACAGCGGAGGAGCTAGATGTACTACCGTCAGAGTTTTCGTGATCAGTTGGTAGGCCTTTTGCCTAGGATTGGGAGCATCATTATCTAGTCAGCCGATGCCCTAGTCATTACTCTTTTATCTACCATTTCAATACTTTTATTTCGTCATAGTAGTGGGTTTGTTCCCATCAGACATTCTTGGTTGTACTATGATATTTTGAGACTGACGTTTATCTTCCAGCATTTATTTTAGTACTTTCTTGCTGTTTATATTGTGGATGAGATTAGATTACCTATTGTTGATTGATATTGGACTTGTTAGTATTTAGGACAGCGTAGCACTCTTTGCTAGGATCCATTAAATTGGGTTATTCTCGGAGACGTGACAGCTGGCTATTGCCACGTGGCCTGGTCCCGTGTACTTTTGGGACTGGAGCGTGACAATTAGTATATATATATTTAGTATGTATGTATCTCATTCATTTGGTATATGTATAAATATATTTATTATGTATGTATCTTATTCATTTGGTATATGTATAAATATAATTAGTACGTATGTATCTCATTCATTTGGTATATGTATAAATATATTTATTATGTATATATTTAGTATGTATGTATCTTATTCATTGGTATATGTATATATATATATATATATATATATATATAGTATTCTTTTGGTATACATATAATTAATGGTTGTTATATACATATATAAATATATGGTATGTGTATATATATTATAAGTAATTAATTGATAATGTTAATTATGACTGTAATATGTACATGTTGTATGACCCCTAGGTATAGCTGCGGATATCCCGTAGTTACACATGACCCTGTAACCTTAAGTATTAGTGATCAGACTGCCTTATGTACATTCACGTACTGTCGAGATCCATATTATTTTGACTGTCTGATCTTGCACAGCAATTACAGACGTGACCCGTGAAGCTGGACGCACGCTTGACCCTGCTAGATGACCAGTATCACCCCTAGTGTAGCCCTGAGTTCAATTTTATTATGGTTGTATATGTGCTAGTGCAATGGCTGATGTGGTATTGTATTATATTATATGTATATAGGATCATTGGATTGTTCTACGAGATTTCAGGAGCAGGACATTGGTATTGCCAGCTAAGGACCCCAGGCGAGTACATTTTCTGATAATTTTCGTTATTTGATAATTTTTATAATTCAAGTATTTAGAAATGTTGTATCTGATTCTTGACACTATGCTACACGGACTAGTATATAGATTGGATCTGCAGTTATGAGATGTTATTGATTATCGTATTGATATTATACATGATATTGATATTAGACATTGTACATGATATATTGGACATTGATCGTGTATCGTGACGTATCATGGTTGGATCCACAGTACTAGTTGGGGGCGAAGAAATTACTAGTGAGAGATGTGATCAAATTCCTATCGTACAAGTGTAGACATTGATAGTGTTAATCATACACCTCACGTATGATTAGCCAGGCCATGTAGCTATCAAACAAGTTCCCAAGCCGATCACATTTCGAAACTACGATTTCAAACACTTAGAATAGTTAAAGTTCTTCATCTCAGTTCATATACTACATCACCTGTATATGATATTGTAGCTCTTTTTCTTTATTTCATATATGCACTGACTGTACCATATTGCCTATATTGTCTGTTCTTATTATTTTGCCACTACATTTATTTATTGTCTTCTCTCAGTATATAGCATCATCTATTTATTGTTTTATAGTCCTTATCAATTAATTGGAACTGTTATTTGAGATATACTTCGCTCCATCCTGACTGGAAATATTTTTCCAAACTGTGCCTTAGAGGACTGGTGTCCGATATTTTATGGACCACAGGGAGAGTAGATGCAGACTTGGACCTTGTAGCCAGGTGTGATTTCGGGATGTCCAACCGGGATCACTAGTTATTTAGTTAGTTTCTTTTAGCAGATTTTTGGTACTGGATTTGTCTCCGGCATATTTTGTTGAGACTTGGATATTATTGTTTGAGTTAGATTATTTCTATTTTAGACTTGTGTTGCATTTCAATACTTTTATTTCGTCATATTATATTGTGATATCTGTGACTCCTTATGGAGTTGGATGCTCGTGTGAGAATGATTAGATAGCATTGTGACCTAGACAGCGTTCTACCGTCGATGTTGCAGCGTAGGTTGGACGTACCCACGTACTCGTGCCCCAAAATTCGAGTGCGGGTCGTGACATGTAACCTTTTACCTACCTGATGCGACGAGTCGTGCAAGATAATTCGAAGGCATCTTGCGACCTGTCATCCATGCACACGTGGTTATTCCCTAATATTTGACTAACAAAAAGTTCTAAATCATGTCCTTTCTCTCAAACCGTAGTATCCTTTGGTTGTTGCCGGCGTTGTGCATACTTCCAATCACAAGCGCCCTAGCAACGCGGGAGAAAATAACGCTTCAAAGCGTCCTCATAACGGCGACAACCATGTTTCTTCTGTAAGAAGCCAGGGCACACCATCAACGAATGTAACCTCAAGAACGGGTTATGATTTAACTGTGGTAGTCAAGGCCATATATCAAAGAACTGTCCGCACCCCTCTAAGCTCTGCCCTCAACATTCAAATCCTGCTCTGGCGCATCAAGCTAACCGAGCCGTGCCACAACAAGATCGTCGTCAAGCTCAAGTTCGGGTGTACACTTTGACATGGGAAGAGGCCCTTGCTTCGAACACCGTTGTGTCAGGTATATTACTTTTTCAATAACATACTTGCTCCCGTGCTATTTGATTTTGGTGCTACGCATAGTTTCATATCCACGAATTTTGCCGTAGAAAACAAGATAGAAATTACACCATTATACATAGATCTTGGTGTTGGCACCCTATCTGGCACAAAAATATTTGTTCGTTCAGTATGTCAGGGCGGCCACGTCTGTATTGGAGAAAGAAAACTATCGCTTGATGTGTTAGTCCTAGATGTTCGGAATTACGATATCATCTTGGGAATGGATTGGATCGGCACTTCCTCGGCAACTATCGAATGTGCAGAGAAATGGGTCATCTTTTATCTATCTAGAGAGGCCGAATTCTGCTACACGAGTGGCTCAACAGCAGAAGCGTCGAAGACTTGCATGGTAATTTTGACGATGTCAGCTTTGCGGATGCTACACTCTGGATACAAGGGATACTTAGCGTCGGTTCGGGACACATAGCGGGATTGTGCAAACGTTGAGTCTTCTTCCGTTGTAGCAGAGTTCCCTGATGTATTTTTGAGCGAGCTACCTGGCATGCCACCTGATCGAGAAATCGAGTTCACCATCGATACCTTCCCAAATACCCAACCGATTTCCAAGGCTCCATACCAAATGGCCCTTGCTGAACTAAAGGAGTTAAAGTGCCAACTGCAAGAACTGCTTAATCATGGGTACATTTGTCCAAGCGTGTCTCCTTGGGATACGCTTGTACTATTTGTGAAGAAAAAAAATGGGACATTACGACTCTGCATAGACTATCGGGAGCTAAATAAGGTCATTATCCGAAACAAGTATCCCCTGCCCAGGATCAACGATCTCTTTGATCAGTTGCAAGGGGCGTCAGTGTTTTCAAAGATAAATTTTTGCTCTGGCTACCACCAATTAAAGATCAAGCCAGAGGACATGCCGAAGTCAATATTTTGCACCCGCTATAACCACTATGAGTTTTCTGTCATACTGTTATGTAAACCCCCTCATTTATTTTTATAGATAGATGGATTATGGGTTAGAAAATTTTGGTTTGATATCAAGAATTGAGGTTTAGAAGTAAGGTTTCAGATGTCTGATTATTTAATTAAACTCTTGGTGCACGCCACCGTTGTTAAAATATTCGGAGCCCAACATTAGCTCATAATTTCCAACAAGTTGTTACATTCTAGACTTGACACGCCAATTTAGGCGCTGGACTTTTCTGTCACTCAAAATCATAATTTCTTGTGCTCTAATTTAATTGCACAACTTCCCGTATCCAAAATCCATTATTTAATCCCGTGTTGCGCACCTGTGTCGTTGCCATCAATTATGAGACACCAACTCAACCCGTTGAGCCGGATCAATTAAAGGGTCTAAGACTGACACCAAGCCTATACCTTTCATGACCTTTGTGTCACTTCCAATTGAGACCCCATGTGCCCTAATTTAATTCAAGAGCACATGACAAATTATTTTAATTAAATTGGGGATACCAACTTTGACTAATCCTATTCTTAACCCCAAATTAATCCAATACGCCATAAATTAAGCCCATGCAAAACACACAACACCTTCTCACCCTACAAAATACCAAACACCAATTTTTCCACAAATTTTTTATTATTTCATGTGTCTGTGCAAATACCCAAATTTAGGGGACTAATTTACAAAAGTTGCACTATGTGGCAACACCCCATTGGTTCAAACCAAATGGAGAAGCCCTCCATTCATTAACTAGTCAACACCCCTCTCCCTTGTATGAAAAATCCTCCATAATTAATCCTAGCCACTCATTCAAATTGGAAGCATCCTCACCACACACTCCCCCCTCACACTTCCCTATTTAATGTCTCCTCACACCCTTCCCAAGAGCAGGCCCTAATCCCAACACCTAGAGAACCCCCCCCCCATTTCTCTCTCCTTCCTCTTCTATTTTTCATAGCCAACCACCTTCCTCCATACTTCCTTTCTTCTTCTTTTTCTTCTTCACCTCTTCTTCATTTTTCCCACCCGAGCCAGCAGCTCCACCCGGCCGGCCTCCTCTACTCCGGCCGGCCGAGCAACCCTTATCCCGTCGAGTCTCCTTCCATCTTCGACGTACCCTCCTCGACACCACCACCCTGATCCTCTCCTCCGTCCCCGGGGAAACACCGACTGTGGCCATCAACAACCGACTGCCCCCTCCCCACGCACGACCAGCACCTCCTTCTTCTCCACCTCAATCGAGCTCCTTCCCCGGCGAGCCTGCACCACCCCACGCCCCGCTGCCACCGCCACAACTTCGGCCAACCTTCCTTCGACCGCCACACACCACCAGCTGCTTCTTCCTACTTCACAGCCAAGCTCCATCACTCTGCACATCTCCTCCACCCGCCATCACCTCACACTCCGGCGAGCTCACCCGACCGACTGCCACCCTTCACCTCCGCCACCTACAGCACCTCGACCAACCTCCAGCGACCACAGCACCCCCACACGACCGGCCATCCGCCATCACCTCCACTCGACGTCCCCATCGACCATCTCCACCCGCCACGTCCATCACCACCTCAATCCTCCGCTACCTCCAGTCGCCACCGCCGACACCAGTACCTTGCCATCGACCCACCGGACTGCCACCCCTAACTCCACCGTGTCTACACCTCCACCCCATGGCCGAGCCATCCTTCGGCCACCCGCTGTCGTTCATCATTATCATCATCATCACCATCATCATCATCACCACCATCATCGCCAACACAACCGGCCAGCACCACCACCACCTCGCCGAGGTGAACCCCTTCCCCCTCTACTTATGTATTGTAGTGTAGCATTATTGTTATGGTTATAACTGAGCTATTTAGGGTTTGTATAGGCTTGAGTTTTAGGGTTTGGTTATATTTAAATTTATGAAATTAATGGTTAAATGCAAGGTTAATATTTAGGGTTTATGTTTAATGCTTTGAGTTGGGTTGGATGTTATATATGCATCTAAATGGTTGTGAAATGATGGTGATATTAAGGCATTGGTTATTATCAAGGAACATGTTAATTACTATAAAATGGTAGAGTGATATCAAACCTTGGGTTAATATTGGAAGTTGTTAATGAAGTTGTTTGAGGACTAGCTGTACATAGGTAGAAATGAGGTTCAAATAACTTAAAGGAAGGTTTTATATAAACGAGGGTTTATTAGAAATAATTTATTGGAGGATGAAATATGTCAACGTACATGGTAATGACTGTGAAGACCAGGGTGAAATTTGAGGATTTGATCATGGCTTGAACTACTAAACACTGTGGTGAGATATAAGAATTGAGGATTGTTGATGATATGGTATAGGTGATTAATCGGATTTGACGTAACGTACCATTAGTCAACATTGGTCAACCCTCTAGCTTCGTGTCCATGTGACTTATAACTAAGGTTGACCATATGATTAGACGTGTGTCACATCTTATTTTAGTCTCGTGATAGTTATTGATTGAGCTTGTGTCTCGTCTCTAGGTACTACGGGATCTGCGGACTTGGACGTTGTACCGGATCTCCATCTTCAGCAGCCGGATCCAGGCAAGTGTACCTTGCCACCCTGTATTTCAGTTACTAGATATTTATTATTTTATTATATACATTGTGCGCGAGTTTGATTAGAATTGTTACTTCGCGTCCGGGTCACAACCGGGTACAGACTTTCATCGGTAACGTTGGGTAACGAATGATAGATATTCATAATGCCTCGATGTACGTACCTGTATAAATCATAACCCTAGGACACATTCAGATGTCATCGTGCCAGATTTCCTGTATCCTGATACTGACATCATGACCGAAACCTGGGATGACCTAAGGGTCGCATTGACTGATAGTTACTTTAGTATGACAAGACTGCTAGATAGAGGTTCATGTTCAGCGCACAATCATTGACCGCTTGGGATAAGAAAGACAGTTACTAGACATTTGGGCTCCTCTGTACGCGCTTATATATGTATATGTACTATTTCTGTAGTGATCCTGTATCTAGAGTAGTTGTATCACCCGTGTGACTCTTTGCCCGGAGCTGCGGTATGTCCCGTGTGTTTTCGTGTCCGGAGCTACAGTTTTATTTTAGATAGCCCACGCATCGAACATTGTCTTTAAACTGTGTCTCACTTAGTTGGTTATGCTAGACTACATCGTCGTTGTACTTGTTTTTTCTGTTATACTATGGCTTATTGTATTTTTGTACCTTGTTACGTCCCTCTGAGGACCTGGTCCCCTGCCAGTTTTGCAGCATAGACGTTTACGGAGCATTTGGAGTTGCTGAAGGAGTTGCTTGTCTTGCAGGCATTGGTACCAGGTACTCATATCACTTCTACCCAGCGTTATGGTTATTTTATTCATATTGTATTCATCTGTTATTGTAGCCTAGTTTTTATAGACTCATATTTCTTCTCGAGTCTATTCGAGTTTGTGTGTTATTGGACGACCGACTTTAGCACATGCAGCTCTTTCTTGTATATTTTTGTTTATTGTGGATTGAGACATAGATGTTTATATTTATGGGATTATTTAGATAGTGACCTTTATTTTACAGCTTATACATATTCGAGTCGGACCAGAGTCTGGTCGAATGTGTAGCTGGCATGTTGTGTATTCCTGGTCCTACGTATTTTGGGACTGGAGCGTGACATATTTTTGTGGTGGCCCATGCAGGTCCGATTTAAATCGTCTTGGTCACCTGACTGTGCCAAGCGAGCCTGCAAATTTGGAATAGATATTATAATTTATTGTTGAATAGGATCTCAACCCATAATCGATTTTAAAAACTCCCTTCGTAATTGAATTATCGCCATTGGACTTCCCAATTGTATTCGTTCCTTTTTATCCTTGTTTCTTATCTCCTTTTATTTCGTAAAGACGAATGCTTGTGTCTGATGGTTCCCTCCAGAAGAAGATCGTAGTTCAGACGGCAGAAGACATAATTTGTGCAAAAATATCTGAGAAGATTGTTACCCTCAGTAGGGTGGGCTGATAGGTTCTTTTTGGATGCTAGAACTAGTGAGAATGTTAGCAAGAGAATTGGAGCCAGTAGTACCCTACCCGTACTTGAGATAGCAGTGATCTTGGAAGTATTGGGAGCTGAAAAGATTGTTGATCATGACCTAGAATAATTTATGGAAGTGCATAGCCCGATGCTAGAAGTTAGTTGTTGTATATGATAGTGATACCAGGAACGATATTATGGACTAGAGAAGACAAAATTTTAGGCTCTCACCTGGAAGATGATGATCTGATACCAGAAATTCTAGTATGTGCTTGGGTGATATCATTATTATAATTCTACTATGTGAACCAGAGCAATAAATAACGAAAAGAAGAAATTTGAGAAATAAAATTTTAGGGAAAATTTTGAGGAGAAGAGAAATTATACATTAGGCAAGGAAGAATTTTTCTTTTGAAGGATTAGTGTTGTAAACATAACAGAAGAATTTATTATGAGGTTAATCTAGACTATGACATCGTCCTAGCATGAGTTGGTTGAGCCAATACCACGCGACGCTAGATTATCGATGTGGTTGTATTATTTTTAGACCACCAGATTACCCTGAGTTTGAGTTTCTTTAGGGAGCCCGGGAGCATGGTGCCCATCTACCTTAGAGGCACACATTACAGAAGGTGAACCGATGTACCCCAGGAATTGAGGATGTGTTTCCAGAGGATCTTCCAGGCCTGCCACCTGACGGAGAGATAGAGTTTGCTATAGAGTTGACTCCCAGAGCCGAGCCAGTTATTTCCTCCGTCTACAGACTAGCACCGATAGAGCTAGTTGAGTTGAAGGTCCATAGTAGAGGATCTCTTAGACAAGGGTTTCAGTTGGGCTAGTGTTTCTCCATGGGGAGTACCCATCTTATTGTACCAAAGAAGGACGGGACGGTACATTTGCGTATTGATTACAGGAACGGTATGTTTGTGTATCGCTTACAGGGCATTTAATGTTGTAACGATAAAGAACAAGTACACATTGTCGCGCATCGATGATTTATTTAAATCAGCTAAGTGGCGCAAATGTATTCTCGAAGATCGATCTCAGATCAAGCTATCATCAGATCAAGGTACGGAGAGAGGATATTCCGAAGACGGCTTTTCGGACGAAGTATGGACACTATGAGTTTCTAGTCATGCCGTTTGGTTTAACCAATGCGCCAGCAGTATTTATGAGCCTGATGAACAATATTTTCCACCAGTACTTAGATAAGTTCATGGTGGTGTTCATCGACGACATCTTGGTATATTCCAAGAGCCAGGAGGAGCACAAGAGACATCTCAGGATCGTGTTGGAGACGCTGAGGCAGGAGAGGCTCTACGCCAAGCTCAACAAATATGAGTTCTGTTTAGATAGAGTACCCTTTCGGGGACATATAATCACCGGAGATGGACTATCAGTTTGTCACTACCACATTTTAGGAAAAAGGGTATTTTAGTATTTTCCTATTTAAATAAATATTGTGCATGGTAAATAATTTTTGTTGTATTATTTAATTGTTGTTGGATGTTATTTAATTATTTTGGACTTATTTTAGTGGACCCAACTAGTATAGTTTGGACCCATGGACCAACATGAATTAAATAGTTAGATTTGGCCCATTTAGAAAGCCCATAGTTAAGGAGATGGATTAAATTAATTAAGTGATTAGACTAGAAGCTTCCTTCCTTAATTATTTCTTCATGAGAGGCCCCAAGGGGTACATTGGACATTTTACAATTGCTTGGGAGAGGGGCAAGGCCGGCCTATTAAAAGAGAGGGAAAATTTCTCTCTCCTCTCATTCTCATTCCAAATCTAGATCTAGAATTTTCCACTCCCAAATTCCCTCCATTCCCATTCCAATTTCCCACCAAATTCATTCCAAATTCTTCCCAATTCACCATTAGAAAGTTGAGAAGCAAGGATCTAGAAGGAGGAAGCAAGGATCTACAAAGAGGAGCAAGGATCTACAATTTGGAAGCAAGTTCATCTCAATTGGAGGTTTCATTGGGAATCCATCTCTCAATAGGTATAATTTAGTTTTTTCCATTAAAATAGCTTCTAAATCTGAGATTTAATCATGTAAAATCAACCTATATGTATGTACTACCCATAGGACTTTGGTTTGTGTTCATAGGAGACCCATGGAGAAAGTTATGGTGCTTTTTGTGTTAATTTTGTTAGAATTCCGAATTTATATTTTGTTGTGTGTATCAATTGATCCTATAGATCAATTGGACATGATCTTATGTGTTTGGGGCTAGTGTTATATCCATAATTTGGTACATGTGGTTCGTATCCCAACTATTTGGTGATACGTGTCATTTTGGGGGGTTTTTCTCCGACACGGGGCTTTGAACATTTCGTATTTTGACACGGACACATAGATCTACTTTTGACACTTTGATTTATTCATAAATATTATTTGTGATTTGTTTGTATCCTTCGGGGTACAATTGGTTGTGTGTTGGACTCGTGTCACATGCGTATCCTAGATCTAGTGGGATACGGTGTGATACTCTCCAATTGTGTGAATTTTTGAATAGATCTAATTATGTATGGTTTAAATTCTTCAATTATAATTAGTAAATATATATAGCTATTATATATTTATTTTGTGTATTTATTATAGTAATTATTGTAGCATAGATCTATATATTTTTGTGTGAGCTAATATGATGTACAAATATAATATGTAGCTTTCTTGCATGTAATTATATATGTACTTATGTTAATAGTATAAATTATACATAAATGTTTTATAAAATATATTTATGTGTTTAATTGTGTAATTATATTATTTATAATTATTATGTAATTATTTGTATATTAATGTATATATTTTAGGTGTGCTTCTAGCTATGTAAAATATGAACATTAATATGTGCATGTGTTGTAACTATTGGTATTTAATTATAAGTTTATATATGCATATATATATAAGTATATAATTATTTATTTATATATATGTATTATGATTATTATTGCATATATATATTTATATATATATATATATATTTCTGTGTTTTAGTGACAGTGGGTTTGTGACAGTGAAACTGTGGCTAAATAGGCGGGTCAGCAGCAGCCGCTGTAGCCCACTGTGCATTAATGACAGTTCTGTCATTAATGCTGCGGGCGGGATCTTAGCAGCAGTGGCGACAGTTTTCGGTGACAGTTGATTAACTGTCACCAATGCAGCAGCAGTGGGTTTTATTACACAGTGGCTTTTGCGACGTTTTCTGTGACAGTTGAGACTGTCACTATAAGCTGTTTTAATTAAATTGTATTTTTAATTCCCTGTTTTCAGTGACGCTTTGGCAGTTTTAAATTATATTTTATATATTATTATTGTATATATATATGTGAATATATATGTGTTTTGTGAGGTATAATATTTGTAATAATATATTATATTATTTGTATAAATATTGGTTTGTATATACTTTATATTAGAGTGTATATTATTTATACTTTGTGTGGGTACCAATTGGGATCAAGACCTTGATTCCTAATTGTGTATTTTTATTCTATATTATTTATATAGATGTCTTGAGAGGTTGACCTTGGTTTGACCATGTTTGACTTTAGTTGACTTTAGAGTTGACCATAGTTGACTTTTGACTTAGAATTTATTTATTGACCTAGAAGTTGACTAGTTTGACTTGTTCTCTTTCCGGGACCTTGTTTTAATGTGGTATTCCATATCTAGGTCTTCGAGGCACCGAGTCAGACATCTGTGAGACTTTTTATTGGACTTCAGGCGAGTACATTCTCTGATAGTTTCTCATTTATGATATCCTCTATGTTCGTTGTATCTAGTGTAGATATACATGTTTCTCTTGACACTATGGTTACACGGATTGGTATATCCGGATCTCGTCATGAGATATTATTCCTTGGTATATGGTGTATATGGTGCAAGTATTGTTTCATTGGTTATCTTGTACATGTACAGACACCGATTTTCGGGAGGAGTCGCTCTCTTCTTGGGGAATCTAGTGCCATAGCATACCGTGGTTGGATCTATTATACCAGTTGGGGGTGGGGAGTATTAGTATAGATATGTGATCAAATCCCTATTGAATAAAGTATTGGTAAGCGAATAGAGTTGATCATGCACCGCACGTATGATTAGCCAGGCCGCATTGTATCTTGCCCAAGCCGATCACATGTTAAGCTAGTACTCACACACTTAGACATTAGTATTATTGTTTCATTGGCATATTATTCATTATTGTATTTCTTTCCAGTATTTCCTTATTGTCTATATATCTCTTGTATCTATTTTGTGCATCTTGTTTATCCACAGCTATTTACTGTTACATAGTTTTTATCATGGATTAGAACTGCTGTTAGAGATGTACTCTGCTCCTTTCCTGACTGGATATATTTTTCCAGATGACAATGAGGAGTACCCTACCTATTATGGACCCCAGGATGTTGTGGGTTTAGTTTCGGAGACCCTGGCTCAAGAGGGACTTATCCCAACTGAGACAGTTGACCCTGGAGTGTAGCTTTGTAGTTTGATAGTATTCTTTTGTACTGGATTTGTCTCCAGCTTATTTTTGTTACTCTTCAGACTCATTGATGTAGTATTTTAAACTCATGAGTTGATGAATATTCTATTCTTATCTGATCCGTGTTCATTCTATCTTAGTTCTATGATTGAGTATTCTATCATTATTGGTGGTTCATTACTTTAGATAGACTATCTAGACAGCGTTCTACCGCCGATTCTGCGGCGTAGGCTGGGCGTTGTTTCCGACTAGTATCCTTACATCGGGTACGGGTCATGACACATTTTTGGTGGTGGCCCATGCAGGTCTAGCTTCACAAGTATGTGATATCGTGGTAGTGCGACTACTTAGTTGTACTACTGTGAGCCTGCGATAGGATATAGGATATAGGCTGAGATACTCAATCACATCTAGGAAAATTCTTTTGATTCAACTATTCTCCTTTGACATTGATACTTGATCCCATAAACTGTCCTTTCCTTGATGTCTTACATCTTGTGCCATATTGATCCTCATTTTGTCTCTTTATGAGACATACTCGGAGATACTTGCGGAGGCACGCAAGGTTGAGCGGGATCTGGGTTTGAAGACCAAGAGAGACCGTGATTCTTTTCTGGGGGCCAACGGCAGTGCAGTATCTGCCAAACGTCCTCATTTCCAGTCTAGACCTTTCCAGCAGCCACAGCAGAACCAGACTCTAGCTAGAGCGCCTTTTCACCAGGCACCTCAGCAGCAGAGACAGTTACAGCAAGCTCCATGCAACTTCTGCAAGAAGCCCGACCACATCTGGGAAGTTTGCAGGAGGAGGTTAGGAGTTTGTTTGTATTGTGGTACTGAAGGGCATCAATCAAGGGAGTGTACTCGTCGTGCAGTTCAGGGAGCAGCTCCAGCTCCGAGGACACAGACGAGACCACCTGCAGCACAGCCGAGGGGACCGCTTCCGACACAGCAGCAGCGTTTTGTCCAGCATCAATAGCAGGAAGGTGCTCGACAGGGACGAGCGTTTGCTATGACCGTCGAAGAGGAGGAACCCACCGGAGATGTCATCGCAGGTTCTATTATTCTTGATTCCATTTCAGCTTTAGCTTTGTTTGATAGTAGTGCTTCCCATAGTTTTGTATCTGTTTCTTTTGCTCTGAAGCATGGTTTGGTAGCTGAGTCTTTGCTTAGGACTCGCAAGATCATGACCGGAGGAGGCATTATCCTGGTTAATGATATTTGCAAGGATCGGAGAGTTACTCTGGGAGGCCGGGAGTTGAGTGCGTGTCTACTTGTAATGCCACTTTCGAGCTACGACATTATACTTGGGATGGATTGGTTGAGTAGGCACCGTGCTAGCATAGACTGTAGAGGAGGTAGAGTTTTGTTTGGTTCGCCAGGAGAGCCAGAGTTCGAGTTTGCTAGAGGAGCTGCGGAGCAGGGGAAAGGCATTATTTGTGGAGCTATGTTGGAAGACAAGGAGTTTCCACATCCGTTGATAGCAGAATTCTTGGATGTGTTTCCTGAGGAATTGCCAGGATTGCCACCAGATCGAGATATTGAATTTTCTATAGACTTGGTGCCAGGTGCAGAACCAATTTCGCAGCATGTCTATAGAGTAAAAAACAGCGAGCTGGTCGAGTTGAAGAAGCAGGTGGACGAATTGCAGGATAAGGGGTTTATCAGATCGAGTTCTTCACCATGGGGAGCCCCGGTATTGTTTGTACCAAAGAAGGATGGATCGGTGCGTATGTGCATTGATTACAGGACTTTGAATAATCTCACTATCAAGAATAAGTATCATTTGCCACGGATTGATGATCTGTTTGATCAGTTGAGTGGTGCGAAGGTATTTTCTAAGATAGATTTAAGATCAGGCTACCATCAGGTGAAGGTGAAGCCGGAGGACATACCGAAGACTGCTTTTAGGACTCGGTATGGTCAGTTCGAGTTTATGGTGATGCCGTTTGGTTTGACTTATGCACCGGCGGTATTTATGAACTTGATGAACAAGGTGTTCCACCAGTACCTTGACAAGTTCGTGGTGGTGTTCATCGACGATATACTCATATACTCGAAGACACCGGAGGAGCATGAAGAGCATTTGAGGATTGTGTTGGATGTGCTGAGGAAGGAGAAGTTGTATGGGAAGTTGTCCAAATATGAGTTTTTCTTGGACAAGGTGGAATTTTTGGGGCATGTTGTGACTGGTGATGGTATTTCTGTGGATCCGAAGAAGATTTCAGCAGTGGAATCTTGGAAGACTCCGAGTTCGGTAGCAGAGATCAGGAGTTTCTTGGGATTGGCAGGCTATTACAGGAAGTTTGTACAAGATTTTTCGAGGATTGCCGAGCCGATGACCAGACTCACAAGGAAGGATGTGGAGTTTGTTTGGACGGAGGATTGTCAGGTTGCTTTTGAGGAGTTGAAGAAGAGGTTGACGTCTGCTCCTATTTTGATGTTGCCATCAGGGTCCGGAGGTTTCACTATTTATAGTGATGCATCGGGGAAGGGTTTAGGTTGTGTTCTTCAGCAGCATGGGAAAGTGATTGCCTATGCATCCAGGCAATTGCGTCCTCATGAAAAAAACTATCCTACCCATGATTTGGAGTTGGCAGCTGTCATATTCGCCCTGAAGTTGTGGAAACATTATTTGTACGGAGAGCGTGTGGAGATCTTCACAGACCACAAAAGCTTGAAGTACGTTTTTACGCAGAAGGAGTTGAACATGAGGCAGCGTCGGTGGTTGGAATTGATGAAGGATTTTGATATCTCTTTACAATATCATCCTGGGAAAGCTAATGTAGTTGCCGATGCTTTGAGCAGGTATCCGGTAGCTATGTTCTTAACACAGGATCGATATTTGTTGGAGGACTTGGAGAGCTTGGGCATTAAGGTGATTGTTCTTGGGTGTGCTATGCAGATGTAGGAATTGCAGATACACTCAGATTTGATGGACAGGATCAAGGCAGCACAGTATGATGATGTATCTTTGAGGAGTATCAGAGCTCAGGTGAGAGCAGGATTGGAGGATGATTTCACTATTGCAGAGGATGGATCTTTGAGGCATGGAGTTAGATTGTGTGTGCCTAGTGGGGAGTTGCGAGAGGAGGTATTGCAGGAAGTGCATCGCTCTCAGTATTCCATACATCCAGGTGCTAACAAGATATATCGGGATATGCGAGAGAGTGTGTGGTGGTATGACATGAAGAGGGAAGTGGCACAGTTTGTATCCAGATGCTTAGTGTGCCAGCAGGTGAAAGCCGAGAGGCAGAGGCCAGGAGGGTTACTTCAGCCATTACCCATTCCAGAGTGGAAGTAGGAACACATTACTATGGATTTTGTGTCCGGACTTCCACGATCTCCAGGAAGGAAAGACGCGATTTGGGTCATTGTTGATAGATTGACCAAGTCGGCCCACTTTTTGCCTTTCAAAGTGGGTTTGTCTACGGAGAAGCTGGCAGAGATGTATGTGAGGCAGATCATTAGGATACATGGAATTCCCGTCAGCATAGTCTCAGATCGGGATAGTCGTTTCACTTCTCATTTCTGGAAGAGTTTGCAGGAGAGTTTGGGCACTCAGCTCAAGTTCAGTACTGCATATCATCCCCAGACAGATGGGCAGTCTGAGCGGACTATCCAGACTCTCGAGGATATGTTGCGCACTTGTGTACTAGATTTCGGGGGTTCTTGGGAGGACCATCTCTATTTGGTAGAGTTTGCTTACAACAACAGTTACCAGGCCAGTATAGAGATGTCACATTTTGAAGCTCTATATGGTCGGAGGTGTCGTACTCCTTTGTCTTGGGACGATGTTGGAGAGAGAATTTTGCTTGGGCCAGAGATGGTTGTGGATGCAGCGGAGAAGGTTCATTTGATCAGAGACAGACTTCGAGTGGCGCAGGACAGACAGCGGCATTGGGCCGATAGCCATCGGAGACCTTTGGAGTTTGAGGTATAGTTTAGATTTTTTTTGTGCTTGTTCTTGTTTGTTATAGATTAAGTTCTTAAGATGGTGTTTTGTTCTAGGTGGGTGGTTTGGTATTTCTGAGGATTTCTCCGACACGAGGCACGATTCGCTTCGGTGGAGGCGGAAAGCTTAGTCCGCGATTCATCGGACCTTTCACTATTCTAGAGAGGGTCGGTGCAGTTGCTTATAGACTAGACTTGCCACCTGCATTGGAGGAAGTGCACAACGTGTTTCATGTGTGGCAGTTGAGACGATACGTGGCAGATCCTAGTCATGTATTGGATCACTCGGAGATAGAGGCGGGCCCTACTCTTAGCTATCCAGAGCAGCCAGTTGAGATTCTGGATCGGAGAGAGAAGGTGTTGAGGAACCAGACTATTTCTTTGGTGCGCGTCGTATGGAGGCATCACTCTCCGGGGGAGTCTATCTGGGAGAGAGAGGATGACATGCGAGAGCGTTATCCATATTTGTTTGTACCTTGAGGTATGTTAATTCTCTAGTTATGTTCTGTTCATTGTTATGTTTTGTTCATTAGTTAGTTGTGATTCTTTAGTTCTGTTTTGTGATTTTCTGGGGGTAGTTTTTGTCTTTGAATTTCGAGGACGAAATTATTTTAAGGAGGGTTGACTTGTCACTACCACATTTTAGGAAAAAGGGTATTTTAGTATTTTCCTATTTAAATAAATATTGTGCATGGTAAATAATTTTTGTTGTATTATTTAATTGTTGTTGGATGTTATTTAATTATTTTGGACTTATTTTAGTGGACCCAACTAGTGTAGTTTGGACCCATGGACCAACATGAATTAAATAGTTAGATTTGGCCCATTTAGAAAGCCCATAGTTAAGGAGATGGATTAAATTAATTAAGTGATTAGACTAGAAGCTTCCTTCCTTAATTATTTCTTCATGAGAGGCCCCAAGGGGTATATTGGACATTTTACAATTGCTTGGGAGAGGGGCAAGGCCGGCCTATTAAAAGAGGGGGAAAATTTCTCTCTCCTCTCATTCTCATTCCAAATCTAGATCTAGAATTTTCCACTCCCAAATTTCCTCCATTCCCATTCCAATTTTCCACCAAATTCATTCCAAATTCTTCCCAATTCACCATTAGAAAGTTGAAAAGCAAGGATCTAGAAGGAGGAAGCAAGGATCTACAAAGAGGAGCAAGGATCTACAATTTGGAAGCAAGTTCATCTCAATTGGAGGTTTCATTGGGAATCCATCTCCCAATAGGTATAATTCAGTTTTTCCCATTAAAATAGCTTCCAAATCTGAGATTTAATCATGTAAAATCAACCTATATGTATGTACTACCCATAGGACTTTGTTTTGTGTTTGTGTTCAAAGGAGACCCATGGAGAAAGTTATGGTGCTTTTTGTGTTAATTTTGTTGGAATTCCGAATTTACATTTTGTTGTGTGTATCAATTGATCCTATAGATCAATTGGACATGAGCTTATGTGTTTGGGGCTAGTGTCGTATCCATAATTTGGTACATGTGGTTCGTATCCCAACTATTTGGTGATACGTGTCATTTTGGGGGTTTTCCCTCCGACACGGGGCTTTGAACATGTCGTATTTTGACACGGACACATAGATCTACTTTTGACACTTTGATTTATTCATAAATATTATTTGTGATTTGTTTGTATCCTTCAGGGTGCAATTGGTTGTGTGTTGGACTCGTGTCACATGCGTATCCTAGATCTAGTGGGATACGGTGTGATACTCTCCAATTGTGTGAATTTTTGAATAGATCTAATTATGTATGGTTTAAATTCTTCAATTATAATTAGTAAATATATATAGATATTATATATTTATTTTGTGTATTTATTATAGTAATTATTGTAGCATAGATCTATATATTTTTGTGTGAGCTAATATGATGTACAAATATAATATGTAGCTTTCTTGCATGTAATTATATATGTACTTATGTTAATAGTATAAATTATACATAAATGTTTTATAAAATATATTTATGTGTTTAATTGTGTAATTATATTATTTATAATTATTATGTAATTATTTGTATATTAATGTATATATTTTAGGTGTGCTTCTAGCTATGTAAAATATGAACATTAATATGTGCATGTGTTGTAACTATTGGTATTTAATTATAAGTTTATATGTGCATATATATATAAGTATATAATTATTTATTTATATATATGTATTGTGATTATTATTGCATATATATATTTATATATATATATATTTTTTTGTGTTTTAGTGACAGTGGGTTTGTGACAGTGAAACTGTCGCTAAATAGGCGGGTCAGCAGCAGCCGCTGTAGCCCACTGTGCATTAATGACAGTTCTGTCATTAATGCTGCGGGCAGAATCTTAGCAGCAGTGGCGACAGTTTTCGGTGACAGTTGATTAACTGTCACCAATGCAGCAGCAGTGGGTTTTATTACACAGTGGCTTTTGCGACATTTTCTGTGACAGTTGAGACTGTCACTATAAGCTGTTTTAATTAAATTGTATTTTTAATTCCCTGTTTTTAGTGACACTTTGGCAGTTTTAAATTATATTTTATATATTATTATTGTATATATATATATATATATGTGAATATATATGTGTTTTGTGAGGTATAATATTTGTAATAATATATTATATTATTTGTATAAATATTGGTTTGTATATACTTTATATTAGAGTGTATATTATTTATACTTTGTGTGGGTACCAATTGGGATCAAGACCTTGATTCCTAATTGTGTATTTTTATTCTATATTATTTATATAGATGTCTTGAGAGGTTGACCTTGGTTTGACCATGTTTGACTTTAGTTGACTTTAGAGGTGACCATAGTTGACTTTTGACTTAGAATTTATTTATTGACCTAGAAGTTGACTAGTTTGACTTGTTCTCTTTCCGGGACCTTGTTTTAATGTGGTATTCCATATCTAGGTCTTCGAGGCACCGTGTCAGACATCTGTGAGACATTTCATTGGACTTCAGGCGAGTACATTCTCTGATAGTTTCTCATTTATGATATCCTCTATGTTCGTTGTATCTAGTGTAGATATACATGTTTCTCTTGACACTATGGTTACACGGATTGGTATATCCGGATCTCGTCATGAGATGTTATTCCTTGGTATATGGTGTATATGGTGCAAGTATTGTTTCATTGGTTATCTTGTACATGTACAGACACCGATTTTCGGGAGGAGTCGCTCTCTTCTTGGGGAATCTAGTGCCATAGCATACCGTGGTTGGATCTATTATACCAGTTGGGGGTGGGGAGTATTAGTATAGATATGTGATCAAATCCCTATTGAATAAAGTATTTGTAAGCGAATAGAGTTGATCATGCACCGCACGTATGATTAGCCAGGCCGTATTGTATCTTGCCCAAGCCGATCACATGTTAAGCTAGTACTCACATACTTAGACATTAGTATTATTGTTTCATTGGCATATTTTTCATTATTGTATTTCTTTCCAGTATTTCCTTATTGTCTATATATCTCTTGTATCTATTTTGTGCATCTTGTTTATCCACAGCTATTTACTGTTACATAGTTTTTATCATGGATTAGAACTGCTGTTAGAGATATACTCTGCTCCTTTCCTGACTGGATATATTTTTCCAAATGACACTGAGGAGTACCCTACCTATTATGGACCCCAGGATGTTGTGGGTTTAGTTTCGGAGATCCTGGCTCAAGAGGGACTTATCCCAACTGAGACAGTTGACCCTGGAGTGTAGCTTTGTAGTTTGATAGTATTCTTTTGTACTGGATTTGTCTCCAGCTTATTTTTGTTACTCTTCAGACTCATTGATGTAGTATTTTAAACTCATGAGTTGATGACTATTCTATTCTTATCTGATCCGTGTAGTTCTGTGATTGAGTATTCTATCATTATTGGTGGTTCATTACTTTAGATAGACTATCTAGACAGCGTTCTACCGTCGATTCTGCGGCGTAGGCTGGGCGTTGTTTCCGACTAGTATCCTTACATCGGGTACGGGTCGTGACACAGTTGATCCGGATAAGATAGTTGCAGTTGAGACATGTCCAACCCCTACATCGGTTACAGATATTATGAGCTTTCTCGGATTTGTCGGATATTATCGGAGGTCCGTAGAAATTTTTTTGAGGATTGCTGCACCTATGACGCCACTGACACGTAAAGGCGAGAAGTTTATCTGGACCGAAGAGTGTCAGACGAATTTCGATAAATTGAAGAAGCGTCTGACATCAGCACCAATTTTGACACTTCCTTCAGGATCAGGAGGATTTATAGTATACAGTTATGTGTCTGGGAGCAGATTAGGATGTGTACTGATGCAATACGGCAAAGTGATAGCCAACGCATAGAGACAGCTGAGAGTTCATAAGAAGAACTATCTGATGCACGACCTAGAGCTAGCTGCAGTGATATTTGCACTAAAGCTATGGCGATACTACCTTTATGGAAAACATGTAAAGATTTACATAATTCACAAAAGTCTGAAGTATGTCTATACGCAGAAGGAGCTCAATATGAGACAGAGGCGATGGCTAGAGTTGATGACAGATTATGATATAGAGTTACAGTACCACCCTGGCAAGGCGAATGTAGTAGCAAATGCCTTAAGCAGGAAGCCTATGGCATACTTTTTGACGACTTAGCACCGATTGTTAGAGGATCTTTAGGAGCTCAGGATTGAGATTGTATTACCAGGCATGGATGGACATATGTTCAGTCTCGAGGTTCAGTCTACATTGATTGAGAGAATCAAGGCAGCCCTGCCTACAGATGCGAGATTTCGGCTACTGCGAGAGAGGATAGAGGCCGGCATGCAGACGGGACTCAGGATTCATGAAGACGAAACATTGAGGTATGGAGGTCGCCTATATGTTCCGAGTAGCGAGCTACGCCAGGAGTTGATGATCGAGGCTCATAGCTTAATTTATTCTATTCATCCCGGGGGTACGAAGATGTACCGAGATTTAAGACAACATTACTGGTGGCATGGGATGAAGAGAGAGATTGTAAGATTCGTGGCGAGATGTTTGGTCTGTCAGCAAGTCAAGGCTGAACATCAGAGGACTGTAGGACTATTGCAGCCGTTTTCCATTCCCGAGTGGAAGTGGGAACACATTACCATGAACTTCGTCACAGGATTCTCGCGAAGCCCTAGCGGGAAGGATGCAGTTTGGGTTGTCGTAGACAGACTCACCAAGTCTGCATATTTCTTGCCCTTTAGGGTTGGACAGTCCACGGAGATATTAGCTGACATGTATATGAGGCAGATTGTACGACTACATAGAGTGCCTGTCTACATTGTATCGGATCGTGAATCCAGGTTCACGTCACATTTTTGGCAGAGTTTACAGGAGAGTCTAGGAACTCGTCTCAAGTTCAGCACTACATATCATCCACAGACTGATGGCCAGTCAGAGCGTACGATACAGATACTAGAGGATATGTTGAGAGCGTGCATGGTCGACCTTGGAGGATCTTGGGAGGACCATCTACACTTGGTAGAATTCTTCTACAATAACAGCTACCAGGCCAACATACAGATGGCACCTTATGTGGCACTGTACGGCAGGAAGTGTTGGTCACCAGTATGTTAGAGTGACGTAAGAGAGCGTCAGATACTTGGCCCAGAGTTGGTGACACAGACAGTGGAGAAAGTAAAATAGATTCAGAGCCACATGCGTGCAGCACAGGACAGACAGAAGCATTAGGCAGATGCATACCGCAGACCTTTGGAGTTCAAGGAAGGTGACCATGTATTTTTGAAGATATTGCCTACTCGTAGTACCATCAGATTTGGAGGCAGAGGCAAGCTGAGTTCGAGATACATCAGACCTTTTGACATCTTGGAACGAGTTGGCAAAGTGGCTTATCGTCTTGTATTGCTTCTATCATTATAAGGAGTGCATGACGTATTTTACGTATCGCAGTTGAGGAGATACGTGGCAGACCCTGGCCACGTGCTTGATAATTCGGAGATTACAGTTGGGCCCAGTTTATCTTACGTAGAGCAGCCAGTGGAGATACTCGATCACAGTAAGAAGACTTTGCGAGGTCAGACTATTCGACTGGTCAGAGTTGCATGGAAGCATCATTCGCCAGGTGAGTCTACCTGGGAGTGCGAAGATTCCATTCGACAGCGTTTCCCGTATTTATTTGAGGACCAAGGTACGAATTTATGTACCGCATTTGATTACCAGTTTGCTTTTAAATTCTCATAGCTATTATCGTGCTTTACTTTTAATTTCGGGGACGAAATTTTTCTAAGTTGGGAAGAATGTAAACCCCTTCATTTATTTTTATAGATAGACGGATTATGGGTTAGAAAATGTTGGTTTGACATCAAGAATTAAGGTTTAGAAGTAAGGTTTCAGATGTCTGATTATTTAATTAAACCCTTAGTATGCCCCACCATTGTTGAAATATTCGGAACCCAACATTAGTCCATAATTTCCAACAAGTTATTGCATTCTAGACTTGACACGTCAATTTAGGTGCTGGACTTTTCCGTCACTCAAAATCATAATTCCTTGTGCTCTAATTTAATTGCACAACTTTCTGTATCCAAAATCTATTATTTAATCCTGTGTCGGGTACCTATGTCGTTGTCATCAATTTTGAGACACCAACTCAACCCGTTGAGCCGGATCAATTAAAGGGTCCAAGACTGATACCAAGCCTACACCTTTAATGACCTTTGTGTCAGTCCCAATTGAGACCCCATGTGCCCCTATTTAATTCAAGAGCACATAATAATTTATTTTAATTAAATTGGGGATACCAACTTTGACTAATCCCATTCTTAACCCCAAATTAATCCAATACCCCATGAATTAAGCCCATGCAAAACACACAATACCCCCTCACCCGATAAAACACCAAACACTAATTTTCTCATAATTTTTTTATTATTTCATATGTCAGTGCAAATATCCAAATTTAGGGGACTAATTTGCAAAAGTTGCACTAAGTGGCAACACATCATTGGTTCAAACCAAATGGAGAAGCCCTCCATTCTTTGACTAGTAAACACCCCTCTCCCTTGTATGAAAAATCCTCCATGATTATTCCTAACCACTCATTCAAATTGGAAGCATCCTCACCACACACTCCCCCCTCACACTTCCCTATTTAATATCTCCTCACACCCTTCCCAAGAGCAGGCCCTAATCCCAACACCTAGAGAACCCCCCTCCCCATTTCTCTCTTCTCCCTCTTCTATTTTTCACAGCCAACCACCTTTCTCCATACTTCCTTTCTTCTTCTTCTTCTTCTTCTTCTTCTTCTTCTTCTTCTTCTTCCTCTTCACCTCTTCTTCATTTTTCTTACCCGAGCCAGCAGCTCCACCCGGCCGGCCGAGGAACCCCTCACCCCGCCGAGTCTCCTTCCATCTCCGGTGTAACCTCCTCGACACCACCACCCCGGTCCTCTCCTCCGTCCCCGGGGAAACACCGACTGTGGCCATCAACAACCGACTTCCCTCCCCCCCACGCACGACCAGCACCTCCTTCTTCTCCACCTCGACCGAGCTCCTCCCCCGACGAGCCTGTACCACCCCACTCCCGCTGCCACCGCCACAACTTCGGCCAACCTTCCCCCGACCACCACACACCACCAGCTGCTTCTCCCTACTTCACAGCCAAGCTCCATCACTCTGCACATCTCCTCCACCCGCCATCACCTCACACTCCGGCGAGCTCACCCGACCGACTGCCACCCTTCACCTCCGCCACCTGCAGCACCTCGACCAACCTCCAGCGACCACAACACCCCCACACGACCGACTAACCGCCATCACCTCCACTCGACGTCCCCATCGACTATCTCCACCCGCCACGTCCATCACCACCTCGATCCTCCGCTACCTCCAGTCGCCACCCGCCAGCACCAGCACCTTGCCGTCGACCCACCGGACTGCCACCCCCAACTCCACCGTGTCTACACCTCCACCCCGTGGCCAAGCCATCCTCCGGCCACCCGCTGTCGTTTATCATCATCATCATCATCATCACCATCATCATCATCGCCAACACAACCAGCCAGCACCACCACCACCTCGCCGAGGTGAACCCCTTCCCCCTCTACTTATGTATTGTAGTGTAGCATTATTGTTATGGTTATAACTGAGCTATTTAGGGTTTGTATAGGCTTGAGTTTTAGGGTTTGGTTACATTTAAATTTATGAAATTGATGGTTAAATGCAAGGTTAATATTCAGGGTTTATGTTTAATGCTTTGAGTAGGGTTGGATGTTATGTATTCATCTAAATGGTTGTGAAATGATGGTGATATTAAGACATTGATTATTATCAAGGAACATGTTAATTACTATAAAATGGTAGTGTGATATCAAACCTTGGGTTAATATTGAAAGTTGTTGATGAAGTTGTTTGAGGACTAGCTGTACATAGGTAGAAATGAGGTTCAAATAATTTAAAGGAAGGTTTTATATAAACGAGGGTTTATTAATAATAATTTATTGGAGGATAAAATATGTCAACATACATGGTAATGACTGTGAAGACCAGGGTAAAAATTGAGGATTTGATCATGGCTTGAACTACTGAACACCGTGGTGAGATATAAGAATTAAGGATTGTTGATGATATGGTATAGGTGATTAATCGGATTTGACGTAACGTACCATTAGTCAACCTTGGTCAACCCTCTAGCTTCGTGTCCATGTGACTTGTAACTAAGGTTGAACATATGATTAGACGTGTGTCACATCTTATTTCAGTCTCGTGATAGTTACTGATTGAGCTTGTGTCTTGTCTCTAG
Source organism: Iris macrosiphon (assembly GCA_036927795.1). Lineage (NCBI taxonomy): Eukaryota > Viridiplantae > Streptophyta > Magnoliopsida > Asparagales > Iridaceae > Iris > Iris macrosiphon. Next base: position 11,056,626 of record JAYESA010000006.1, read on the forward strand.
GTACTACGGGACCTGCGGACTTGGACGTTGTACCGGATCTCTATCTTCAGCAGCCGGATCCAGGCAAGTGTACCTTGCCACCCTGTATTTTAGTTATAAGATATTTATTATTTTATTATATGCATTATGCGCGAGTTTGATTAGAATCGTTACTTCACGTCCGAGTCACAACCGGGTGCAGACTTTCGTCGGTAACGTTTGGTAACGAATGATAGATGTTCGTAACACCTCGATGTATGTACCTGTGTATATCGTAACCTTAGTACACATTCAGACATTGTCATCGTGCTAGATTTCCTGTATCCTGATACTGACATCATGACCGAAACCTGGGACGACCTAAGGGTCGCATTGACTGATAGTTACTTTAGTATGACGAGACTGCTAGATAGAGGTTCAGGTTCAGCGTACAATCGTTGACCGCTTGGGATGGGGAAGACAGTTACTAGACATTTGGGCTCCTTTGCACGCATTTATATATGTATATGTACTATTTCTGTAGTGATCCTGTATCTAGAGTAGTTGTATCACCCGTGTGACTCTTTGCCCGGAGCTGCGGTACGTCCCATGTGTTTCTGTGTCCAGAGCTATGGTTTTATTTTGGATAGCCTACGCATCGAATATTGTCTTTAAACTGTATCTCACTTAGTTGGTTATGCTAGACTATACCGTCTTTGCACTTGTTTTTTTCTGTTATACTATGGCTTGCTGTATTTTTGTACCTTGTTACGTCCCTCTGAGGACCTGGTCCCCTGCCAGTTTTGCAGCATAGACATTTACGGAGCATTTGGAGTTGCTGAAGGAGTTGCTTGTCTTGCAGGCATTGGTACCAGGTACTCATATCACTTCTACCCAGCGTTATGGTTATTTTATTCATATTGTATTCATCTGCTGTTGTAGCCTAGTTTTTATAGACTCATATTTCTTCTCGAGTCTATTCGAGTTTGTGTGTTATTGGGCGGCCGACTTTAGCACATGCAGCTCTTTCTTGTATATTTCTATTCATTGTGGATTGAGACATAGATGTTTATATTTATGGGATTATTTAGATAGTGACCTTTATTTTATAGCTTATACGTATTCGAGTCGGACCAGAGTCTGGTCGAATGCGTACCTGGCATGTTGCGTATTCCTGGTCCTATGTATTTTGGTACTGGGGCGTGACACGTTAGGACTGATGAATGCTCATGTCGCATTCATGAATTTGATGAACCGTGTGTTCCGACCATTCCTTGATAAGTTTGTGGTGGTATTTATAGACGATATCTTAGTGTACTCGAAGAATGAGGATGAACACTCAGGACACCTATGGATGGGGCTTCAAACTCTTTGAGACAATAAGTTATTCATGAAGATAAGTAAGTATGAATTCTGGTTAGACATCATGTCTTTTCTCAGGCACATCATTTCTGCGGAGGGCATCTCAGTCGACCCAAAGAAAGTTGAAGCCATCATTGGGTGGAAAAGACCTGAGTCGGCCAACGACATTCGAAGCTTCCTTGGTCTTGCGGGCTATTACAGTAGATTCATAAAAGATTTTTCAAGGATCGCTTCACCTCTGACTTATCTCACTCGGAAAGGAGTAACGTTTGCGTGGTCAGATGACTCTGAAGATTCATTTGTAGAATTAAAGCAATAACTCATCTCGGCACCGATCTTACTCTTCCGGACGGGCCCGATAATATTTTTAAGATTTATAGAGACACTTCATGTAAGGGTTTGGGATGTGTCCTTATGTAGAGGTACAAGGTGATAGACTTTACGTCGAGACAGTTAAAACCTCACGAAAAGAACTATCTGACACACGATTTGGAACTGGCAGCGGTGATGTTCGCGTTAAAGTTATGGCGGTATTACCTTTATGGCATACCGTGTAAAATTTTTACGGATCATAAAAGCCTCAATTACTTTTATACTCAAAAGGATCTCAATTTACGATAATGACGTTGGCTCGAACTACTTAGCGACTAAAACTTGATGATAAGATATACACCGGGAAAGGGCAAAGTTGTAGCTGATGTACTGAATCGAGTATTTGTAGGGAGCTCAGCTATCAGTGATGGGCTGCGAAGGGATCTAGAAATTTTGGGAATTACACTCCAAATCAGATACAAAGGGGGCACAATCGAAGGTCAAGTCCTCTCAGAAGGACGACATATTCCTAGAGAATATGCGCAATCTTATCTCAGAAGGAAAGGCGACCGACTTTGCGGTGGACACGGATGGAATAATGCGGGTGAAGGAAGATTATGTGTTCCTAATGATGCAAACCTCATAAAAGATATACTCACCGAAGCCCACTATGCGAGTTATACTTCACATCCAGGAAGCATAAAGATGTATAGAGACCTCCGCACGATATTTTGGTGGCAAGACATGAAAAGGGATATAGCGCTGTTTGTGTCGCAATGCATGGTCTGTCAGCGTGTAAAGGTCGAGCACCAGAAGCCGGGCGGAAAGATGCAGAACCTTGCTATACCAGAGTGGAAATGGAAATACATAACGATGGATTTTATTGTTGGTTTTCCAAAGAAGCAACGAGAAAATGATATCGTCTGGGTTATCTCGATCGACTCACCAAGTCATCTCACTTTCTTCCTATCAAATTTGCTTGGAGTGCCTATCGTCTGGCACAAATCTACCTCAATGAGATCATTCGACTCTACGGTATGCCCATATCCATTGTCACCGATCGAGATTGACGATTCTTATCATGCTTCTGGGAGAGCCTTCAGTCAGCAATGGGGACAAAGTTAAAGTTTAGCCGAATTTGCATACAATAATAGCTATCAATCCAGTATTCAAATGGCGCCGTATGAGGAATTATATGGACGAAAGTGTAGATCCCCTATCTATTGGGATAAAATTGGTAAACGACAAATTTTTAGCCCGGAACTCATAGAACAAACCGTCCAAAAGATTTGTTTACGCAAATGGCTGAAGGTAGCACAAAGCCATCAGAAGAGTTACTCAGGCATGCACCATCGACCTCTTGAGTTCTTATAAGGTGATTATATATTTTTCAAGGTCTCGCCCATGCGAGGAGTTACCAGATTTGGAGCAAAAGGGAAGATAAGCCCAAGATTCGTCGGTCCGTTCGAAATACTTAAGCGAGTCACCCCGGTCGTATATAAGATTGCCCTGCTACCGTCACTATCTGAAGTGCATGATATCTTCCATATTTTACAGCTTAGGAAGTACATGTACGACTCAAGACAGGTGGTGGATCTTGATCAACTGGACTTGAAGGCAGACTTGACGTATGTTGAACACCCTGTACGGATCTTGGATCGAAAGGAGAAGCTGCTTTGAAGTAGTTCGGTTCCTCTCGTCCGCGTGCTTTGGAGAAATCATTCAGTTGAAGAGTCGACATGGAAGCTTGAGTCTAAGATGAAGGAAAAGTTTTCTTCATTTGCTATTAGTTGGTTTGGATATGGTACCTCGTTCCCCCTTTTCGGGAAGACCGATTAAGAAATACTTTCGGTATCGTTCGATCGGGATAGATTGAATCAAGATCCTTTTCTCATTATAGATTTGATTCTTCAGAATCAATTCTCATATTCAGTGGACCATGCCCCAAGGATGGACTTTGCGACAGAATAAAGAGGGACCTCTTCGCTGTAAGCTTTCTTGCCTAGTTTTTATTGTCGCCTTGTTGCTTTCGTGCTTTTGAATTGGTTTTCGGATTTGCGATTTATTGAACGATTTCGATAGATTTTATTGCTTTCGTTCATTGAACTGCATTTTCGTTTTGAGCTTGGAAAGAGGAGAAGAGGTATTGCTCATCTGTTTATGGCAATATAGGTGATCGTGTAAACACCCAAAAAATTTCAGATTTTTAAAATCAATTTTTGGGAATTTTTCTGCAATTTTCAGGAATTTACAATATGTGCTGTGGTGATTGTAGGATTTTTAATTGCCAATAACTAACATTAAAATGTAATGAAAATATGATTTTATGGTGTAAAATAGAAAACCGGACTTAGGGTAATTTTCTGTGATTTTATTGGGCCTCAGACCTATTTTTAAAAGCCTAAAAACTATTTTTCTAATTATTAATTAATTTCTATTTTATTATTATTATTATTATTTTTTTTTTTATTCTGTTTTATTGGTATTAGGGGCCCGGCCCGGCCCAGTGGGCCGAGCCCATTAGTAACCCAGCCCAGCCCTCTACCAGCCTAGCGGGTCGGGCGGGTCGGCCAGACCCGAACCCGTGCCCGACCCGACCCGCATCTCCATCACCCCCAACCCCACGCCTGCCCACGTTTTCCGGCCGGATTCTCCGGCCACGTCGCCGGAGAACCGCCCCTCTACCCTACGACCTCCCCCCAGCCCCGCCTAGCCCGGCCACGCCCCCCCGTGGATCCCCCTATAAAAACCCTACCCCTCCGGCCCCTTTCTCCCCCAAACTCAACCCTCGCCGCCGGCCACCTCCCACAATCCCCTCCCCTAGCTGCTGCCCTCCGCCGGACCACCGACCCGGCGCCATCCTCCTCCCGCCGTGAGCCACCCCGAGCCCAACCGGCCTCCCCCTTCTCTTCCTCTCTCCTCCCAGATCCGCCCGCCGCCGACTCCCTAGCTCCCCGACCACTCAGCCGGCGCCGCCACGTCCCGAGCCCCGGCGCCGCGTGTCCCCGAGTCCAGCCGCCCGAGTCCGGCCAGCCAAGACACGACAGAGCCCAGCCCTAGGCCGGACACAGCTCGGACACATTGTCCAGGACACGAACTCGCGTGTCGGACACAGGAAAACCCCGGTTTCTCGGGTTCCCTTCAGGTACTCGTATCTTGCACCTCGGATCTCCGTTTTTGATTCTGTAAATTGCGTTACGAAGCCTGTATGACCCTCTCGGTGCCCGGACAAACCGCTCGGGGCATTGCGTCCTGTGGTGATCGCACATCGTGATCCAAAAACAGGAAAAACCAGACCCTGTTTCACCCCGGAACTGAGTACGCCCCGCCAAACGGGATGACTTGGTCGCGTGCAGTCTTCACAGATACGTGCGCCTCATCGATACGGACGTGTGGGATTTCGCGGAAGCTGATTCGGGTGTGCGTGCACACCGGAATCAACGCATATCCGCGGACATCGCCCCGTATCCGCCTTTTTTGCAATTCACCCTAACTTCGTGCACACACGTCAGATCGATACGAAACTTATGCCATCGGACTCGTAGCGATACGCTGGTCCTGTGGGTCAAGTTTGGTTCGATTCTGAGAACGTTGACAAAATCGCGTGTCGTGGGCCCCACAGGCCCCACTCGACGGGCGATTTCGTGATCGACTCGTCGGAATTCAAATATGAAAGTTCCGTTGGGTTCATATCAGCGTTCCTGACCTGTTGACACTAAGTTTGGTGAATTTGGAGACCATTGACCCTGACACGTTTTTCTGTGCAAAGCGAGCCCACCGGTGGACCCCGTTTTAGCCCAAAATTGCCGTTTTTGCCCTTGTCTCCAAATTGGACCCAAGGACAGGCGTTCCTAGCTGTTTGACACCTTCTGAGCGTGATAGTACTATTTATTTTAGCTTTCGGAGATATCTCTAGAAATTTCCGAAACCAGGACCTTAGTGGAATCCAAACATAGGCAAGTGCACCTTGCCAAACTTGCAGTCATTATTTTCATATTATCTGTAAAAATACTCTGCTGGATATCTTGTGTAAATTTATATAAACTTTTTAAACTGCTTAACCTAGGAAACGCATAACGTACCTAGTGTCCGATCATAGTCGGGTGCCAATACCGTACGCGGTGTTGGGTTCGTCATTTAGAGATGGATTTACGATTCCCTTACTCTTGTACTTGACCTATCAAGTACCCTACAACCCAGGACACTTGACACTATCATGGACAGAATCTTTCTGAGATATTCGTGGTGATTCTGTATAGGATACAGGACTTGACAGAGATATTTATTTATAGACAGTATGACATGTTGCATTAGTTATAATCCCGCTGACATGGACATAAGACGTTATGGTCATGGCTTGCGTGATTACATTGGGTGGGGAGAGACACACAGGCTACAGGCTGTTCTATATATATATCTACTATTATTGTGAGGTTGTAGACTCTTCAGCAGAGCTAGACCCTTTACGTGTTATTGCTGCTACCGGCTCCCCGACACAGAGCTTGTAGCGGTCTCAGCCTGAGTACTAGTGTTGCTCTCATTTGCATATCACATAGATGGTTACTTAGTTTACCCTGCTGTTCATTTATTTATTGTACTGCTTATTTATTTGGCTTGTATTATTTGTGCCTTGCTATGTCCACTGAGGACCTGGAATGGATTATGTCCCCAGGTTTAGCAGAGGAGCAGTACCCCGAGGTATACGGGACAGGAGCTGAAGCTATTGCTGGAATAGAACCGAACACTGAAGACGAGGTGACTGCCGAGGACTTCTCCTGAGTGCCTGTTCCAGTACTCAGTACTATTTTATGTTTACCTCTTTTGTTCCTGGCCTATAGAGCCAGTTATTCAGACTTAAGTTGGATTGTTTCTCCGACTGACTTGCTGTGATTATTGTTGCTACTTATTCCCATTTCATTATGCAGTTATTTCTTTATCGTTATGGATGAGATTAGTATGACTTGTTGTAGTAGACCTTATTTACAGCTTAAGTACGCCCTGATGGCTCCATTAAATTGGGTTATCCATCGGTGCGTACTGCTGGCCGTTGCCACGTGTCCAGTCCCTCGATATTTTGGGACTGGGGCGTGACATGGTTTTTGTGGTGGCCCATGCAGGTCCCAACTAAATTGTTCGGTTTCAACTTAGGAACCGAACAGGCCTGCAATAAGATAGGATAAGTTATAGGATCTCATCCATTGATTGAATCATTTTTGGACTCTATGCCGAATTCACTTTAATTGCTTGAATTGCATCCTGATTTGATTCCTCTGTGCGTTCTCATTGTTTTCTTTTTATGCAGAGTAATGGATCCCAGACGTGGTGACGAGACCCCCTTGGGTGCACCGACTGAAGCAGGGTTTCCCTGCGAAGCTGGAACGACGCCAGATACCAGAGGACAATCCTCTCAGAGCAACCAAACTGGCCAGCCAAGTTCCAGGTTCAGGCGTAATGACATCCCGCCTCCTCCCCAGTTCCCTCCTACGATGCCTGTCTTTCCCCCAGGACAGGCAATGGACGGCCAGCAAATGTTCCAGATGTTCTACGCCATGATGCAGGCACAACAACAGATTTAACAGGAGGCCCAACGTCATGAGGCCGAGAACCTAAGGAACAGCCTAGTCGCAGCATTGGAACATGCAAATCCACCAAATAGGCGGCCAGCGACGGGATCTATCACAGATTTCTGCCAACTCAAGCCCTGTACCTTCTCGGGCAAGGAAGGACCAACTGAAGTGCATGAATGGCTTACAAACATGCAGCATCAGTTGGAGGCCGCTGAACTACCAGGGGACAAATGGATGACTGTCGTCAGGATGCAACTGACGGACAACGCGCATCGTTGGTGGCTGTCTGAAGAAAGAAGGCTCGGACATGATCAGGTTACCTGGGAGGAGTTCTCCAGACTCTTCCAGGAAATGTATATCCCTGCTGTGGCTCGGTCAGAACTCCGAGACAGATTCAACCGCCTGATCCAGGGCAACATGACGGTGGAGGAATATAACGCCGAATTCATTCGCATGAGCCGCTTCGCCCCTTCGCTAATTCCTACCGAAGAGAAGAAGGCAGAGAAGTTCTTTGATGGGCTCAGGTTCGAGCTTCAGAAGTTAATCGGATCGGTCGCGCCCACCTCTTACACCGACGTCCTAGCTGCAGCACGTCGGCTGGAGTGCGTTACTCGGAGGGAATCAAGCCTGAAACGTCCCTTCTCCTCAGCACCGTCCAAGTCATCACCAGGGGAATCTACTAAACGGCCCCAGAAGAGCCCGCCTCCAAGAGCAGCAACTAAGAACCTGCCTACTTGCCATTACTGTAGCAAGGTAGGACATATTGAAAAAGAATGTAGACGCAAGCTGGGGCTCTGCCTGGTTTGCGGATCTGGACAACACTTCTCAAAGGACTGCTCGGAACGTCGAGAGGGAGTTTCGAATCGACCAGCTCCACCTGCAGCTCTTCCAGCTGGGGGAGCAACACAGACAGGGCCTGGAGGAGCCAGGCCACCTCTACCACCTCAGGCAGCATTGTTCCAGCAAGCTCGTCAGCAAAGGGGTCCCGCTCAGGGACGAGGTCAGGCATATGCACTAGCAGTCACTGAGGAAGCTACTGCAGGCGAAGTGAAAGCAGGTACCATATTAGTAGCTTCAATTCCTGCTGTAGCATTATTTGATTCTGGAGCCTCGCATTCATTTATTGCTGCTAGCTTCGTAGCTACACATAGAATAGCTACTGCACCTCTCTCGAAGATGAAGAGAATTCTAACGGGAGGTGGAATTATCCCGGTTAGTGATACTTGTAGATCATGTTCGGTAGTAGTCTGTGGCCGAGAGATGCGAGCCCAATTCCTGATCTTTTTTATGCCTGATTACGATGTTGTACTTGGTATGGACTGGTTAAGTCAGTACCATGCGACACTGGATTGCCGGCTTGGAAAAGTGATATTTAGACCCCCTAGCCTTCCTGAGTTTGAATTTCATCGAGGAGCTGTAGAACAAGGGGTCCAGCCAACTCTTAGGGTATTGACTGTAGAAGAAGATTCAGGTTACCCAAGAGTCATAACGGAGTTTGTGGATGTATTTCCCGACGATCTTCCAGGTTTACCACCTGATCGGGAGATAGAATTCACAATAGACCTAACTCCAGGAGCCGAACCTATCACTTCATCGGTATATCGGCTAGCACCTAAGGAGTTAGTGGAGTTGAAGACACAAGTTGACGACCTTCTGGAGAAGGGATTTATCCGGCCCAGTGTTTCACCATGGGGAGCACCTATACTTTTTGTACCCAAGAAGGACGGATCTGTACGGCTGTGCATTGATTACAGAGCCCTTAATGCTGTAACTATTAAAAGCCGGTATCTATTACCACGTATTGATGATTTGTTTGACCAAGGTGCTAAGGTATTCTCAAAGATTGACCTTAGATCCGGTTATCACCAGATTAGGGTGAAGAAGGAAGATATCCCAAAGACGGCCTTCAGAACTAAGTATGGACATTATGAGTTTCTAGTTATGCCGTTTGGTTTAACCAACGCACCCGCCGTATTTATGAGTTTGATGAACGGGGTCTTCCATCAGTACTTGGATAAGTTCGTGGTGGTATTCATTGATGATATCCTAGTCTACTCCGAGAACCACGAAGAGCACGAGGAACACCTTAGAATTGTGCTAGAAACTTTGAGAAGGGATAAGCTATATGCCAAACTCAGCAAATATGAGTTCTGTATGGACAAGGTGCCATTCTTGGGGCATATTATCTCGGGTGAAGGACTGTCTGTGGACCCAGAGAAAGTCACTGCTATAGAAACCTGGCCTACCCCTACCTCTGTTGCGGAAGTGAGAAATTTTTTTGGACTTGCTGGGTATTACCGGCGGTTCGTAGAAAATTTTTCAAGGATCGCGGAACCTATGACGAAGTTGACACGGAAGGATCAGGAGTTCATATGGACGGAAGAATGCCAGAATGCATTTAAAGAATTGAAGAGGCGTCTAACAACAGCACCAGTCTTGACTCTTCCCTCAGGGTCAGGAGATTTTGTTGTTTATAGTGATGCGTCTGGTAGTGGACTAGGTTGTGTCTTGATGCAACATGGCAAGTTTATCGCTTATGCATCGAGGCAGCTGAAGGTCCACGAGAAGAATTACCCAACGTACGACCTGGAGCTAGCTGCAGTGATTTTTGCATTGAAGATCTGGAGACATTATCTGTATGGAGAGAAGGTCAAAATATTCACTGATCATAAGAGCTTGAAGTATGTTTATACACAAAAGGAGCTCAACATGAGGCAAAGGCGTTGGCTTGAGTTGATGGTGGACTTTGACATCGATCTGCAGTACCACCCGGGGAAAGCAAATGTTGTAGCCGACGCTCAGCAGAAAACCCTCGGCTTATTTCTTAACGGAGCAGCCTCAGCTATTACAAGACTTGCAAGATCTGTAGATAGAGGTTGTTCTACCTGGACAAGATGGTTTGCTGGCTAACCTCGAATTGAAGTCATCACTGGTGGAGAGAATCAAAGAAGCCTTGCCTAATGATGCCAGATTCCGAAGGCTGAAAGAGAGAACCAAAGCAGGCATGCAAACGGGACTTCGCATCCACGAGGACGGAACATTAAGGTGGGGAAATCGCCTATATGTTCCAAATGGAGAATTAAGGCAGGAGTTGATGACAGAAGCGCATAGCTCCATATACTCTGTTCATCTAGGAGGGACCAAGATGTACCGGGACCTAAGACAATATTACTGGTGGCATGGAATGAAAAGGGAGATTGCCCGATTTGTGGCAAAATACTTAGTCTGCCAGCAGGTGAAGGCCGAGCACCAAAGGACTGCAGGTATGTTGCAGCCACTTCCCATCCCTGAATGGAAGTGGGAGCATATTACCATGGACTTTGTCACTGGATTTCCAAGAAGCCCTAGTGGTAAGGATGCAGTATGGGTCATCGTGGATCGGCTCACTAAGTCGGCTCACTTCTTGCCGTTCAGAGTCGGATAATCCATGGAAGTACTAGCCGACATGTATATGCGACAGATCGTAAAATTATATGGAGTGCCGGTTAGTATTGTATCAGATCGAGACTCGAGATTTACATCTCACTTCTGGCGAAGCATGCAAGAGAGTCTCGGCACCAGGCTCAAGTTCAGTACTGCCTATCATCCCCAGACAGATGGCCAATCAGAGCGCACAATTCAGATCTTGGAAGACATGCTGCGATCATATATACTGGACTTCGGAGGATCTTGGGAAGATCACCTGCACTTAGTGGAGTTCTCCTACAACAACAGCTATCAGGCAAGCATTTAGATGGCACCTTTCGAGGCGTTGTACGGAAGGAAGTGCAGATCGCCAATATGCTGGAGCGACGTTGGCGAACGTCAAATACTGGGTCCAGAGTTGGTAACGAAGACAGTGGAAAAAGTAAAACAGATTCAGAACCATCTTCGTGCAGCCCAGGATAGACAGAAGCATTGGGCAGATGCACACAGACGACCCCTGGAGTTCAAGGAAGGAGAGCATGTATTTTTGAGGATCTCGCCCACTAGAGGTACTATCAGATTTGGCAGCAGAGACAAGTTAAGCCCAAGGTACATTGGGCCATTTGATATCTTGGAGCGCATTGGTGAGGTGGCTTACCGTCTTGCATTACCTCCATCCTTAGAGGGAGTGTATGACGTATTCCACGTCTCACAACTGAGGAGATATGTGACAGACCCAAGTCATATAGTTGATCATTCTGAGATCTCGGTTGGACCTAGCCTGAGATACGAGGAGCAGCCAGTGGGTATACTCGACACCAGCGAGAAGACACTGCGAGGGCAGACAATCAGACTGGTTCGAGTAGCTTGGAAACAGCACTCGCCTGGCGAATCGACCTGGGAACGAGAAGATGTTATGCGCCAGCGTTATCCACACTTATTTGCATAATCAGGTAGAACTTAAGCATTCTTTAATTCTGTAAATCTTGCCTTTATAGTTTACCCTTCGATTGCGAGGACGCAATCCTCTTAAGGGGGGTAGATTGTAAACACCCAAAAAATTTCAGATTTTTAAAATCAATTTTTGGGAATTTTTCTGCAATTTTCAGGAATTTACAATATGTGCTGTGGTAATTGTAGGATTTTTAATTGCCAATAACTAACATTAAAATGTAATAAAAATATGATTTTATGGTATAAAATAGAAAACTGGACTTAGGGTAATTTTCTGGAATTTTATTGGGCCTCAGACCTATTTTTAAAAGCCTAAAAACTATTTTTCTAATTATTAATTAATTTCTGTTTTATTATTATTATTATTATTATTATTATTTTTATTCTGTTTTATTGGTATTAGGGGCCCGGCCCAGTGGGCCGAGCCCATTAGTAACCCAGCCCAGCCCTCTACCAGCCTAGCGGGTCGGGCGGGTCGGCCAGACCCGAACCCGCGCCCGACCCGACCCGCATCTCCATCACCCCCAACCCCACGCCTGCCCGCGTTTTCCGGTCGGATTCTCCGGCCACGTCGCCGGAGAACCGCCCCTCTACCCCACGACCTCCCCCCAGCCCCGCCTAGCCCGGCCACGACCCCCCCGTGGATCCCCCTATAAAAACCCTACCCCTCCGGCCCCTTTCTCCCCCAAACTCAACCCTCGCGGCCGGCCACCTCCCACAATCCCCTCCCCTAGCTGCTGCCCTCCGCCGGACCACCGCCCCGGCGCCATCCTCCTCCCGCCGTGAGCCACCCCGAGCCCAACCGGCCTCCCCCTTCTCTTCCTCTCTCCTCCCAGATCCGCCCGCCGCCGACTCCCTAGCTCCCCGACCACTCAGCCGGCGCCGCCACGTCCCGAGCCCCGGCGCCGCGTGTCCCCGAGTCCAGTCGCCCGAGTCCGGCCAGCCAAGACACGGCAGAGCCCAGCCCTAGGCCGGACACAGCTCGGACACATTGTCCAGGACACGAACTCACGTGTCGGACACAGGAAAATCCCGGTTTCTCGGGTTCCCTTCAGGTACTCGTATCTTGCACCTCGGATCTCCATTTTCGATTCTGTAAATTGCGTTGCGAAGCCTGTATGACCCTCTCGGTGCCCGGACAAACCGCTCGGGGCATCGCGTCCTGTGGTGATCGCACACCGCGATCCAAAAACAGGAAAAACCAGACCCTGTTTCACCCCGGAACTGAGTACGCCCCGCCAAACGGGACGACTTGGTCACGTACGGTCTTCACAGATACGTGCGCCTCGTCGATACGGACGTGTGGGATTTCGCGGAAGCTGATTCGGGTGTGCGTGCACACCGGAATTAACGCGTATTCGCGGACATCGTCCCGTATCCGCCTTTTTTGCAATTCACCCTAACTTCGTGCACACATGTCAGATCGATACAAAACTTGCGCCATCGGACTCGTAGCGATACGCTGGTCCTGTGGGTCAAGTTTGGTTCGATTCTGAGAACGTTGACGAAATCGCGTGTCGTGGGCCCCACAGGCCCCACTCGACGGACGATTTCGTGATCGGCTCATCGGAATTCAAATCTGAAAGTTTCGTTGGGTTTATATCAGCGTTCCTGACCTGTGGACACTAAGTTTGGTGAATTTGGAGACCATTGACCCTGACACATTTTTCGGTGCAAAGCGGGCCCACCGGTGGACCCCATTTTAGCCCGAAATTACCATTTTTGCCCTTGTCTCCAAATTGGACCCAAGGACAGGCGTTCCTAGCTGTTTGACACCTTCTGAGCGTGATGGTACTGTTTATTTCAGTTTTCGGAGATATCTCTAGAAATTTTCGAAACCAGGACCTTAGTGGAATCCAAACATCAGGCAAGTGCACCTTGCCAAACTTGCAGTCATTATTTTTATATTATCTGTAAAAATACTCTGCTGGATGTCTTGTGTAAATTCATATAAACTGTTTAAACTGCTTAACCTAGGAAACGCATGACGTACCTAGTGTCCGATCATAGTCGGGTGCCAACACCGTACGCGGTGTTGGGTTCGTCATTTAGAGATAGATTTACGATTCCCTTACTCTTGTACTTGACCTATCAAGTACCCTACAATCTAGGACACTTGACACTATCATGGACAGAATCTTCCTGAGATATTCGTGGTGATTATGTATAGGATACAGGACTTGACAGAGACATTTATTTATAGACAGTATGACATGTTGCATTAGTTATAATCCCGCTGACATGGATATGAGACGTTATGGTCATGGCTTGCGTGATTATATTGGGTGGGGAGAGACACACAGGCTACAGGCTGTTCTATATATATATCTACTATTATTGTGAGGTTGTAGACTCTCCAGCAGAGCTAGACCCTTTACGTGTTATTGCTGCTACCGGCTCCCCGACACAGAGCTTGTAGCGGTCTCAGCCTGAGTACTAGTATTGCTCTCATTTGCATATCACATAGATGGTTACTTAGTTTACCCTGCTGTTCATTTATTTATTGCACTGCTTATTCATTTGGCTTATATTATTTGTGCCTTGCTATGTCCACTGAGGACCTGGAATGGATTATGTCCCCAGGTTTAGTAGAGGAGCAGTATCCCGAGGTATACGGGACAGGAGCTGAAGCTATTGCTGGAATAGAACCGAACACTGAAGACGAGGTGACTGCCGAGGACTTCTCCTGAGTGCCTGTTCCAGTACTCAGTACTATTTCATGTTTACCTCTTTTGTTCCTGGCCTATAGAGCCAGTTATTCAGACTTAAGTCGGATTGTTTCTCCGACTGACTTGCTGTGATTATTGTTGCTACTTATTCCCATTTCATTATGCAGTTATTTCTTTATCGTTATAGATGAGATTAGTGTGACTTGTTGTAGTAGACCTTATTTACAGCTTAAGTACGCCCTGATGGTTCCATTAAATTGGGTTATCCATCGGTGCGTACTGCTGGCCGTTGCCACGTGTCCAGTCCCTCGATATTTTGGACTTGGGCGTGACAGATCGTGCTGTAGATATCGCGCGGGCGGAGTCTTGAAGCACCTCCTTCCTTTTTTTCTCCCCACCAACTTGTGAGTGGCTATAATTTGATTAGTTTATCCTTCTTCCAAATCTTCACATATAAATCTTGCCTTCTTTATTTTTCCGATCAACGATACCATAATAGCTAAAAGATGTCAAGATAAAAAGGGAATAGATTTGGATTACTTATGCTTGTCAATCAACTTGTGAACGGTTACCTTATTGCATGCTAGTTCATTTTGAGTGTTCTTTCATCATGTTTCAATTCTAGTTATATATATATATATATATATATATATATACTTCTTCTATTATTGTGCTATGTATAGAACACACATTGCTATGCAATAAACTGAATATGGAGACTATGCAAAATAAATCATGCCATGTTACTTGTCTCGTACTTGTGTTGCCTTAAACTGCACCATTTAATAACTTAGTATTGGACGTCGTTTGGTCACGGACAACTTGTACACAAGGTTTCTGGTTCCTACAGACGGTCGTCGGGGAACTGGGACCGACCGATCTGGACGAAATATTCTAAATAGTCATCTGTTAGAGGACGAAATGGCATGTAGCGGGGCTCGTCACCTGCGCTGCATACCATTTCTGTCCTATAATTATAACTTGTCCTTTATGGCATCATGCCAGTGACTCCCTCGTATATTTAAACTGTGCAAGCTAACTATGTCTTCGTGGCAGGGAAGGCCATAGTAAGTGTTGTGCAGGTGGTTCATACGGGCACGTAAAAGTCTCCGAATGGTGGCATATTTATTTCAATATATTTCCATATCTATTGCATGCTTATAAAATAAACTAAGGCAAGATAGAAAGACCACATAATAACTTGCATATGTCATATAACAACGTGTTGATCGGTATAGTTGGGTTAGCTCGCCTTCATTAGTGCATTTCGATGTACTGACCTTCATTGCAACAGGTTCTCCGCGCCAAGGAGATCTTGAAAGAAGCAAGAGAGACTTTCCAATCTATTCCACATACCGGCACGTCCTGTTCGTGTCATCGAAACGTGTTTTGAAGTTTCAGGAGCTCGTGCACATACCTTATGCAGCTCCGTGGAAAGACGATAGTTTCGTCTGAAGGTGTCTATTTCTTTTAAAGTTTTAGTAAAAGGATGTAATGTACCGGATGGCTATCTCATTTTGCGTCCGCTTTTGTAAGCCCGTGCGACAACCATTTGTACTTGTTCAAGAGTTTGTAAAAGATGTTCATTATCAATAAAGAAAACTTTTTCATGTTTCAATATTGTGTTCAATTATCTGCGTACTCTGAATAATGTGCTCATTATATAAAAATACCTTGGCCTTGTGCGTTGCGCAACCTAGGTACGCACGGCATCACGCCCGGAGGACGACTATCGATTCTACGAAATCAGTGGCATCCTCGAGCAGAACATAACGCATTATGCATATGCATGCCGTCGATGACCTACAATTCCCTAAAAAAATGTGTGGTGATGCTCCCATCTCAGATTAAGTTTACTACAAATCTTGATCTCCTTCTTGGCCTCGAATTGCTGAAACCAATGTCGCTCCGTGAAGCTTTGGCAAACCAACATTCGCCAAAATCGGATCGGTGAAGCAACCCCCACCTGGAGACTGACCAGATGTCATAGGACCGACATACTGACCCTTAATCTTTGGCTCATCACCATTCGTCGCTTTGTCTGGACGAATCGAATCCTCCATAATCCTCAAAGTATTTCGAAACCCCTCCCCAGCAAGTTCCCGACGATCTAACTCATGTTGAATACCCCCTAAGCCTTTATCCGATATATGTGGCCTGCATGTACAACTCAGCGGTTTGAGCCTGTACATGCCACAACATAAATCTCCTCGAGCCAGCTGTTGGAAACCCTTCTTATGAATCTAATCTCTGTCCCCAAATAAACTGCGACAACCATCATCCGGCAGCCTCCTTACCGAAACCAAGTTGTAGCGTAAACTCGGTACATGTCGCACATCCTTGAGAACGAGCTTCTCACCAAGTTTCGTTGTCAAGTGCACATCACCGATGCCTACAACTGTAGCCATCCCCTTATTGCCCATCTTCACACGTCCAAACCTGTCGTTGTGGTATGACGTGAAGATCCTCCTATATGGAGTGGTGTGATACGACGCCCTTGTGTCCATGACCGAATCGACAGCATGACACATGCCACAAGGTTCCTCTACATCGGTTGCTATGATGATGAGATCTCTCATACCCGTGAGATCCCCCTAGTCATCCTTACCTTTGGCCTTCTCAGCTTTAAGCTTCATGTAGTTCCTCTTGATATGACCCCTTTCGCCACAGTGATAGCAGCCCTCCTTGCGGTCCACAGTCGCAAGATCCCAAGAACTCTCTCATATCCTCGCCTATGACTTGGGTCTTCCCTTCCCGTAGGAATCCACCAGAGTGGACTCCTGTGACGATTCTACTTGCTTATGCCGAATCTTCTCGTTCAACAAGCTGCTTTTGACTGCCTCCATCGTGACAACTCCACCGGGCGCGAGTTACTCACCGACACCACAACGTCTCCCAGCTTTCCGACAGAGAACTAAAAGCAAAAGGGACTGAAGCTCATCATCAATCACCATCTTCATGGCAGACAGCTGATTGATAATAACCTGAACCTCGTTCAGATATTGTTCCACTGGAGCACCCTCTGTGTACTTTGAGTTGGCGAGTTGGCGAATCAGAAATTCCTTGATGCCACCGTCTTCCTTTCGTACAGCAAATACAGCTTCTTCCACAATGCTTTTGCCGAATTCTCCATGGACACATGGTAAAACACCAAGTCGTCCAACCATTGGCGGATGAATCCAACGGCCTTCCGATCCAGTCGTTTCCAGTCTTCAGCAATTTTGTCCGATGGCTTAGCTTTGTCGCCCTCCAACGGACCATGCAAGTTCTTGCACCAAAGTAAATCCTTTATCATTGGCTTCCAAATTGTCTAATTCTCCCATGTGAGGGTGATCATATGAGTGTTCATCTGCTTCATAGACATAGTTTTTTGCAAACCAAAACCAGTTGCTCTGATACCAGATGTTATAAATCAGATACGCCCTGCAAGCATTCTGACACCGTATCTGAGAGTGCCTGCAGCAAAAACTTTAGGCCAACCCACCTGAGATTAATAACCCCTATCTAACGAACACCAATAATAGATAAAGACATGTATATGGCGGTGACTACGTCACATGGGCAAATTTTAACCTTTATAACTCAGGTGAAATTAATAGATTGACAAAATCAATGTTGAATTATTTGTCCTAATAGATTCAACCCCCTCACCACACTCAAGAAGAAAAGAAATAAATTATAATTGAAATCACTTACCAACCCGTAGCAATCTTCCTGAGCGAAGGCAACGACTCCTCAATCAGATCTCTTTCTTTCTTCTGTCTTGGATGGCGAAGTCCTAAGAGCAAAGCACGAACTTTCTCTTAGATTTTCTGTGGACGAGCACCCCGAATCTCCAACTTGTGCTATATTTTGTTCCTCCACCCTCCTCCTATATTTATAGGATGAGAAATCCTATTTTAGGTCATAATAAAATTTTCTAAATAAAAAACTTTAAAATAAGAATCATATTCCACTTAAAATAGTCTAACACCAATTATGGACGTCCAAATATGATCAAATTAAATATTTGATACAAATTTAAAATCTAATCAAATCTCACATTTAATATAGATTTTTAAATTATGTCAAATTAAAACTTTGACCATATTTGGGCTCCAAAATTTATCAAATCCAGACTGGACCCTTGTCACGCCCCGATCTCCTGCAAGCTAATCTGTCGTCCCCGCTAAGCAAGAATCACCGCGCCAGCGCTCCCGCAGGACGATCGCTCTGACCCATCTGGACGTGATGTCGCACGCGCGTGGAGCCGCGCCCATGCAAGGCCGTGGTTCTTGCTGGCGGTAAGAGGTCTAAGCCACAGAGTCGCACAGATTGTCCGAGTGCAGCAAAATTATAAATGCAAAGGCGATTGGTAACAAGTTCACTAAGTCGTCAATAGCGGAAGCATTGAATAACACAAGTATAGAAGTAAAGAAAACTCTTTATTGATATTGAACAAGTGTTACAGGCGGCGTATAGCCGAGATTATAAGTCACTCAAGTCTCTCTCTATCAAACAATAAAAGCATGCCAAGTGGCTACATTTATGGAATAATGTACAGGCGATGTTCCAATATCATGTCTTGTATATGTGCTTCAATTCTGGACGCAACGCTCCAAGGATCCAGAGTGAAATCCATACCTTAGCACGCACGAAGAGGCATCCGCACCGAACGAGGTTCTCCCACACCCTACAAGAAATCTGGTGGGTTATCAGTACATGAATGCACTGGTGGGGAGGCCACTCGCCCGCTCGGCAAATCCAAACACGTAATATAGGTTCCGTGCACCAACTAATATGTTGTCTTTCTAGTTGCCTTAGGATCGATTTCATGGCATATATAAAAAGCCCAACTCGTGTGGCAGTGCGCTGTGCGATATAAGAGAAAACATGGCGAGACTTACTACCTTACCATTTATCCTTCTATGTCCAAGGTAAACCAAGTTAATTCAAGCACAATGATTCATATAATGAAATCCAGGCAAACAACTTATGCAAACACAAGTATCGTGAGCGAGATTATGTTTCGGATGTACGAGTCTTAAGGATTTCTCAGGTGTGTTGCATAATACGTTCAAGTGCTCCATATATACGATTGTGTAATGATCGTTCAGGTGTTTCAGATGTTCTTGATGCGATGCAATGACTCGCACGCGGATAGCCGCTAAGCGAGGATGACTTATCTATATGAACAATTATCGCTGGCATAGCCATAAAGGACGGATTTATAGTCTAGAGACAAAAATAATATGCAACGCAGGTGGCGAGCCCCGCTACATAACACTCCGTCCATAACATACAACTATACATAATGTTTCTGTCTGAATCAGACCGATCCCAGCGCCCTGGCAACCGACCACAAAAACTACACAAACCTTGTGCACAAGTTGTCCGTGACATGCAAGTCTTGGGTCAATCCAGATTCATAACGATAATTCTTATTTCTTTACTGAACGAGCATTGCTCCACGAGCTGTGATTCATTGCTTTACTTAACAAGATTCTCGTTCAGTATTCCACTTGACTTGTTATAATCTAAGGCAATACCAGCATGAGACAATCACATAGCATGATCTATCTTTGCATAGTCTCCCTGAGCCGTTAGATTGAGTACAAAAGTATCACTTTTCTGAGGTATTGCGATGTTATCTTGCTTGACTGTCCTTGATGCAGTCCCCTAGTTTGGAAAATGCCGTGGCAACCTAACGGTCTCGAATACTTTTAATGTTCATACTTGCACGAAACGACTATTAGATAGTCTTTCGGTGGTTTGGATAAAAATAAGGCAAGATAGCATTCATTTGATGTTGGCATGCAATTATGTGACAAACATAGAATTGAGGCAAGAGTACAATTTAACATATAAGCAGGCAAGTATTGCATTCATACGAAAACTCAACATTTACGTCAGCTCGGGCCCGAGGGTAAGACGAGGAATGAAACCGTAAGGGGACTTACCGAGCGACATAATCTAGGGTCGTGCAGTGTAACAAGTAAAGCAGTGCACTACGAAGAGTATAATGTTCTACTCGAGGCATAGCGGGATCTAGTTGCACAAGGCAATTGTAGCATGCGAGAGTCTGTATATAGCAAAGTTTTATTTGCATGTTCTAACACAAGCAATACAAGTTGGGCTTATTCCCTTAGCTAGGTGCGTTGTATTCTTATTAGCATGCAGGGGTGATTCACCTAGCGACTAGGATGTATCGTTCCATATTTTAAGTATGCTGGCTAAGCAAAGACAAGTTTATCGTAGCCACCCACCTTAGCGATGATTTGCCTCGGTCGAGGGATACTCCGAGCGAGCCTCTGAAAGCCTAAGCGAAAACTCCTGAAGAGCCAAGTATGGATATCATTTACCTCAAATGAGTCTTTTCGCTGAAGCAAGGCGGGTCGGGACGTTGCACTTTTGTCGTTTGAATCAGTAGTCCGCTTGAGCGGAACGGGTCGTTACATTATACACCACTCAGAAAAAGTCTCGTCCTCGAGACTTCCTAAGCACATGCTATTCTATCGCATTATCGAATCTATCCCAAGTGTAGCAATCGGTACCACTAGATCCATTTAAACACAATCTCCTACTCGTTCTTACGTCGTATTGTGTGTATGCTGAGTCGGTCTTATTTGCGCCTTAGCACAGGACATGTTGCTTAACTCGGGGTACGTTTTAATCCATCGTGAATGATGATCTAGGGTTGAGGCAAATTTATATAAGTCGTTATACTTGTTCATTTGGGTATTCACTTGCACTAGTAATTGAGATCAGCATATCGCAAGTCTGGATCGTGCACATATTCAAAGCGTCCTTCAAACACATGCATGTCAACCAACTTAGCAATAGCGAACTCTTAGCACTCGAGTTTCATATCTCATTGAGTCTTGGATCGTGCACATGTTCAAGGCGTCCCTCAAGCATATGCATTCAACCAAACTTAAAGATAGTAAAATCGGACAAGCTACTTGCAAAATCTCAAGGGTTCTCGTTTATCAATCACAAGGATACTTCTGATAGGGTTAATCCAATTACATATCATTTCCTTTCCAACTCAATCAAGTATTTGTACTACCGTTAAGTACGATCTATTTGGTTAACAGACTAGAGTTCATCTGTTTGGGTCAAACATAGCACACGTTATCGTTCCCAAATCTAACACTAAGTCTTGCTGCCCCAGTTCTATAGCTTGTTCAAGCAATATGGTAAAGTCGGTAACACAGGTTTATTCACTCGGCATAGGGTTGTCTGCTTAATTGCTAGGTCAGCTCACAAGGTCATAGGTACAAGTTCAAGTACACGATACATCGTGCAAATTTATCGCACAATGCTCGCCCTAATTTTTAGGATCAAACCATTGTTTATTTGCACGGGGTATTCTATCCAAGCTCGTTTTACTCAGATTTCTAAACATAGAGCACGGATCATCCTACTCTCAATAACACGTTCGTTTGCATGGGGGTCCAGTCCGTTCAGTAATATCTACGGTATATCCAAGTTGCAGGACAAGCCTAGTGATTAGCATAGTCTATCTCTCCAAATATATTTTGATAAAATTCCTATCCATTCCAAGTCTAGACCACCGAGCAAAGATTTAATTCTAAACTTTCTAAGTCGTCCAACCTGATTCATGTATCCGTTCAAGGAACCATCAAGCGTGGTTTATTTCAGGTTCCAGGCTAACTTATCCTTCGAAACATTTTCGATCACTTGCATTCCCAAATTCGTCTTATCTTGTCGAACCAAAGTCAAGATAATCCATAAGTTGTCACGCTCCGGTCTCCCACAAGTTTAATCACCCTCGTTGGACGTGAGATTACCATACCAACTCTCCCGCTGGATAATTGTCCTAATCCGGACGTGACGCATACACGAGCATAGAGTTACGCTCGTACAAGACAAGAACGTTTGAACGTTATGGTTTTTATCGAAACGATTGAGACACCTTAAAATTTTACCTTGCTCCATCCAATATATATATATATATATATATATATATATATATATATATATATATATATATATATATATATATATATATATATATATATATATATATATATCATCTATCGAGTCAAGTTCGTTTATTCAGTGATTATAATCCGTCCAGCAAAATCATCCAACTTTGATATTACCGTTCGGTAAATTCATAGTCCACTTATAGTATTCCTCAAGCCACTAGTTTCAAGTATTCAAACCCAAGTCTATTCCATCTTTGGTACGTTCCATTCATCGAGTTCGTTTTGAATAATCACCAAACATGTTCCCGTGAGTTCGATCATCCCTGTCGTACGTGAAATCACCACGCCGGCGCTCCCGCAGGATAACCGTTCTTGTTGGGACTGATTTCGATGTTATCGTACCGAACTAGATTTACGATCGTTCTTCCAAACTCCAAGCCAAATCCATTATCGTTCATCACTTTCAGCGAACCACAATATTTATTCTTGGGCTAACTTCTATTCAAGCGATATTGTATTCAAGTTGAATCCGACTTTCGCGCGAGACCTATGAATCCGTTTGGACATTCCTAAATGATCCATACACCACTCGAAATTGAGTCATTCAATTAAATCCTCAATCGATTTGTATCTTCCGACACGAAATATCGTTCGACTATTTCCCAAAATCCAAGCACGATTCTCTATGTTTGCCTAAGCGATAAATCTGAGAATGTTCTATAAGTTGGCATTCTAAGTCTGACTTGTCTTATTCCTAAATGATATCTCTTTCTCGTTAGCAACTTGCTAGCACCAAAGGGTCTTGGCGCACGATACTTTATACAACTTAGCCGAAAGGCTGTGTGCATAGCTAATCGTTTGGAACAATATTCGATTCTGTACACTAACCAGTTGGGCAAACATGTATAGTCATTTAGGCTTTGCACACAAGTCGCTATTCTTAGCATGAGTCTAATCCCAATAGGTTTGGCACAGGTTGGCACAAAGGTCAATCGCAATATAATTTCGTACAAGCAATCACATCATTCACATGCACTTTTCAAAATTATTTAGACTTATTGTTGGAACATTCCATTGGGACATTGAGAGTGAGTGTGCACATAACCCACGAACGAGCTTTCGAAATAGAGATATTCGAAATGAAGTCCAAATGCGTATAACCAAGCTCTGATACCAATCTGTCATGTCCCGATCTCCCGCAGGCTAATCGGCCGTCCCCGCTAGGCGAGAATCACCGTGCCAGCGCTCCCGCGGGACGATCGCTTTGACCCATCTGGACATGATGCCGCACGAGCGTGAGCCGCGCTCGTGCAAGACCGTGGTTCATTGGCTGGCGGTAAGAGGTCTAAGCCACAGAGTCGCACAGATTGTCCGAGTGCAGCGGAATTATAAACGCATAGGCGATTGGTAACAAGTTCACTGAGTCGTCAATAGCGGAAGCATTAAATAACACAAGTATAGAAGTAAAGCAAACTCTTTATTGATATTGAACAAGTGTTACAGGAGGCGTATAGCCGAGATTATAAGTCACTCAAGCCTCTCTCTCTCTCTCTCTCAAACAATAAAAGCGTGCAAGTGGCTACATTTGTGGAATGATGTACAGGCGATGTTCCAACATTATGTCTTGTATATGTGCTTTAATTCCGGACGCAATGCTCCAAGGCTCCAGAGTTAACTCCACGCCTTAGCACGCACGAAGGAGGCATCTGCACCGAATGAGGTTCTTCCGTACCCTGCAAGAAATCTGGTGGGTTATCAGTACATGAATGCACTGGTGGGGAGGCTACTCGCCCGTTCGGCAAATCCAAACACGTAATATAGGTTTCGTGCACCAACTAATATGTTGTCTTTCTAGTTGCCTAATGATCAATTTTATAGCATATATAAAAAGCCTAACTCGTGTGGCAGTGCGCCGTACGATATAAGAGAAAACAAGACGAGACTTACCAACTTACCATTTATCCTTCCCTGTCTGAGGCAAACCAAGTTAATTCAAGCACAAGCATTCATATAATGAAATCCAGGCAAATAACTTATGCAAACACAAGTGTCGTGAGCGAGGTTATGTTTCGGATGCACGAGTCTTAAGGATTTCTCAGGTGTGTTGCATAATACGTTCTAGTGCTCCATATATACGATTATGTTATGATCGTTCAGGTGTTTCAGATGATCTCGATGCGATGCAATGACTCGCACGCGGATAGCCGCTAAGCGAGGATGACTTATCTATATGAACGATTGTCGCTGGCATAGCCATAAAGGACGGGTTTACAGTCTCGAGACAAAAATGATATGCAACGCAGGTGGCGAGCCCCGCTACATAACACTCCATCCATAACATACGACTATACATAATGTTTCCGTTCGGATCGGACCGGTCCCAGCGCCCTGGCAATCGACCGCGGAAGCCACACAAATCTTGTGCACAAGTTGTCCGCGACATGCAAGTCTTGGGTCAATCCAGATTCATAACGATAATTCTTATTTCTTTACTGAACGAGCATTGCTCCACGAGCTGTGATTCATTGCTTTACTTAACAATATTCTCGTTCAGTATTCTACTTGACTTGATGCAATCTAAGACAATACGAGCATGAGACAATCACATAGCATGATCTGTCTTTGCATGGTCTCCCTGAGCCGTTAGATTGAGTATAAGATGAGTATCACTTTTCTGAGGTGTTGCGATGTTATCTTGCTTGACTGTCCTTGATGCAGTCCCCTAGTTCGGAAAATGTCTTGGCGACCTAACAGTCTCGAATACTTTCAATGTTCATACTTGCACGGAACAACTATTATATAGTCTTCCGGTGGTTTGGATGAAAATAAGGCAAGCTAGCATTCATTTGATATTGGCATGCAATTATGTGACAAACATAGAATCGAGACAAGAGTACAATTTAACATATAAGCAGGCAAGCATTATATTCATATGAAAACTCAACATTTACGTCAGCTCGGGCCCGAGGGTAAGCCGAGGAGTAAAACCGTAAAGGGACTTACCGAGCGACATAATCTAGGGTCGTGCAGTGTAACAAGTAAAGCAGTGAACTACGAAGAGTATAATATTCTACTCGAGGCATAGCGGGATCTAGTTGCACAAGGCAATTGTAGCATGCGAGAGTCTTTATACAGCAAAGTTTCATTTGCATGTTCTAACACAAGCAATACAAGTTGGGATTATTCCCTTAGCTAGGTGCGTTATATTCTTATTAGCATGCAGGGGTGATTCACCTAGCGACTAGCATGTATCGTTACATATTTTAAGTGTGCTGGCTAAGCAAAGACAAGTCCATCGTAGCCACCCACCTTAGCGATGATTCGCCTCGGTCGATGGATACTCCGAGCGAGTCTCTGAAAGCCTAAGCCGGAACTCCTGAAGAGCCAAGTCTGAATATCCTTTGCCTCAAATGAGTCTTCTCGCTGAAGCAAGGCGGGTCATAACGTTGCACTTTTGTCGTTTGAATCGGCAGTCCGCTTGAGCGGAACGGGTCGTTACAACCCCAACACCTTGGGGGGTGGTGGTTGCCAATATTTTGCTTTCTTGTGCAATAAATTGCTACATTCCAATAATGGGAGAAGATAATGGTAGATGATATGGGAAGATGACAACACTGAGCAAAATATCGGATACGATACAAATATGTCAAAATATACTAGAACACTTCAAAATCAGTTTCGTGTCTGTATCGTCATGTCTGTATCGCTATCACGTGCTATAAAATAAGCGGTGTGCCTTGGGGTGGTGGTGGGTGCCAATATTTTGCTTTCTTGTGCAATAGATTGCTACCTTCCAATAATGGGAGAAGAGAATGGTAGATGATATGGGAAGATGACAACACTGAGCAAAATATCGGATACGATACAAATATGTCAAAATATACTAGAACACTTCAAAATCAGTATCGTGTCTGTATCGTCATGTCTGTATCGCTATCACGTGCTATAAAATAAGCGGTGTGCCTTGGGGTG
Organism: Iris macrosiphon; assembly: GCA_036927795.1. Lineage (NCBI taxonomy): Eukaryota > Viridiplantae > Streptophyta > Magnoliopsida > Asparagales > Iridaceae > Iris > Iris macrosiphon. The sequence continues at coordinate 11,082,759 of JAYESA010000006.1, forward strand.
GTGGTGGGTGCCAATATTTTGCTTTCTTGTGCAATAAATTGCTACATTCCAATAATGGGAGAAGATAATGGTAGATGATATGGGAAGATGACAACACTGAGCAAAATATCGGATACAATACAAATATGTCAAAATATACTAGAACACTTCAAAATCAGTATCGTGTCTGTATCGTCATGTTTGTATCGCTATCACGTTCTATAAATAAGCGGTGTGCCTTGGGGTGGTGGTAGGTGCCAATATTTTGCTTTCTTGTGCAATAAATTGCTACATTCCAATAATGGAAGAAGAGAATGGCAGATGATATGAAAAAAATGACAACATTGAGCAAAATATCGGATACGATAAAAATATGTCAAAATATACTAGAACACTCCAAAATCGGTATCGTGTTCGTATTGTCGTGTATGTATCGCTATCACGTGCTATAAAATACGTGGTGTGCCTTGGGGTGGTGATGGGTGCCAATATTTTGTTTTCTTGTGTAATAAAATGTTACTTTTCAATAATGGAAGAAGAAAATGTTACTTTTCAATAATGGAAGAAGAAAATGGTAGATGATGATGATATGGGAATGTGACAACACTGAGCAAAAGTGTCTTTGGTACGTTGCTTTGGACGGTGGAGAGAGTTTGCAATGGGTGGCCTAAGACCTAGACAGGTCCCTATGTCATTTGTGGTGACAGCACACAATGAATCCATTATTGGTGGTTGGTTGGTGTAGTCTATTTGGACACTTTGATGGGGCTTTGTGTTTCCTTCCTCCTATTGGCTATGGGTAATCTGTCTTTAGAAAACAAGTAGCTGAAGTTTAAGTCCCTATCTTGGAAAATAATATGTCAATCACGTTAATTACTTTAAAAGAAGTTGGCAATTTTAAGGGTTCTATCCCTAATACAATCAATTCCTTAGTTGTTGGAAAAATCCAGACTCGATTCGAGGTGGTTGATTAGTCTGAAACGTCTTTGGAATATCGACGAGAGTTGCCACAAAGATGGAAGTAGATCGTATAAAATTATGTTTTCTTAAGTCTTATAAATAGAGACAAATTTTAAAAAAAAAAAATTAGTCCTAATATTAAAAGATATTTTTAATCTTAAATTAGATTTTCTTAGTCCTATAAATAAAGGCTAAGGGGCATACTCTTTGGCGAGTGATTATAGAGGAGATTGAACAATTTTTTTACCATATCCACCAGATGATTCGTACCAGCTCGTAGGTCCACATTTCAAGACAGGCAGAGAAAGAAAATTCGTTAGAAAGTACTCGTCTGCTTTGTTCAGGAAAATAGTCACCATTGTTGTATTTGGTGGACAATTATTGCTAGGTAAGATATTATAGGGGGATAGGATCAGGATCGGATCTAGCAGAAATGAGGCCTAAGCGATCCTAAAAATAGGGGGGCCTATGTAAAATTTAGGGGACTTCTGTAATTTTTTTGGACCTTTGTAAAAATTAAGAGGACCTTTATAAATTTGGGAACTTAATTTGTAAATTTTATTGGAGGTCTGTAAATTTTTTGGGACATTACGTAACATTTAGGTGGCATTTATAAAATTTTAGGGACCTTTGTAAATTTTAGGACCCTAGGCCCATGTCTAGGTTGTTTCGGCTTGGATTCAGTTCTGATTGGGGCTGAACGATCTCATTATAATCTTCGTGTCTTTCATACTTTAAATTTGTGAGTAATCGGTTCTTGGGATAAATAAACCAATTAGTTACATCGTATCAATGTTGTATCTTTGTGATAATATAAATCTGGATTTGTTCGGAAGAAAAAGTCACCACATGGGTATACGATGTGTTCATCTATCTTGGCTCTCGCGTAGTAGTTTTTCTAGTTGTTATATTCAGTATAATTTCTCGAGGTCTTCGATGTATCTAGAGTTTTTTTCTTTCTTTTTCTTTCTTTTTATTTATTTATTTATTTATTTATTTATTTTTATTTTATTTTTTTGATGTACCTAGAGTTTTCATTGCGCCTGTCTAACAAAGGGTGTTTAAATCCCCTTTACTAAGAACCGATCTTACTTATTGTAAGGAACTTCACTATTGTACATCATACTCGACTCAAATGCTCTAATCCGCAATTGAATCTATAAACATAACAATTGAATATGTTGTGGGAATAGGCGTAGAAAAAATCTAAACAAAAACAAGAAGATACGGTATGTCTAAGGGCGTAACTCGGATGGATTGGATCAGATTTGAGTTCAATTCGAGTCCAATTCGATGAATCATAAGCCTAGTCTGAGCCCAAGTACAACTCGGCCTCGGGTTCAACATATGTAGCCCAAGACCAAGTCCGGATTGGATCGGGTTCATCATGTTTATCGAGCTCTAATATGATATTTAAAATAATTTTAAACAAGAGTAATATTAAACACATAATCAAATAGTAATCAAGTCTCATTCATTACAAAATACAAACTAAAATGAGATTTTGGATAAGAATTTGAAGAGTTTGGATGAAGACATTTAGGGTTCAAACTTTTTATTTAAAAAATATGAAACAATATATATATATATATATATATATATATATATATATATATATATATATATATATATATATATATCGGATTTCGGATTTCGGATTCAAATATTTTAATCCGTACCCGAGTATCTTTAATCATAACCCAACTCATTAACGGGTTTACTCGATCGAGCTAGAATTTAGCCCGTCCGAATTGCACCCCTAGATATGTCGCCTAAGCCTGTCATGAGTTACGTAGTTAAAATCTATCGTTTTGCATTAAATGTTGACGACATCCCTTGAGACCCGAGGTGTTTAGCGAGCTGACCAAAATTATCTTCAAAAAGTAGGATCGTTTCTGACATTCTAATGACACTATACAAATACTAAAAATGTATTTTTTTTTACCATTACAAAAGGGACATTTTTAGGATAAAGTACAAAAAAATCTCCTTAGATTTGCGTTTTTGCAATTAAAGATATCTGGATTTAAAAAACTCTCGCATTTTATATTTGGTGCATTTTACACCCAATTTGATTTTCTGTCATTAACGGACGTCAAATTCGATGTCAAACGACTAATATACCCCTCACTAATCATAATCCTAGTCCAATTCTAATTCTAATTCTAATTATAATCACAATCATAATCCTAATCCTAACCCTCTTCCCCCCTCCTTCTTCGGCGGTGGGGGCGGCGGCGGTGGTGGGGACGGCAGTTCGGGGAGGAGAGGGGGTGAGACGCGAGGTGGAGGGGGGCTCGGGCCGAGGGGGGCCGACGTGGGGGAGCTGCGTGCCGGGGGGGAGGAGGGCTGCGCCTGGGCGGCCGCGAGGGAGCTGCGCGGGGGTGCTGCGCGCGGGGGAGGGCGGAGTATGTGCGCACGGGGGTGGCCTCGGGGGAGCTGTGCGCTCGTTGGGTCAGCCGTGGGGACGCTGTGGGAGGCGGCTGAGGGGGAGTTACGGGGAGCGCGGTGGAGGAGGGGGGGGGGAGCTGAGGGTTGGATTGGTGGTGGTGGTGATGGTGAAGGTGGTGGTGGGGGAGGGGGGGGCCGAGCACGGCGGGGAGGAGGGGAGATGCTCGGGGTGGAGGAGGAGGAGAAGGGGGAGGGGGCGCGGGGTGGAGGAGGAGGGGGGGGAGGGAGGAGGAGGAAGGAGCGGGGGGGGGGGGGGGGGAACGTAGAAGGAGAGTTTAGGGTTTTCGTTTTTTTTTTAACGATATTTTTAACAGAAAATGAATGAAAAGAATTATTTTGATCAAAAAATTTAAAAAATTTTAATTTGCTAACGAGACAAATTAAGATTTTTATTTTATTTTATTTTATCCGATATTTTTATGACATTCTAAAAATTATATTACTGCTGTTTCTAAAAAAAAAAAAAAAAAAAAAAAAAGAAAAAGAAATGAGACCTTCCGATTTTTTGGTCCTGGTGCCATCGTTCAACATGCACGTGCTCAGAAGACTTATATATAAACATAGTTCACAATTAGTGTGTGTTTAATTAGGGTTGAAGAGGAGGACATGGTCCAACTCATTCCCAAATATATGCTTATGTTTCTTATCAATCTCTTGTGACTGGAGTGTGGTGATGCTTCTTGTCGGCAAAACAACCTAACTCTCATGTCTAATTGGGTCATAAAAAATCTTTCATAACACCCAAACTCCAATGTTTTAAGTGTGTTTAGACAGATCAATCACAACTACGGAAGTGGACTTGGACACAAACTATCAAAGGTGAGGCACCACTCAAATTGGGGGAGTAACATCCCCCCTTTTTTTTTTTTTTTTTTTTTTTAAGATGTCCGACGGTACGCACATAATTTTATTCACGTTATATTATATGTTATTTGGATTTACTGTTTCAAATCTCCTCTGCAGTTTTATCTTTAGACCATCCGTCTAGCAAAAATAAGATTATATATTTTCTCATTGTCCACAACAGCCAATTTAGTTCGATACATTTTATTTTTGTTATTTTTTTTTTTTTTTACCGTAGTTTTTCTTTTTTTAGAGAAAATGATAGAATTAAGGAGATAAAATAAAGCTTTTTAATTAATATAAAATGGTTTTCTAGGAAGTAAGTTCACTAATATAGTTTTTACAAGATCTGACTCAAAACTTTGATCTTTTTCGCGAATCAATTAATCAAAAAAGATTATGATGGAAAAAGTGGGAGAAATAAAAATAGAAATATTTTTTTGGAAAAGAATGATGTTTTTTTTGTTTGGTATAAAAAAGATTGTAGAGAAAAGAAAAAGTGAAGGATTACTTTTTCCCTTTTGTGAGGTTTGTGTGTTATTACCTAATTTACTATTATACTCCAAATAAATTATATTATTTAAGAAATTGTTCAGTGAAGTTAAATAGTAAATGAGTATTTTAGCTGAAAATATAATTGCTAAATTTTGATAAAAATTCCTTTGATTGAAGGTTATATTCGGTCCAGAAGAGAGAATAATATTTAATTTTTTTGATAAAAAATTTCTTCATCAATAGAAATATTCTTAATGGTTCTTCGGTTTCTTTAGTTTGGGTCTAATATCACATGTAGTACTGTTTTTTTTTTTTCCTTTTGCAAAAGTTGTTTGGTACACCATTTTTATTTATTTATCATTTTTCTGATAAAACAATTTGCACAATCAGAGGGGACTGTTTTTACTTTCTAATTTGGGTAAGAGATGATAAAATCCAGAAATGAGAAAAAAAATAAATAAACAAACAGTATGTTATTTCGTTTTCAGCATCACAAATTTTTGCACAACATTTTAAACTTTTGCAATTCGAAGACACCTTATCAAAAATTACTTCTGCTGTAGCTCTTTTTGGATGACGGAATCATTCAAACTTCTGCAATCTAAGGGAACTATTTCCAAATTCTACTTTTACTACAGCAAGATCTCGGTGATCTCTCTGGACTATACGAATATTCGGCCTATTCGTAAATCGAAAATTTTGCTTTGAAAAATTACTTCTGCTGTAGCGTTGAAATTTTGGTGGAAGAAATTTCGTAATTCTTGCACCAAGAACATGCACCCACCAAAAGGAGGGGGCCATTCACTCCCCTCACTCTATTGTTGTTGAACGACTTGTGTTTAGAATTCCACCAAAACTTAGGTCGAGCTTACCACGTGGAAACAGTGAAGTCTTACTTTCCTCCAATAACAGTATAATATACTATTATAATATATCGTAGTATTATTGAAAAAGAACAAAATTTTATCGCTGCCATGTGATGTCGTCGACCCAGTGAATAAATTTTCTATCACTGCCTCTACTTCACACTGATGATGACTGACCAAACACTCTCATTGGTTTCTCCACCACTACCACTCCCCCACCCCCCACCCCCTGACACCTGGCCCCACCAGTGTTTCAATCAGAGATGGTCCATGTCTGCTCACTCCCAGGTGAGTTCACCTATGCAGTACACTTCCCAAGCTACCCACTATGGATGGTGGTGAGTGAGGTGAACAGAATCTCATTGACAAAATTGCTTTTTGTGTGGTGTGCTGAAAATTCTACTGCTTGTCATCACTTCTACAGAGAGAGAGGGAGAGGGGAGGGGGAGGAAGGATGTGCCAAGAAGTGTGAAGGAAGTGATATTTGTAGCCAGCAGAAGAAAAAGGTTACTCCATGACCAACTCCTCACTTCCAAGTTGTTGTTTTTTTTTTTTCTTGTGTGTAGATAGATACTTGTGATTTTGCAAAGTGCCTTAAAACTTCTCATGACCCATGCCAAGAAAATTCTCAAGAACCAAGTTTAGTTGCTCATTCTTTGTTAAAGTGGTAGGAAAGATTCTTCTATTTTTGTATTCTTGGGCTATTCTTATTACTTTTTGTGCAATTTGTGGTCCTCATATTGATGCACTGCCAAATTTAATTTTTAGTCCTTCAATGAGTTCATTCTGTGTTCATGTGGTAGGAATCTTCTTCTTCTTCTTCTTCTTCCTTCTTCTTCTTCTTCTTATAAATTGTCAAGAGGACATTGTTATAGTACACTATGATATCTTAATTTAGTACTCATATTGATACACTGTCAAATTTCATTTCCATACTTTTTAATTATTTGTCATAGATTGGAAATTTCGTTTTAGACTTTGGGTCTCATATAAGTTTCATAATTAGATCTCCGTATATACATAATTAGTGTTTGGGTCACAAAAATGTCACAAAAAATAATTTAGTGATACTTTTAAAGACACTTTTGAGACATTAGTGACATTTTGAGACCAAACAATAATTTCGTATATATCGAGACCAAAACACTAATTATAAAACCTATATGAGGCCCAAAGTCTAAATTTCTCTTTCTTTTTTTTCTTCTGAGATTTTCAGAGTGAACCCATTTTTTTTTTTTTTTGAATTCCAACTTAAAAAAAATTATATCTAGAAAATTTGATTTGTGTGTTTTTTTAGCTTCAGTCATATGGCTGGATATTCTTTCGTGTTTGTCTGCCTGAAATTCTTATGACATCTTTAATTAGTAGTAGTTATGAAGTGAGGTTCACATGAATGTCCTTTTGTTTCATTTCATGGCCACTTTCAGTGTGTATATGTTAACTTGAAATAGTTTTATGAGAAATATATAACATATTAACGATCTAATTAAATTGCACTGTAGAGTTCCAAATTATATATATATATATATATATATATATATGAGGTTTAGAAACGGCTCAAAATTGAGCCGTCTAAGTCGTTTATAAATATTCCACTAACTATTTTTAAAATTAACTATTATTTAACTACCTAATATTATTTCATTACATCTAAACAATTCTAACTTAAGTGGTTAAGATGAGATGTATTTTTCTTTGTTGTTTGAATTCGATTTCTAGGAACGACAATATTTATAATAATTTTATATTTATATTTTTTAACATTTTTTTTTACTTACGTGCAATGTACATGCACGTTACTAGTATATATATAGTCGTGGAGAGAAAGAAATCGATGTATTTTTGAGTGTCTTTTTCTCAGTATTTTGCTGCACAAAGAAATATAAATGTTGATATAGATATCCTAGATTCCAAATGACCTAATTTATAATCTGGGCTGGATCATAGTTGTAATGTTGGTGTTCATTTATAATAGTTTATTTACCTTCTTCGAAATAATATATATATATATATATATATATATATATATATATATATATAGTTGACAGTTATCATAAACTATTGTCGGATAATATAAATACTTAATACATGTTGGGGCGTTCTTCAGTAGCGCAGCAGCTGATGGCTAGAAGAAGATTCAAGAAGCCGACCTAGAAAATTTTGGGATAAAAGCTTTGTTGTTGTTGTAGTAGTATATCCAATTTTTATATGTTGATCACTTGATGTTGATATTATAGCAAATTCTGCAAGCACGTTGTTAATTCTTAGCACATTTTCTGTTTTTGTTTCTGTTTCAGTGTACATTCTTCAGTTGATCAAAAGCTACAGTTGCAATGGGGTCGAGGTCCTACTCGAACCTCCTTGACCTGGCAACGGGGAACACCGCCAGCATCGGCCACGTCGGCAAGCGGCTCCCGAGAGTCATGACGGTGGCCGGCATCATCTCTGACCTCGACGAGGAGAGGTCGAACAGCGTCGCTTCCGACACGAGCTCGAACGGGTCCCCGCAGCGCATCATCATCGTCGGCAACCAGCTCCCCCTCCGCGCCCACCGCCGGCCCGACGACGCCGGGTGGGACTTCAGCTGGGACGAGGACTCGCTCCTCCTCCAGCTCAAGGCCGGCCTCAAGGAGGTCGAAGACGGGCTCGGGGACGACGTCGAGGTGGTCTACATTGGCTGCTTGAAAGAGGAGATCGACCCGAAGGAGCACGACGAGGTCTCGCAGACCCTCCTCGACACCTTCAAGTGCGTGCCGGCATTCCTCCCCGCCGACCTCTTCCCGAAGTTCTACCACGGCTTCTGCAAGCAGCACCTCTGGCCCCTGTTCCACTCCATGCTCCCCCTCTCCCGCGACCTCGGCGGCCGCTTCGACCGCTCCCTCTGGCAGGCCTACGTCTCGGTCAACAAGATCTTCGCGGACAAGGTCATGGAGGTCATCAGCCCGGACGAGGACATCGTCTGGGTCCACGACTACCACCTCATGGTCCTCCCCACCTTCCTCCGGAAGAGGTTCTGATACTATGAAACAAATCAACAATATTGATTTTATTACTGGATGATATATGAATCAATACAACTCGTGAATATATATATATATATATATATATATATATATATATATATATATATGGAATAGGAAAATATATATATACTTGTAAGAGAAGGAATCTAATCATAAATCTAATTAATCTTAACAGATTCAATAGGCTCAAGCTCGGGTTCTTCCTCCACAGCCCCTTCCCTTCCTCCGAGATATACCGGACCCTCCCGGTCCGAGACGAGCTCCTCCGGGCCCTCCTCAATGCCGATCTCGTCGGCTTCCACACGTTCGACTACGCGAGGCACTTCCTGTCCTGCTGCAGCCGGATGCTCGGCCTCGCGTACAAGTCGCAGAGGGGCTACATCGGGCTCGAGTACTACGGGAGGATCGTCAGCATCAAGATACTCCCGGTGGGGATACACATGAGCCAGCTCGAGAACGTGCTTGATCTCCCCGAGACCGAGGCGAAGGTCGCCGAGCTGAAAGAGCGGCTCAGGGGGCAGAAGGTGCTGCTTGGAGTCGATGACATGGATATATTCAAAGGCATCAGCTTGAAACTCTTGGCATTGGAGCAGTTGCTTGTCCAGAATCCGGAGTGGAGAGGGAAGGTGGTTCTGGTGCAGATTGCGAACCCGGCGAGAGGCCGTGGGAGGGACGTGGAGGAGGTGCAGTCGGAGACGCACTCAACCGCCACGAGGATCAACGAGACGTTCGGGAGGCCCGGGTACGAGCCGGTGATCCTCATCGACACCCCGCTCCAGTTCTACGAGAGGATCGCGTACTACGTCATGTCCGACTGCTGTCTCGTGACCGCGGTGAGGGACGGGATGAACCTCATCCCGTACGAGTACATAATCTGCAGGCAGGCCAATGAGAGGCTCAACAGGATTCTGGAGGACTCGGACGTGTCCATGCCCAAGAAGAGCATGTTGGTCGTGTCGGAGTTCATCGGTTGCTCCCCTTCGCTCAGTGGAGCCATTCGTGTCAATCCGTGGAACGTGGACTCGGTCACGGAAGCGATGGACACGGCCCTGGCAATGAGGGACCCCGAGAAGCAGTTGCGGCATGAGAAGCACTATAGGTATGTTAGTACACACCATGTCGGATACTGGGCGAGGAGCTTCTTGCAGGACCTGGAGAGGACGTGCCGGGACCACGCGAGGAGGAGGTGCTGGGGAATCGGGTTCGGGCTCGGGTTCAGGGTCATCGCTCTCGATCCCAACTTCAGGAAGTTATCGGTAGATCATATAGTTTCGGCATACAGGAGGACCAAGAACCGAGCCATACTTCTGGACTACGACGGCACGATGATGACTCGAACGTCCATCAACAAGACCCCGAGCCCTGAGGCTCTAGGAATTCTGAACAGCCTGTGCCGCGATCCGAAGAATGTAGTGTTCCTGGTCAGTAGCACTGATAGGGAAACTCTCAGCAGGTGGTTCTCTTCCTGCGAAAAACTTGTACTTGCTGCAGAGCATGGCTACTTCATGAGGTAAAATTGTCTATACTTGTGATTTTTTGATCTACATTGTCATGTTATGTGTACAAAATTTCAAATATATAGATAGTCTGGATATATAATCAAGACTAATACAAAAATCACAATATGACTGCTATGCTATGTTGCCCGGATACGGACACGATACGGATACAAACATATTTAGATAAGTGCGATAAACTTGCTGCGGGGCATGGCTACTTTATGAGGTAAGATGCCTTTAGTTGTTATTTTTGATCTACATTGCCATGTTAATTCTACAAAATTTCGAAAATATAGATAGTCTGGATAATCAAGACTAATACAGCAATTACAATATGACTGGGGTATGCTTTGTTGCACGGATACGAACAAGATACGGATACAAACATATTTCGATAAGTGCGATAAACTTGTACTTGCTGCAGAGCATGGCTACTTTATGAGGTAAAATTGTCTTGTGATTTTTGATCTACATTGCCATGTTATTTCTACAAATTTTTGAATACATAGATAATCTGGATATTCAAGACTAATACACCAATCACAATATGACTAGTGTGCTATGTTGCACGGATACGGACACGATACAGATACAAATATATTTAGATGAGTGCGAAAAACTTGTACTTGCTGCAGAGCATGGCTACTTTTATGAGGTAAAATTGTCTCTATTTGTGATTTTTGATCTACATTGCCATGTTAATTCTACAAAACTTCAAATATATAGATAAGTCTGGATAATCAAGAGTAATACAGCAATCGCAATATGACTGGTATGCTATGTTGCACGGATACGGACACGATACGATACGGATACAAACTTATATAGATCAGTGCGAAAAACGTGTCCTTGCTGCAGAGCATGGCTACTTTTATGAGGTAAAATTGTCTCTACTTGTGATTTTTGATCTACATTGTCATGTTAATTCTACAAAATTTCGAATATATAGATAGTCTGGATACGGACATGATAAGGATACAAACATATTTAGATAAGTGCGAAAAACTTGTACTTGCTGCAGAGCATGGCTACTTTATGAGGTAAAATTGTCTTTACTTGTGATTTCTGATCTACATTGCCATGATAATTCTACAAAACTTAGAATATATAGATAAGTCTGGATAATCAAGACTAGTACAGCAATCACAATATGACTGGTATGCTATGTTGCACGGATACGGACATGATAAGGATACAAACATATTTAGATTTTGATCGACATTGCCATGTTATTTCTACAAAACTTCGAATATATAGATTGTCTGGATAATCAAGACTAATACAACAATCACAATATGACTGGTATGCTATGTTGCACGGCGAGACGGATACAAACATATTTAGATAAGTGTGAATCACCTATATGTTGTACGAATACAGACGTGGATATAATTAGTACTCTTAATTTCAGGGAAAAGCCAGACATGGAATGGGAAACATGCGTGCCCGTAGTTGACTTCGACTGGAAGCAGATTGCCGAACCTGTCATGAAGGTCTACACAGAGACAACAGATGGTTCAACTATAGAGGCTAAAGAGAGTGCTCTTGTCTGGCATTACCAGTACGCTGATCCAGATTTTGGAGCATGCCAAGCTAAAGAACTCTTGGATCATCTCGAAAGTGTTCTTACCAATGAGCCTGTGTCCGTGAAGAGTGGCCAACATTTTGTGGAAGTCAAACCACAGGTAAGTTAAAGTAAATTCCTTCTGATATAAAGCATCTAAGTCGAACAGACAGAGATATGACACGACACGGTTAGGACACAACGTCTATTTTGGTGTGTCCTAGTATCTTTAGAGTATCCAAGTTGTGTCTGATATGTATTCAATATATTTAGAGTGGCCAACACTTAGTAGAAGTCAAACCACAGGTTAGTGTAAAATCCTTCTGTATACAAGCCTTCTACAATCAGAACAGGGTCAACTATAAAGCATCTATGTCGAAAGTAGAGTACTTCTATTAAGTCACAATACCTTATATTTATGTTGTTAATTCTTGTACGGAGAATGAATAGAAATATATGGAACATAATCGAATATAGAACTTTATAATAATTTTAGAAATAACTTGAATATTGAACTCAATAATAATTTTAGAAATAACCTTCTTATTTTGTTTTGTCATAATGGATTTTGGAGTATCTGAGTTGTGTCCGATACGTGCCCAACATGGCAAGTGTCACATTTTTGGAGTGTTCGTGCTTCTTGTTGGAGCATGAGAAAACTCTATATAAAAGAATTGACATTGTTTTTCTTGCTAGCTGGCTACATGAGTAAACCTGCTATGTTTTCGTCATTTCGTCAAGTTCCTAATCAAGGTAGCTAATGAGCATGTGAGGGTCATGCAATAAAACCCAGACAGCATAGTTAGCGAGTAGCTAGACTACCTTTTGGCTATGCAGTCTAAATTTATGCAATCAAGTACACTCTCTAACTCCAAGTTAGTGCATTTATATTCACCCTTTGGTTTAATCACTAGGCTGCATGGACAAGGATACAACACAACATAGTAAGGACACTGACATCTATTTTGCAAGGTTTGCGGTATCGGAATCGGACACTTCCTATGAGTATCGGGATCAATGGTATCGGCAATGACTGTTTCAGATTGAAGTATCGATTTTTTTGGTATCAGAAAGCAAATAGTTATGAATAAATTATTAATTTTAGAAAAAATATTTTATACATTTAGACATTATTTTTAGTATTTTCTGTGTTGTTTCTTAGTAGTTTTAAAATTGAATGAAATAATAGTTATCCTTTCTGATTGGTTTACTTGCGATAGATAAGTTTTATTTTTGTTACATGTTTTTACAACTTTACTATGCTTTTACATCATTGGTGATTTGTCTTTTTCATTCAATTTGTTTTTGCCGAATTGGCTAGAAAAGAGACCTCCAATGTCGGTATCGGTCAGTATCGATATCGTCGGTATTGGATTGGGACATACCAAACTGTATCGGTTTCGTCCGTCTCGGATAGTTATCGGACGACACCGCAAACTGTGCTATTTTGGTGTGTCCCAGTTCCTTTAGAGTATCCAAGTTGTGCCTGATATGTATCCGACATGACAGCCTGAAATCTTGGAGTGTTCTTGCTTCCTAGGCATGATCTGTCATAGACATGAATGCATGTAGTTTCCTGTCACAAATTGTATCATCTTTTACCGATTAATCTGATACAAGCTTGCACTGACACGTATAAGCCATATGACCCAATGCAGGGTGTTACCAAGGGCCTTGTGGCCGAGCGTCTTCTTGCAACAATGAGAGAGAAGGCCATGCTACCCGATTTTGTTCTGTGCATTGGCGACGACAGGTCGGACGAGGACATGTTCGAGGTGATCACCGGAGCGACGGCCGGGCCTTCCATGTCTCCAGCTGCGGACGTCTTCGCGTGCACGGTCGGGCAGAAGCCGAGCAGGGCCAAGTACTACCTGGAGGACAAGGGGGAGATCGTCAACATGTTGCGAGGCCTCGCCGCAGCTTCGGATCAGACTGCACGGACTGCTTCGGCTTCTTCTCAAAGTTCCCAGTGACATGCTTAGTTATCTGAGGTCAAGCTGTTGCTTTCTCTTGTGTACATTCCTCTGGCTAGTACTACTTAGAGGTTGCAAGTGTGCCAGTCATTTATGGTAATACTCTACCAATTTAGATTTGTGCTGATATTTCTCAACAGCACAAGTACTGTATGCTTTGTTGAAAAATAATTTAAATTAGAATTTGTTATAAATATCGCTCTCCTGTGGGATCAAACCTACCCAATCAGAAAAAATGTTTCCATCTTAACCACACGAGTTAGATGTGATTAATATTACGTAGTTAAACAATTAGTTAGAATTTAGATAATTTTGATTGCTTTCAAAGGTGAAGTATTATGTTTCTGCTCAAATGCCTTCATCTAAGCTATTTTTGTGTAAATCATACGTTGGTAATGTGTACACTGTTAGAATGTATAGTTCTTCTTTGCAATGAAACTATGGTCTTCAGTGTCGGAGTCGTATCGGAACGCGGTGGGGGGGGGGGGGGGGGTGTTGAATCGATTGGTTTTGACCGTTTTCGGCTCTTCGGTATAGGTTGTCGATATTATTATGCAGTAAAACCAAAGGTTCGCGGTATCGGAATCGGTAATGGACCCTTTCTATGAGTATCAGGATTGGCGGTATCGGAAGCATTGGCGGTATCGGAAGTATCAATGGTTTCAGATCGGGATATCCGATTTTTTGGTATTGAAAAGCAAATAATTATTAATAAACTTAGAGAAAATATTTTAGATATTTAGGCATAATTTATGTATTTTATATTTTTTTTTCATTGTACTTTTGAAAGTGAATAAAATAATAGTACCGTGATGATTGGTGATTGGCTTACCTATAATAGATAAGTTTTTTTCATTTACATTCTTTTACAATCTTACTATATTTTTACATTCTTGCTTATTAGTCTTTTTCGTTATAATTTTCTTTGCCGAATTGACTTGGAAAGAGATCGTCAATGTGTGTAGCGGTCACGGTCAGTATCGATATCAGATCGGGACATACCAAATCGTATTTGTATCGGCTATATATGATCGATATCGACCGATACTGTAAACTATGAGTAAAACTTATGCCGGATAAGATTTAAATCTGGATGGCTTCGATACCATGTCAGAGACCCGATCCTATACCCAGGGGCGGAGCTACCCCTGGGCACGGCCGGACTGTAGCCCGTCCCAAAATGTTGAATTTTTTAAAATGTTTCTTTAGTTGTGTTTTATTTTTATTTTGTTTGAATTTAAAGTATGCAACAATTAAATGATAAATAAATTATCAAAAAATTGATATTTTAGACGGTGCGATGCTAGTGCCATCGTGCCATTTAAACTATACATAAAGTTCAGCTCTTCCTAATTTCAGAGGCTAGCTCCGCCACTGCCTGCACCAAAATTTTAAAATCACGAAAAACATTGAGGATTATATATTTATATTATTATAATTAGAGATAAACCATGGCTTATTGGTTTCTGATGAATTGGTGGATGCATGAAACATCTTAATGGAACCTTGATCAAAGATCAGTAGGTGATCTCTGGAAGATGAGCATCAAATGTCACTACATTGTGCTGACATTAGTGGGCATTGACTCTTTGCAGATGCCTCTTCCAATCTTATCTTCCTTTTCCTGGATCCTCACTTGACTTTGATGTTATTTTCCAAAAGAGAATATTGTTCTTTATTTTTATTTTTTCCTTTTCTAATGGCTTAAGTCTTACTTATGCGTGTCATTAAGAGAATGAGCATCAGATGTGTTAAAGCGCGAATGCAGATTTTTCTCGTACAATGGATGCTTAAGAAAACGATGTTGGAATCAAGTTTTAACAATTTGAGTTGGAATTTAACATTCCCTCCCTCTTCGTAAAGATACGGACCGATTTCGCAACGATGGAATGTATATTTTGTTTACTGAATTATAATTTTTTTGACAACTCTATATATCCGTACGGCACATAGAAACATTTTCAACGTAAATTCGAATTTGTACTTTCTCTCTCTCCCTCCATCTAGACAAATGTTCTTGTTCGATAATGCCAAATGTCAATTATAAATCCATACTACTATATAATAAGAAAAAATAGCTCTATTGTTATTTTTTTTTTCTTTCAAATATATTGTTACCTAACTTTACTAATTAAAGTTGCTCAATAAATTTAATGATGACAGCTAGATAATTATGTATAGAATTTTATTAAAAAGAAATAAGGAGATAGATTCTGTAAAATATTGTCAATTTCTCTTAGAATTCTATAAGATATTGATCATTTCTCATGGACATGAGCGGAGCTACATAGACAAATATGGGGACCGCTACTCCCCACAAATTTGTTTATATATAGATTTTTTTTTTTAATTACTCTTATTTGTTTATTAAATTAGCATCTATTTTCTTAAATTTTAGTATTTTTAAAATTTTTAGCTAGCCATATTCTATTTTTTTCTTAGATATGTTCCCACAACTTAAAGAAAAGAAGAAATAGATCCAAATTTATGTTATAGAATTTTAGACCCTACTAAGTGGAGTGGCTAGTTCTGCCTCTACTCGTGGTGGACATCTATTGCAAATACTCCATAAGGAATTTCCTATTTGCATTGGAGTATATTACCATCTGTGTAGTAATGTTACGTTGTGTTGGCGGCAAAATTTCAACAGTCAAAACAACATGCTTTTTTGTCTGTAGGACTGTTAAAATTTTGTCATTTCAGACTGCAGAAATTATGATGTCTCTTGATAAATCTTGTAGCGCCACTTAGCATTGTCCTTTTTTTTAATGTTATTGCACTTTTTAAAGTTAAGGACTTTAAACTGTTCGAGCAAACTATCATAGCATGCTATTCTTTCGGGGCTAATTAGCGTTTAGACCATGGATTTTATATCAGCTTAGAGTTTAAGTCATGACATGTCCAAATGAAAAGTTTAGACCGTGATTTTTTTCATTTTTGGTTTCCTTTTTCCATTATATTCTCTTTGCAACATGTGTTGATTGTTGTCGTTGTACACTTGTTATGGATATAATGAAAAAAAAAAAAAAAAAAAAATTTAGAGTTCAAACTTTCTAATTGAACATGTTAGGACTTAAACTATAATCTGGTATAGAATTCAAGGTCTAAACACTAATTAGTTCTATTCTTTCTGACGTTGAGAGAAAAAAATGAAGGATTGAGATGCATGTAATCCAACGAGCTTTTGATAGACGAGTTTTAAAAATTAGGAACTCTGTAGGATTTTTGATTAACAAAACCCTATACAATTTTGACTGCTGTGCTGTAGTTATGTTGTTATTCAAGACGAAGAATATTCAATTAATCAATATTCAGTGGTGCAAATCCCACTTAAGCATACTGAAAATCCAAAGTTCAGTAATCAGGTTAAATACGAGTAGACCTGATACTAAAAATAAATGAAGGTCTAATCTCATATAATTGTTTTTTAATAATTTTTTTTGGAAATTAAATTATCCAAAATTAATATCAACTAAGAAAAATAAATCAACTACATTATCTTTCATATTAAAATAATATTCGGCTTAAAAAAATAAAATAAAACAAACAAACATCTTCGCTATCTTCAGATTAAGAACGTTCTTCTGGCATTCATAATTACAAATTCATCAATCAAATTGTTTATAATCAATACATTCTAAGAACACATTTTCAATAAAAATAAAAAATAAAATTAGAGCTAGCACATTTATTCTTTCTTTCTATATGGTTGATCACATGTATATATAGCTTTAATAATTTCAACTTGAAAAAATTTCTTTCGGTTGATGCGAAAGTCATTACTATTGTCAAAGAATTCTATAGACAATGTTTGTAGTAGGATAAGAATTAATTTTTTTCATAAAATTTAATATCTCAAGTGCTTGGATGTCTTTTGGTAGAAAATGTCATAAAATTTATACATCCTCAAACAATTTATCTCCATCAATATCAGAGCAATCACCATGTCTCAAAGTGCTTTCGATACAGCTATTTTAAAGAATAAGGAATGTTGTAGGAAGGTTTGCTTTTTTAAAGAATAAGGAAGGACAACCATTTTGGATGAGATATGAACTATCATCTGTCCTATAATTATATTTTTAAATCTTCTAAAACAGTTGGACCATCAAAATAATAATTAGAATAATAATTATAACAAATTAATAGTTGGTTCTGCCAAAAGTTTAATTTTACTAATTTATTTCTATACGTAGTTATATATAAATAAATATAAAATATATAAAATATTAATATAAATAAATTTGAGGCCTATAAATTCGGGAGGTCTAGTGCTATCGCACGCATCCATTGCACTCAAAGTCGGTCCTGAGATTTAGAGGGTCATGTTCAAAAATTGAAAATGAGGCCCTATTTTATGTGAACATAAATAAAAGAAAATAAATACCTGAAAAATATAACTCAAAATTTCAAAAACTCCATCTATCTATCTCTCTGGCGTCCTCCAAACCGCCAAAACCTTCTAACAATTTATGAGTACAAATCTTAAAAAACAAATAAATAACAAAATAACCAACACAAAAAAAAAAAAAAAAAATTATCACCGAAAAACTGTCCTCTTTGCATTTTTAGACGCAAAATCATTGATTTAGGTTTGAATATCAACATTACAAAGAAAAACATTCTCAATAGATAACAAAGCTAATCAAAAATGTGTTACTCACCTAAATAAAAAATAATATATCTAAAAAGTATTCCAAAAAAAATTAACCAAACACACAAATTTTACCTAAATCAAAATTTTAACCAAACAAAGAAGTCTTCTAACTATGATGTGCCTTCTCTTTGGAGTGGAGGCATGAAGCAGCAGGAGAAAGGATTATGGAGTCTTCCTCAAATACTTTTGTTTCAACTTTCAATGGAATAGCAGGTGTTTGGACGATCCGGCGATCAAAGCACTGGAGGAATCTGGAGGTTGGCTTGGCTTGAGAGAACAAATCTAGAGGATATGGAATATGGATATTGTTGTGCTGCCGGTGCATGGTTCTCATCTGGTTGGAGATTTATGAAGGAAGGAGAGGAAAGGCCAAGAGGAAGGCTTTCCACATTTTGGAATCCTAACAGCCGTCCAAAATTCGGAGATGATGGCGGCTGGCGGCTGAACATTTACTTTCTTCATTAAAACCTAACAGCCTTGTTTGTTCTTTCTTCTTTGGAACCAAATAATTTTGCATGATTGGAGGCTGAATTTTTTTTTTTCCTCATTGGAAACCTAACAATCTGGCTGCTATAAATTAATGGTTGGCCAGTTGGATCAACTTGAGCCCTCTCAGAACTTCGAATTTATGTAAAAAAATGGCTGATGCCTCTTAAAAAAAATAAAATAAAAAAAGACTAATACATATGTGCAAGTAGAAGAATATATGGGCCCTTTCTATTAGGATGCCTCTTAAAAAAATGGCTGGCGGCTGATGCCTCTTAAATAAAAAAAAGAAAAGAAAAAAAGACTATATACGTATGTGCAAACTTTTACCTAAAGCCAGTGGAGTAGGTTTGGATGCCTCCAATTCTCACATTCAAAACCCAACATGTGTATAAACTTCATGATTTAGCTTCTCCCAATTCTCATATTCAAAACCCTAATATTTGCATCAACCTTTTATTTTGTTCCCTATCGATGTGATGTGATGCTATAGATGTCTGCAATAATAACAGGGAATAATAACAGGTATAACATTTCTGGCTGGACGGAAGTCTCGGAATCAAATCGCGGAAGAGGTGTAGCAGCGGTTGGCCAAAATGGCATGCAACACAGCGTGCGTAAAGTTCCGTGCGTATCGTCGGACATCTCAAAGAAATTAGAGGAAACCTACTCCACTGGCTTTAGCATTTGACAAAACCATACCGAAACGATGCCGATATTGGAGGTATCTTTTTCGGTCAATTTGACAAAAAAATTGAACGATAAAGACCAATCGGCAAGGGTGTAAAAGTATAATAAAGTTATAAAAACATGTAAAAGAAGATAACTTATTGCATTTAAACCAATCTGCAAGGGTGACCACTATTTCATTAACTTTCAAAGCTACAAAGAAACAATAATAAAAATACTTAAAATTATACCTAAATGTATAAAATATTTTTTTCTAAAACTTTAATAATTTATTAATCATTATTTGCTTTTCGATACCAAAAAATTCGATACTCCGATCCGAAACTGTCAATACCGTCAATTCCGATACTCATAGGAACAATCTGGCACTGATTGTGATACTGAAACTGCTATCCTTAATTTCAACATGCAGGAAATTGACATGGACAGGGACAAATACATACAGATGGGGTTATGTCACATTAATAGGCAATGACTGATACTGTGGTAGCTCTCTATTAACTCCCTTCCCCAAACTAGAATTTCTCCTGATCTATTTTGCTGGTGCTTTTAATCTTTATATGGTAACTTCTGACATTTTGATTGTTTGAAGTTCTTTTCAATAAGTTTCTTTTGGTTGATCAGTCGCCTTTATTTTGCATAACCATATATTCTAAGTAGGTGATATCCCTTGTGTATTTCATGATGTCTCAGCTTACCAATCCCTCTTTCTCATCCTCTTCATATTGTTTATACTTATAATCATGTGAGATGTTAAACTTGTAGCTGCGTGGGCAGCATACCATACTATTATTTAACCGTCGTCACAATTCTGAAATTTTGGTACAGTGGTGTGGAGTCATATTTGTTGGGGTATTTACAGATACCATTTTACTAGAATTGAGATAGCTTGTCCTCTTAACAAGGAGGCTAGTTTGATTGGAAGTTTAGCTCATCCGATGAACACGGAGGTTATGATTCCACTTTGTAGAATACAAAGATAACACAAAAAATATTTAATTTTAGGGGCTGAATAGAATCACCTTGTTTCTTTGCTTGCTTGAATTTTTTTTTTCATCCACCTTACTTCAACCATTTGCTTACATAGCTATATATATAGGGCTCAAGATACATCAAGAGCAATGAACATGACTCTTAGTTTTCCTAAATACATTTATGCATGCAACAATGAACTTGATTATTCCTAGATTCATTCATGCATAGATTCATCTAGACATGCAACAATGAATTTGGTTTACATTTCCAACAATGCCTCCCGTAAACCAAATTTGTTTTTGACTCCTAAAGCTTCAAAATTTCTTCTGAATACTTGTCCTCCTAGAGGTTTTGTAAACACATCTGCAAGTTGATCTTCAGTTCTGCAATATTCAATGTTAATTTCATCTTCATGAACAAGTTCCCTTAGGAAGTGAAATCGCATGCGAATATGTTTTGTCCTTCCATGTAGGACTGGATCCTTTGAGACAGATATAGCTGATTTGTTGTCACAACAAATTGTTGTTGGTCCTTTTTGCTTGAACTTCATGCTTTCTAAAACACCTTTTAGCCAAATACTTTGACATGCTGTAGAAGATGCAGCAATATACTCTGCTTCTGTGGTAGAAAGTGCCACAATTGGTTGCTTCTTTGAACTCCATGAAATTGCTCCGCTGCCAAGGTTGAAGACATAATCAGAAGTGCTTCGAGAATCTTCAATACTTCCTCCCAAATCACTGTCAATAAAACCGACAAGTTTGACAGGAACATTAGCTTGATAGTAAATGCCATAGTCAGTAGTTCCCTTGACATATCGTAATATTCTTTTGGCCGTTTTCCAGTGATTTGAATAAGGCTTCTCCATGAACCGGCTCACCAGACTTACTGCATACACAATGTCTGGTCTTGTGGCAGTCAAATACATCAAATTTCCTACTAAGCTTCGGAACATAGTGGAATTAACAAGCTTGCCTTCACCATCTTTACTTAATTTCATTTCAGGTAAGCATGGAGATGAGACAGGATTTGCATTCTCCATATTAAACTTCTTCAAAATTTCTTTTGCATAGCTTTCTTGTGAAATGAAGATACCTTTCTTGGATTGATGAGCCTCAATACCAAGAAAATGATGTAGTTCTCCCAAGTCAGTCATTTCAAATTCTTTCATCATGGAAAGCTTGAATTCCCTCAACATTTCCATATTGTTTCTTGTGAAGATAAGATCATCAACATAAAGACTTACTATAATAAAGCTTCCATCTGGTTTTTCTTTGGTGTAAAGAGTATGCTCATATGGACATTTATGAAATTCATGCTTCTCAAAGTATAAGTTGATACGACTGTACCAAGCTCTTGGAGATTGTTTAAGGCCATATAAAGCTTTCTTCAATTTGTAGACTTTGTCTTCTTCTCCTTTCTTCACAAAACCAAGAGGTTGCTCAAGATAAATCTCTTCTTCAAGGATGCCATTTAAGAATGCCGACTTCACATCCATTTGGAATATTTTCCAACTGTTTTGAGCTGCAAGAGATACCATTAGTCTAACAGTTTCAATTCTGGAAACAGGTGCAAAAACTTCTGTGTAGTCTTCTCCTTCCTTCTGCTTGTATCCTTTTGCTACGAGCCTTGCTTTGTACTTGTTGGTTGAGCCATCAGGATTCTTCTTGATTTTGTACACCCATTTTACACCAATGGGAATCTTGTTTGGTGGAAGATCTGTGAGCTCCTACGTATCATTCTTCTCAATAGACTTTATCTCCTCCTTCATTGCTTGCCTCCAAGTTTCTTCCTTATTTGCATCTTCAAATAAAATTGGATCTTCTCCTGCAAAGAAAGCAAAATAGACAGTATCATTTGATTCAACTTGCTCAGTTGAGTCATACAATTCTTGTATACTTCTCATTTTTCTAGAAGGTCTTTGATGCACATCTTCTCTTGGTAAAGTTGGAGATACAGTTTCATTTTGAAAGCCAACTTCTTCATCTTTTTGTATGGGAGTATGAGTTGTACTTATATCACCTTCATAGGTTGAAGCTTCGTCAAATCGAACATCTCGACTGATTATTATCTTCTTTGTTGCTGGATTGTATAACTTGTAGGCTTTGCTTCTTTCACTATAGCCAACAAATATACACTTTTCTGTCTTGTCATCAAGCTTGGACCTTATAGCATCAGGAATGTGTGCATAGGCAGTACTTCCAAAGATTCTTAAGTGTTGAACATTTGGCTTCAATCCGTACCATGCTTCATGAGGTGTGATGTTCTGTAGACACTTTGTTGGTGATCTGTTTATCAAGTAAACAGCACAAGAAACAGCTTCGGCCCATAGAGCTTTGTCCAGTTTTTTTTCTACTGAGCATGCACCTCACCATGTCCATAATGGTGCGGTTCTTTCTTTCACAAACACAATTTTGCTGTGGTGTATATCTGGCAGTTAGTTGATGCTTTATTCCATGATCTCTACAAAATCTTTCAAATTCATTTGGAAGATATTCACCACCACGATCGATTCTTAATGTTTGAATATGAAGTCCGAATTTTTTTTCAACTTCAGCTTTGAAATATTTAAAGGCTTGGAAAGCATCAGATTTTTCTTTGAGCAAATAAATCCATACTTTTCTTGAGTAATCATCAATGAAGGAGATGAAATATCGATTACCTCCATGAGATGTAACTTGCATTGGTCCACATAAGTCTGAATGAACAAGTTGAAGTGGCTTCTTGGCTCGCCATGTGGACTGCAATGGGAATGAAGATCTATGAACCTTCCTGATTTGGCAATCTTCACAGACATCATCAGAAGAATAGATTTGGGGCAGCCCTTTGACCATCTTCTTTGTCACTAATTGTTTCAAGCTTCCATAATTCAAATGACCAAACCTGTCATGCCATAGTTTGGAGCTTCCACTATCAACACTACTGAAACATGACAAGTTAGTGGATTGTAGTGTTAGTGGAAACAGATTATTTTCTGCGATAGCAATTTTTGCAACAAGTTGACCGTTCTTTGACAAGAAACAAGCATTGCTTCGAAAATGAATGCCAAAACCCTTTTCTTAAGAGATGACCGGCAATTAGGAGATTGCATTTTAGCCCTGTGATGTAGTATACATCTTTCATCTTCTCGATATCTCCAGATTTTGTTTTGAAAGATATTTCACCAACTCCTTCTATTTTGTATGCTCTGTCATCACCAATCTTCACTTGGCCACGGTCAGATTTTGTTAAGTTTGTAAATAAATTTTTATTTCCTGTCATATGCTTGCTAGCACCACTATCAAGATACCACAAATTATCCAAGTTATCACCTTGACAAGCAAGCAACAAAGTATCTTGATGGTTACTTTGTGCTTCATGTACGTAACCCGCTTCTTTTTTCTTGTCATCCTCTTGCTTATACCAGCATTCATTGATTGTGTGACCTGGTTTGTGGCAATGGTAGCATTTAATGTAGCCATGACCTCTTCCTCTTTGATGACCACGACCTCTTCCTCTTTGTGATCCTCTTTGTGGGTATCTGGAGTTGGAATTTTCTTCTTCTTCATTTTGGTTATTGCTTGAATAACCCTTTCCTTTGCTATGAAAATTTGAACTTCGCCCTCAAAAATTCTTGCCTCTTCCGCGTCCACGGTTCTGAGAAGAACCACGGCCTCCCGTAGACATGACATTGAATTTGAGAGCTTGATCAGGCTGGGAAGAGACACTTTGCGGACATCTTTTGTTAATCCGAAATTCATGAGCTTCTAATCTTCCTTGTAAACTTTCCAAAGACAGAGATGCAAGATCTTTAGTTTCTTCAATGGCAACTACAACATGATCATATTTGCTTGGTAGACTTCGAAGAACTTTTTCAACAACTTTTTGAGTTTCTAAAATTTCTCCATTTGAACTCATTTGATTCATAATAGAGTTCACTTTAGTAAAATATTCTTCAATCTTTTCATTATCTTTTATTTCTAGCTTCTCAAATTCAGCCCTTAGAGCTTGCAAGCGTATTTTTTTAACTTGATCTTGGCCAGAATATGCTATCTCAAGAGTTGTCCACGCCTCCTGGGAGCTTTTTGCCTTGGATATTCTCTCATAGACTGGAATTTCAATTGCTTGATAGATTTGGAAGAGCGCCTTCTTGTCTTTTTGTCTCTTTTCCTTCAACACTTTTTTTTGTGCTTCGGATAGTTGACCTTCATTTGTTGGTTGCTCTACTCCTTCTTCAACGGCACGCCATAGATCTTGAGATTCAAGACATAGCTTCATGAGATTGCTCCAATAATCATATTTTTCTCCATTGAAGCGAGGCACAAGAGAGACAAGGTTGCTGTTTGAGGTGGACATTTTTTTTTAGGCTCTGATACCAATTGTTGGGGTATTCATAGATACCACTTTACTGGGATTGAGATAGCTTGTCCTCTTAACAAGGAGGCTAGTTTGATTGGAAGTTTAGCTCATCCGATGAACACGGAGGCTATGATTCCACTTTGTAAGTTTAGCTCATCCGATGAACACGGAGGCTATGATTCCACTTTGTAGAATACAAAGATAACACAAAAAATATTTGATTTTAGGGGCTGAATAGAATCACCTTGTTTCTTTGCTTGCTTGAAATTTTTTTTTTCATCCACCTTACTTCAACCATTTGCTTACATAGCTATATATATAGGACTCAAGATATACATCAAGAGCAATGAACATGACTCTTAGTTTTCCTAAATACATTCATGCATGCAACAATGAACTTGATTATTCCTAGATTCATTCATGCATAGATTCATCTAGACATGTAACAATGAATTTGGTTTACATTTCCAACAATATTTTATATATAGTCAAGCATACATTTTATAGGAATAATATAAATATTTAATTCTTAAAAACTCTGAAGTTTTGTTGTGGCCACTTCCCTCCGATAGCATGAACATTGCTAGCTCACAATTCCGAGGTTTGCCGGCATTGCAAACTTTCATTATCCACATATAGAAGAAGGCCATAGCACCCAAGTTACACCTCAAGCTATTTATAAGAAATGTAATTCTTCATTCAAATTGATGAAAGTTTAAATGACATAATGTAAGCTTGAGAGAATGCTTGACTTGATTGTTAGTCTTTTCTAACTGAGCAATCTGCTGGAAAGTTAAATGTGGCTATTTGGTTAAAATGTTTGTTCAAATTGTCAATGAGAATCAAAATCATACATGAGTAGCTACAACTGCAGCATACGTCTCTGATGCGGTCTGCCCCAGAAACATCCTTCCTGCCATTAGAAAAGATACATTCACAAGTCAGAGAGGGCATCACATAGAGCAATAGTAAGTTTTGGAGGTTGCACCCTAAAATGGGCTAAGGGGGGTCACTAAATGACACAAATTGGATACTGTGACATGGACATGGCACTGTTTTTAGTGTGTCCCAATGTACTTTTGGATTGTTTGTGTCATATCCAATACGTGTCCGTGCTTCTTAGCTAGACTAAGGCTGTTTACATATTTGACCCACACCAAACCCAGTATTTGCACGAGATGTGGTAGTGAAAACCCTCCTTTTTAATTACATTTGAGCCAAGATACAATTACTACTTTTATCTTCACTCATAGCTTTTGATCCGTATAGTCAATCAAAAATATCAAGTTTCAGCTTACTATGAAGCAAGAATAAACTTACGCATCAATGAAGTAACCAGAGCATCTGAAAGGCATTTAACTGTTTTACTTTCTGGTAGAAGACCACGGAACTTATCACAGTGAAGTATCGATGCCAATCCACCAGCTGAACAGCCTGAGAGAAGAGCCTGCGACCAATTCTTGTGTATTAGCACTGATTCACATGAATTAAAAAAAGTTCTTCTATAGTGACATACATTTTCCGAATTTTTCATTCCCTTCTCCAGTAGCTCATCCATAACAGCTTGCCAAATTCTAGCTCCTATATAGTAAAGATTTGTTCCTGTTGAAATTAGTTGATCATTTGATTGATTGTCTCATTGGCATTATATAGCCTTACAGTCATTAATACAATGATCTCAATCATTATGACAATAATCTCATAATGGAATATCCTGTGACATATTCTGGCATCCCAAATATGTCCTCAGGATATTCCCATGTGCTTATACTATACTTAAATATGACACCCAACATACCATATCAACACTCCCCCTCAAGATGGGTGAAAGATATTCACTAAGTCCATCTTGTCACATCCTCTAATCATGCTCACTGAGGCGAGTCCCTTGGTTAGTCCATCTGCTACTTGATCCCTGGTTGGAACATGGCCAAGCTCCAGTAATCCACTATCCAACTTCTCTTTGATGAAGAATCTATCAATCTCGATGTGTTTGGTCCTGTCATGCTGTACTGGATTGTTGGCGATACTAATAGCTGACTGATTGTCACACCACAGCTTCATCTTGGCTCCTTGATCCAGCTTCAGCTCCAACAGCATATTCTTCAACCATAGCAGCTCTGCAACTCCCAAGGCCATAGCTCTGTACTCTGCTTCAGTTGTCGATCTGGCCACCACAGACTGCTTCTTACTCCTCCAGGAGACCAAGTTACCTCCTACAAATATGCAATATCCCGAGGTAGACCTCCTGTCATCAGCACAACTAGCCCAGTCAGAATCACAGTAGCCCTCGATGCTCACGTGATTGTTCTTCCTGAATATTAGTCCATTCCCAGGAGCACCTTTCAAGTACCTCAGAATCTGGTACACTGCATCCATATGACCCTTCCGTGGGTCATGCATGTAGCGGCTCACCACACTTACTGCAAAGCAGATATCATGACGTGTGTGGCTCAAATAGATCAACTTGCCAACCAGTCTCTGGTATCTGTCCCGATCAACTGGTTCTCCAGCCTCAGCATCAATCTTGAACCTCTCATCTATTGGTGTCGCTGCAGGTTTGCACCCCAACATCCCAGTTTCTGTGAGAAGGTCCAGTGCATACTTCCTTTGAGAGAGAACAATCCCCTCTACTTCTCGAGCAATCTCAATCCCAAGGAAGTACCGAAGAAGGCCGAGATCCTTCACCTCGAATTCCTTGCCAAGCTTTCCTTTGAGTTGGGCGATCTCCTGCTCATCATCTCCTGTGATAATCATATCGTCCACATACACCGCAAGCATGGTGATGTGGCCTCCACTCCGACGGAAGAACACAGTATGATCAGCATTGATCTGCTGATATCCCATCCCTATCATCGCCCTTCTGAATCTGTCAAACCACGCTCGAGGAGACTGCTTCAGTCCATAGAGGGACTTCTTCAACCTGCAGACCTTGCCTACTGTCTGATTGGTGCCAAATCCTGGTGGTATCTCCATGTACACCTCCTCCACTAGATCTCCGTGAAGAAACGCATTCTTCACATCCAGTTGGTGTAGCTTCCATCCACCATTCGCTGCCAGAGAAATCAGAGTCCTGACAGTGCTCATCTTTGCAACTGGTGCAAAGGTCTCGTCATAGTCGATGCCGTACGTCTGACTGTATCCTTTGGCTACTAGTCGAGCTTTGTAGCGCTCAACCTGTCCATCTGGGTTCTGCTTCACGGTAAAGACCCACTTGCATCCAACTGCTCTCTTCCCCTCTGGCAGTCTCACAAGCTCCCAAGTGTGGTTCTTCTCCAGAGCTCCCAACTCCTCGTGCATTGCCGCTTTCCACTTTGGATCGTTCTTGGCAACCTGCCAATTGTTAGGTACAGTAATACTATCCAAAGATGCTATAAATTCTCCATGAGAAGAAGAGATATGGTCATAAGAAACAAACTGAGCAATATCCCAACCATATCTGTTTGGAGGATTTCCTGCATTGCTGCGAGTGGTCCTCCGTACAGATAGTGGTGTGGGAGGAGTAGAAATAGGAGGAATGATATCTTGTGAAGGAGGGGGTATCACCTGAAGGGGGGTTGGTGTCGGTGCCTCAGGAGTTGGGACGAACGCAGGCAAGGGACTTAGCACTGGCACTGTCGGTACTGGTCCTGCAGTTTGCTTCTCTCTCCTGCTGTAGGTAAGTAACTCTCCCTGAGCCGTAGGCCTAACACCTTCACCTTCTTGTCCCTTCTTGGTGGTAACGGATTTAGAAGTTTGGCATGGAGGCACGGAGAAGGGACAAGAAGGTGAAGGTGTTAGGCCTACGGCTCAGGGAGAGTTACTTACCTACAGCAGGAGAGAGAAACAAACTGCAGGACCAGCACCGACAGTGCCAGTGCCAAGTCCCTTGCCTGCGTTCCTCCCAACTCCTCGTGCATTGCCGCTTTCCACTTTGGATCGTTCTTGGCAACCTGCCAATTGTTAGGTACAGTAATACTATCCAAAGATGCTATAAATGCTCCATGAAAAGAAGAGATATGGTCATAAGAAACAAACTGAGCAATATCCCAACCATATCTGTTTAGAGGATTTTCTGCATTGCTGCGAGTGGTCCTCCGTACAGATAGTGGTGTGGGAGGAGTAGAAGTAGGAGGAATGATATCTTGTGAAGGAGGGGGTATCACCTGAAGGGGGGTTGGTGTCGGTGCCTCAGGAGTTGGGACGAACGCAGGCAAGGGACTTGGCACTGGCACTGTCGGTACTGGTCCTGCAGTTTGCTTCTCTCTCCTGCTGTAGGTAAGTAACTCTCCCTGAGCCGTAGGCCTAACACCTTCACCTTCTTGTCCCTTCTCCGTGCCTCCATGCCAAACTTCTAAATCGGTTACCACCAAGTTCTCCATCTCCCCATCTCGCCTAATACTGGCAGTATTAGGCGTGTTGTGTGAAGTTCCGTCATGGCGGTAGTATGGCTCATGCTCCCGAAAGTGGACATCCATACTGACAAACTTCTTCTTCTCTACTGGACTCCAGCACACATACCCCTTCTGGGTCGCCAAGTAGCCTACGAAGATGCATTTGACCGCTCTAGGGTCAAGTTTCCCAACTGATGGCCTGTTGTCCTTCACAAAACACACACACCCAAACACCTTCAGTGGGAGTATCCCACTATTATTGTCTTGCAATACCTCACATGGGGACTTCTATCCGAGGACCTTCGAGGGCATCCTGTTGATGACTTGAGCTGCTGTCAACACTGCATGCCCCCACAGACTCTGTGGGACATTCATGTCGATCATCATACTTCTTGCGACCTCCAGAAGGTGTCTGTTTTTCCTTTCTGCAACTCCATTTTGTGTTGGTGTGTATGCACAGGTGGTCTGATGTTATATTCCGTGTGCTGACAAGTATTCTGCAAGCATCATGTTGGTATACTCTGTTCCATTGTCAGACCTCAGTACCTTCACAACTGCTTTGTACTGAGTCTGGACATGCTTATGGAAATTCCGAAAACAAGCAGGTACATCATTCTTATTTTTCATCAAATATAACCAGGTAACACGAGAGGCACACTCAATGAAAGAAATAAAGTACTTATAACCATTCATAGTGTTAGTAGCACATGGACCCCAGACATCAGAATGTACTACCTCAAAAGCAAAAGTGCTCCTATGACCCGTGCCAACATATGAGCTCCTAGTAAGTTTTCCTAACTCGCACGCATCACATACTAATTTCTCTTTATTTTTTTTGCATAAATCTCTGGATACAACTTACTTAGAGTATCAAAGGAAGAATGTCCCATCCTCCGATGATGGAGTATCAAGGTATCCTCAGTCCTCTGCTGCAGTCCTTCCATGCCAGCCTTCTCTGCCATAGATACCAATGCTGAGTCCAGTCCTTCTCGATCTAGGTACCACAGTTCTCATGCCAAGTGCCAGTCCCAAGTCTTCGTTCTGTCCCCTTCTCCTGGAAGGTCACATTAGGAATATCAAAAGAAACAATGAATTTAAGTTGGAGGATTATAGAACTAATGGACAAGAGACTGACTGGAAAGGATGGAGCATGTAAAACATTAGATAATCTTACTGAACCTGTACAATTAACAGTACCCTTACCGACCACTGGCTGGAAAGTGCCATCAGCTGTCTAAATGCTGTCTGCTGATGCTAGGTGAGTGTAGGAAGAAAACTCACTAGCATTCCCCGTCACATGCCGAGATGCTCCCGAGTCGATAATCCAGTCTGATGATTTAAGGGAAGAGATAGACGCAAGGGCAAGTGATTCGTCAGTACCTTCTGATGGATGGGCATACATGGCATCGTTGCCCCTAACAACGAATGAGGTGGACGCCTCCTCTGTTCTACTCCTCATGTCTCCCAGTGCCTGGTCCTCCACAGTAAAGGTGCCATCAGCTTCTCCGTTCCCTTCTGATATCAGGAGGTTCGCCCGGTAACCTCCTCGGCCGCCTCGTCTACCCCCTCGACCACGACCACGTCCTCCATTATATCCTCGTCCGCCGAACGGTCCTCGTCCACCACCTGAATCTCCCTTCCTAGGTGGTTTGGTACAAGCATACCGATGATGACCCATCTTCCCACAGTTACAGCACTGCCGGTTATGCTGCCAGGGCTCTTCCTTAGATCCTGTGTTACCTGAGCTGGTGATCGCTAGTGCTGACTTTGCTTCGGGGGGACCACCTGTCCCGGCTTGCAGACTGATGCGTGTCTCCTCCTGGATCATGTCTGAGATAGCCTCCTCAAGGCTAGGGATCTTTGGTTGGGCTAGAAGTAGGGCTGTCCTCTGTGCGAAAGCTGCAGTCAGCCCTTTGAGGAACTTCATCGTCCTCTCCTGCAGACACACATGTCTCTCCTTATACTTAGGGTCCCCGCAGCTCGTCCGATCTGAGGAGTAATCATAATCCAACCACAGACGCTCCAACTCCGTGGCATACTCCTGTACCGTCTTCTCTCCCTGTACGGTGTCATCAATCTCCCCCTTTATCTGGAAGACCCGTAAGTTGTTACCCACACCATCATAGGTCATTCTTAACTTCTCCCACACATCTTTCACCATCTCAATACCGTCTACTGTGGCGGGAATAGACTGGACTAAGGAGTTGAGAAGCCAGATGTAGATCACCATATGAGTGGACTTCCACTCATCGCGTCCTGTCGAGCCCTCGTCCGGCTCTGTCGTCTCACCCGTCAGGAACCCCTCCATATTTTTTCCTGCGAGGGTTCTTCTCACCCGCCGTGATCAACTCAGATAGGTGGCTGGTCCATCTAATTTCAGATCGATGGAGGGAAGCTTCAACTCCGGCGACGTTCGTGTCGTGTTCTCACCAGCCGACATCGTCAACAACTTCATCAACGTCGCCACCTCTGCAGAATCTAGCTTCTTGATGATCTCCTCCATCGATGCGTCGTCTATCCAATCACGCACGTCCGCTCCACGACTCACGCTCGTCCTTGTCGTCCGCTCCTAGATCCGAACATGTTCCCCATTTTTTCAGATCTAGGCATCCCTATTAGGCGCTGTCTCGTGCTGGTGCGGAGGAGGCGGCATCATGCATGTCACAGCCGCCGTCGCAGCAGCAGCAGCAGTCGCAGCAGCCGCCGCAGCAGTCGCAGCAGCCGCAGTAGTAGCGGGATGGGGCAGCAACAGCGAAGGGCGGTCTGCGAAGGGCGGAGAAGGGAAGAAGGGGGGAGGGGGGCGTGGAAGAGTTCGGTAGAGGAGATCTAGGAAATCCTCCTGTGGGTTTGTTGAAGCTTGGTGACGGCTAGGGTTTGTGGAAACTTGGCTCTGATACCATGTTGAAATTAGTTGATCATTTGATTGATTGTCTCATTGGCATTATATAGCCTTACAGTCATTAATACAATGATCTCAATCATTATGACAATAATCTCATAATGGAGTATCCTGTGACATATTCTGGCATCCCAAATATGTCCTCAGGATATTCCCATGTGCTTATACTATACTTAAATATGACACCCAATATACCATATCAACAGTTCCCTATTAAATGACCCCCCAAATAATAAGCTTAAATAGTATCAGTGGGATATAAGCCAATATGGATACTAAGGTAGTATCGTTGTAGGAATTGTATCAGTTATGAAAGCCAACTCACTGATCAACAATCTCTACATCCCCAGTATTAAGTTATTGACTTAGTCTTTCTCTGATTTGTAATTATCTCTAACCATGATTGTAGGGATTCAGTTGTAACCTCATGAGTTAATTTTGATATAAACTCTGCTATATAAAGGCTCACGCATCAAAATAATAAAAGGAACCTTTTTTTCATATTTATCTTTTTTTTACATGGTATCAGAGCAGCCTAAACCGATTCTACGCTATGTCTTCCGAAAACAACCAGATTACTCCTTCCGCTACTCAAATCTTGTTCACTGCTTCTAGTGGCGCCGCGGCCAACCTTCAATTTCCGGCGCTAGCAGTCCGTCTCGATCGCTCCAATTACTCTCTATGGCGCGACACTATTCGCTCGACTCTTGAGGCTTATGAGCTTGAGGGATTTCTTGTCGCTGGTGGTGCTCCTCCGCCGACTGTTTCATCAGTCGCAAATCCATCAACCACCACCAGCCCGAATCCTGACTTTGTTGCTTGGAAGCGCAAGGACCGACTGGTCCAAATCTTAGTGCCACTTTTCTTACTGCAAACCCGGTCTTTCACCAACGGTCCAAGCACATCAAAATCGACTATCACCTTGTCCGGGAACAAGATACGGATATTTTTACCAAAGATGTTGGCTCCTCACGGTTTCAAAACTTACGGTCCAAGCTTCTCGTTCGTACTCGATCGTGAGCTTGCGGGAGGATATTAAGTTATTGACTTAGTCTTTCTCTGATTTGTAATTATCTCTAACCATGATTGTAGGAATTCAGTTGTAACCTCATGAGTTAGTTTATTTGTACTTATCTCTAACCATGATTGTAGGGATTCAGTTGTAACCTCATGAGTTAGTTTTGATGTAAACTCTGCTATATAAAGGCTCACGCATCAAAATAATAAATGGAACCTTTTTTCCATATTTATTGTTAGGTCTCTTCCCCATGGAACCATGGATAGGAGGAGACCTAAATGTTCCAGCCATTAAATTGGTGAAACTGCAGTCTGTTTATTGAAGATGAAGAAGAAACTGGTTACAATTCAAGAAGAGAAAACAATTAAAGCTAAGTATTCATTTCTTACATACATCATCCTCTTCTCTCCCTATTATTTATAACAGTCTGATGTTTCCCTTTTGTTGTGGCAGTTATGGCAGTTGTAACAGTTGGTTGAGCTGTGGCAGTTATAACAGTTGGTTGCTGCTGACTTGGCCAAGGAAAGTGACTGGCATGTGACTACAACTTCCCTCAGTTACTGCCCTTTTCTGCACCCTGTGGCTATGAAGTAGGTTACTACATCAGATATGTATCAATACCTCCCTTCTCAAATTGACCTTGTCTCAAGGTCAAAGGAGGAAAATTTCCTGATGAATTCCTCGTATGGAACCCACTGAGCCTGGTCAGCAGATATGTCCTTCCACTGAATGAGTAATTCAGTAGCAGCCCTATTCCCCTTTTTCACCATTCTCATGTCCAAGACTAATTCTGGTTCTAAGACTGCTTCTTCATGTAGTGTAGGGGCACCCTCTTGTACTGAGACTCTTCTACTGAATTTAGCCTTCAATTGAGAAACATGAAAAATAGGGTGTATTAGGGAGTCATCTGGAAGGAGTAACTTATAAGCAACAGGCCCTACTTTAGCACACACTTGGTATGGTCCAAAGAACTTTGGAGAAAGTTTCTGGGGTCTTCTATTACCCACAGATATCTGTCTATAGGGTTAAAGTCTGAGGTAGACCCAATCCCCCACTTCAAAAGACCTATCAATTCTGTGTAGATCAGCCATTTTCTTCATCCTGTCTTGAGCCATTAGTAAATTGTCTTTCAACCAAGGCATTATCTCTTGAAGCCAATGTTTCTGCCACTTCCTTGTCTAAGGTTAACTCAGGAATGTAAGTCAGTAAGTTGGGAGGGAGTCTCCCATAAACTGCCTCAAAGGGGGTAATCTTGATGGCTGAGTGTCAGTTGGTGTTAAACCAATACTTAGCCCATAATAAATGTCTAGACCATTCCTTGGGTTTATGGCTACAAAAACATCTTAAGTAGCCCTCAATACATCTGTTAGTTACCTCTGATTGTCCATCTGATTGTGGGTGGTAGGAAGTGATGTACTTAAGATGTGTTCCCTGTATTTTGAAGAGCTCTTTCCAAAATAAACTAGTGAAGATAGCATCCCTATCAGAGACAATCGATTTGGGCATCCCATGTAATTTGAAAACTCCATTCATAAACACCTGGGCAACACTCTGGGCTGTATAAGGGTGACTCAAGGCAAAGAGATGTATATACTTTGTGAGTCTATCTACTACTACAAATATAGTAGATTTTTGATAACTAGAAGGCAATCCTTCTATGAAATCCATAGAGATATCTTCCTAAACTGCATTGGGAATAGGTAAGGGTTGTAATAGCCCTGCAGGAGATGTAGTCTCAGCTTTGTTCCTCTGACAAGTCTCACAAGTCTTGATATATGTCTGAACACTCTTTTTTATTCCTTTCCAGTAGCAAGCCTTCCTTAACCTTTGTAGTATTTTGGTAAAGCCAGAATGGCCTGCTGTCAATGTGTAATGGCGCTCTTTGAGCATAGTAAGAACAAAATCTGACTGGGGATCAATGAGAAGCTTGTTTTTATAGTATAGCAATCCATTCTTTAAAGAATACTTATTAGGATCCAGCTGATGGTGGGACCATTTGTTCAAGTGCTCTTGATAAAATGTGGATTGTTGCATTTGATCCTTAAAATGCTGAAGCCATTCTGTGCTTACTACTGATATGGTAGCCAAGGTATGAGTTTCAGTAAGATTTGGAGCTTCAGACATAGTGCTACAGTCCACCCTTGACAAGCTATCAGCTGCTCAATTTTCCTTCCCTTTTTTATACTCCACTATGAAATTATAACCATGTAATTTAAGGAGCCACTTGTATTGGGCATCAGTGTATACTCTTTGCTCTAACATGTACTTCAAGGCTTGGTGGTCTGTTTTGATAAAAAATTTCCTTCCCCATAAGTAGTGGTTCCATTTCTTAACTGCTAACAGGATAGCAAGCATCTCCTTCTCATAAGTAGATAGAACAGTGCATCTACCCTTGATGGTTTGGCTTAAGTAAGCTATGGGTCTCCCTTTTTGTATTAAGACTGCCTCAATTCCTGTGCCAGATGCATCACATTCCAGTGTGAATTCCTCCGTAAAATCTGGCATAGCCAGGACTGGTGGTTGAGTCAGGGCTATTTTCAGTTGTTCAAAAGAGCTCTGAGCTTCTGGACTCCATTTGTAAGCATTTTTCCTGAGGAGGTTTGTGAGAGGTTCAGCAGTAGACCCATATCCTTTAATAAATTTTCTATAATAGCCTGTGAGTCCAAGGAAGCCTCTTAGTTCCTTCAGGTTCCTAGGGGTAGGCCACCCCATTACTGCTTGGATCTTCCCTTGATCCACTTGCAGCCCTTGTTCAGAGATGATGTGACCCAAGTAGGCCACCTGTTTTTGTGCAAAGAAGCATTTACTTTCCTTGATCTTGAGTTGGTGCCTGTGTAATAATTTGAAAACTTCCTCTAAGTGCATATAATGGCTTTCCATACTAGGGCTGTAAATGAGAATATCATCAAAAAAATACCAATACAAATTTCCTGAGAAGTGCCTTAAAAACATCATTCATCATGGCTTGGAATGTGGAAGTGGCATTAGTGAGGCCAAAAGGCATAACTAGAAACTCATAGTGACCCTCATGTGTTCTAAAGGTTGTCTTGTGTGTGTCCTCCTCTGCCATCCTCACTTGATGATATCCAGCTCTTAGATCTAGCTTAGAAAAAAATTTTGCACTATGTAATTCATCAAAAAGCTCTTCTATGAAAGGAATAGGGAACTTATTTTTAATGGTGTTCTGGTTTAGTGCCCTGTAGTCAATGCACATTCTCCATGTACCATCATTCTTCTTTACTAGTATCACTGGTGAGGAGTAGGGGCTTGTACTGGGCTTGATAATTCCAGAACTCAACATCTCTTGCACTTGTTTTTCAATCTCGTTTTTGTGAACATATGGATGTCTATAGGGTCTTGTACATACAGGCAGTGATCCTGGCATTAAAGGAACTTTATGATCATAGGCTCTCTTAGGTGGTAACCCTTTTGGCTCATCAAACAAGTGTTCATAGCTTCTTAGTAATGCAGATATTCTTGCTTCACTTCCTTCTGATCTCATGTTACCTCTGGCTTCATAATCTTCCCCCTTACTATCCAAACTGTAGAGTTGGATAACAAAGAGTTGTGGTCTCTGTCTCAGATCTTTAGTTATAGGTTCACTGAGTGTGTGGGAGTCATTCTTTATCCCTGTGAATTGCATGATTTTTCCTTGGTCTTCATACCTCATAGTCAACTCTTGAAAATTCCATACTATGTCACCTAAAGTACTGAGCTAGTTGGCTCCCATTACTATGTGGCACCCACTGATAGGTAGTGGCAGTAAGTCAGTTTTAATTTTCTTTCCTTGACATTCAATGGTTACTCCTGGGCAGAACCCTTTACTAGACAGCTTGTCTCCATTAGCAACCAATACTTCAAATGATTTACTGTTAGCCATTGTTAGCCCCAACCTTTCACTGAGTTGGTTATCAACAAAACTATGGGTTGATCCTGAATCTATTAAGATGATTACAGGTCTGTTTTTAACAGTACCTTTGATTTTCATAGTGGATTGATGTGAGCTACCAGACAGGGCTTGTAAGGAGATCTCAAATAGACTTTGTGACTGTGGATCTTCCCCTTCCTCTGTATCTGGATATGCTTGTTCATCTGTATCCCTCTCCTCATCTGCTAATATCATGAATAATTTCTTTTCCTTGCATTTATGGCCTCTGGACCATTTCTCATCACAGTGAAAACATAGTCCCAATCCTTTCCTTCTGATGATTTCAGAAGGAGAAATTGTGCCAGTTTGTTGTCCTGTTCCCCATGACTGATTGCTATTCTTTTTTGGCTCACTTGGGGTGGATTGATTACTGCTTGCCCAGCCCTGAGTTCTGGGAACATAGGGAGCAGGTTTGGACAACTTCTTTGCTGCCATCAACTTGGCCTCATACAACTTGGCCAACTGCATAGCAAGAGGTAAGCTAAGGGGATTAGCTATCTGCACTTCATATCTTACTTCCTCCTTGAGGCCTCCAATGTACTGATTAATCATGCATTTTTCAGGTAGACCTACCACTTTCTTGGACAACTTTTGGAAACTTTGTGTGTACTCTTGCACAGAGCCTTCCTGCTTGAGTAGTTTCAAGTCTATGCCATGATCAGTAAAATGGGAAGGTCCAAATTCCAACTTGATGGCTTGACAAAATTCCTCCCACCCTACCATGCCCCCTTTGATAGTTGACAACCAATCAAACCAGTATGATGCTATCCCTTGCAACTGTACTGAGCAAAGACTCACCCTGTCTCCATCTGAAACCCTATAGTAGTTGAAATATCTGTTGACTCGTAAGAGCCAGTCTTCCACATCCATCTCCCCATCAAATTGAGGAAGTTTGAGCCTTATTTGAGATTGATTCCATGTGGGCCCTCCTTGTGGTACCCAGCTTGTGGTGTTCCTTGCCATGGAGATTGATTCCATATCCCCTGTGGCAACCCAGCTGGTGGTGTCCCTTGCAATGGAACTGGGGCAGGAACCCATGTTCCTTGTGGCACCCCAACTTGTGGTGCAGGAACCCATGTTCCCTGTGGTACCCCAACTTGTGGTGCTCCTTGCAATGGTGTGGACCCTAAAGGGGGGTTTGTATTCTGAGCAATTGGGTCGGCAATATGCCCATTTTGTGTTCTAGAATTGTGATTCCCAGGGTTTCTTATATCCCATTGTGGAGGGGGGGGGGGGGGGCAAGATTTGTTCTGTGATCAGGTGGGGGTATTGGCATCTGATCAAATTGTGGAGGTGGACCAAGAACTGGTCTCCCATAGTTGGCTTCAAGAGAGCTGGTGGGTTGCAAGAATCCCATGGAGCCAAACATTGGTACATGATGAGGGCTTTGAGAGGAGGATGGTCCTGTGGTGGAGCTTGGGTAAGGGTTCAGTCCAGATGACAGAAAACCCATGAGAGGGGCTTGGGGTACACATGGATTTGGCAATGGTGCAAGGATTGGTGCTGGTGCTGTGGTTGCATTCCCAGATGGAGCAACTTCACTGCTCCCCTTTCCTTTCACTAAGTCCTCAAGAATTCGAGTGACATTGTCGAATTTGGAGTTGAGGGTTGAAATTGTACCTTCCAAAGCTGTCAGTCGTTCCTCTCCGGCGGAGCTTCGATGGTCCTCCGATGATCCTCGTCGAGAGCTTCGACTACTCGACCCTTCCTCTCGACTGGCTTCAAGAACCGTGTCGAGTGGCTCTAATACCAAATTGTTAGGTCTCTTCCCCATGGAACCATGGATAGGAGGAGATCTAAATGTTCCAGCCATTAAATTGGTGAAACTGCAGTCTGTTTATTGAAGATGAAGAAGAAACTGGTTACAATTCAAGAAGAGAAAACAATTAAAGCTAAGTATTCATTTCTTACATACATCATCCTCTTCTCTCCCTATTATTTATAACAGTCTGATGTTTCCCTTTTGTTGTGGCAGTTATGGCAGTTGTAACAGTTGGTTGAGCTGTGGCAGTTATAACAGTTGGTTGCTGCTGACTTGGCCAAGGAAAGTGACTGGCATGTAACTACAACTTCCCTCAGTTACTGCCCTTCTCTGCACCCTGTGGCTATGAAGTAGGTTACTACATCAGATATGTATCATTTATCTTTTCTTTACACCCAATAATTGAACCTCGACTTTGTTCCAGTTATAGAAGTCTTCTTGTTGTCCAACAAGAAAGATTGAAAGGACATTAGTAAGCTACATTACTAGCTTCGACAACTTGGCATAGGTGCTCCGATTAATGATATATGAGCCTCTTGGTGAAAGGGAGAAAAACATGAAGAAACTTGGGATCTGCTTGGCAATGATGGGAGTAGCAGTTATGAGGTGTTTCTAGAGTACCGGTTATGAGAGGCTCGATTTTGAGTGGTTTTAAGTAGCTGCTTTTAAATCAATCCAATCTATGCTTGGTAACGAGCGGTTTTGAAAGACTTTTACAAGAATAAATGAAATAAAATTAATAAAATCGTTCAAAACCCACTGATTTGGGGTGTTTATAAAGCTACCCAAAATTATATTACACCGATTTTTGGTGATTTTTGAGCCGACCAAAATCAGTCCCTTATAAAAATTACCAAACAGAAGTTGTTTTCATAAATGGTCGGTTCAAAAACACCCCAAAACCGATAAAAATATTATTACCAAACAGACCCTTAAATTATTACAGATAACACTGATTCCCACAATCAGAATCATTAACCAGTGTCAAAGGCACAGGAAACGCATTAACTTTCTGAAAGACCATTAGATTCACCACCAACATAAGAGGATAAATACTCATTCTGCCAAATTGATTGAGAAAAAAAAAAACCCTGCTTTAATTAAGAAT
This sequence comes from Iris macrosiphon, assembly GCA_036927795.1. NCBI lineage: Eukaryota > Viridiplantae > Streptophyta > Magnoliopsida > Asparagales > Iridaceae > Iris > Iris macrosiphon. The sequence goes on from JAYESA010000006.1 coordinate 11,122,640, forward strand.
TATTGCTCTAGTTACTATACACCATTCTTATGAGCATGAGAATGAAAACAAATAAATAGAAGTTTAGCATAGGAACATATATTACTGATAACATATGGCATTTCACAGATATACAATTAGTAGAAGATCCTTTCATGGATATTTTATTTTTATACATAGTAGCTATTAATACCTGCAGATTTAGCACCAATAGTGTTGTAGATCCAATATGTTTGCAATCAAAAACATTTCCAAAGATTTCCTACTGCATACCAACTGTAAGAAGAACATACAAAGTATACTTGAAAATATTTAATTTAGACATTCAAGCTGAGCATCCCAAAATAACTATTTTTGCTTCAAAACCGATAGAAGAAATTGACAAAATACAACAACAAAATCTACTGGAAAGTCTGGAACACTATTAGAAGTACAGAGAGCTGACCTGAATGAGCTCAACTCGAGTTCGGCCGGGAAACTTCAATTCTGTTCCAATAAATGTTCGTCACTCAAGCAAAATATAGGTAGCCAAGCACAAAAATGTTTTAGAGTGTGAAATTGCTTGCTGGGAATGAGAGGTCCAGGAGCAAAGATAAGTGTGGGTCCCACATAAGGACCACCATATTTATATGTTTGGTGAAAGTTATATATATATATATATATATATATATATATATATAAAAGTTATATATATATATATATATATATATATATATATATATAAAAGTTATAT